>VWYO01006042.1:168835-239328 GCA_013400275.1 Rhadina sibilatrix
TTTTTTTTTTTTTTTTTTTGCAGTGAAAATATAGCAAAGAGGAGTAGCCCAAGCCTGACCACAGGGAAGAGGGGTGGGTACTTTACCAGAACCCTCGAGACAGTTCCCCTGTGACCCTGGTTCTACCATGTGATCATTTCCAGAGAAGGCCAGGCAAAAAGGAGGGAGGATTAATGATGAAAATTGGGTTATCTGGGTTTGTGAGACTTTGGTGTCTGTTTTTATTTGAATCTCAAACCAAAGAGATGAGAGTGGGAAGGACAAGGAAGATCTAGTGAGGCCTGATACCATCTGCCAAGGAGAAAGGCTCTCTGTGGATCAGACAGACCCAACTCACAGGGCAGGGAAGGAGGAGAGTGAGGAAATGCCAGCCACAGATCAAACAGACCTAATTCATAGGGCAAGGAAAGGGGAGAATGGGGAAATGCCAGCCAAGACACTCAGTCCAAAAATGTTGAAAAACACATCCACCTCTATTCTAATTTTAGTCACTTTCTGAGGCCATCAAACACAAGATTCTATTCTGCTCACCAAACCACAAATTTAGGAAGTGGCTAAATCCTGAGAAGAGTGTGATACTGCTCTCATCTGTGCATACAGCAATCACATGCCCAGCAGGGCCATCAGCTGGGCAGTGGCTCCTGAGAAGGGGCAGCACTGGCCTGTGTTACTCACCAGGCTCTCAGCCCTGCTCTTCCCTACTGCAGAAGCTGCAGAGGAGGCCATGAGTGGCAGAGAACTCCTCTCATATGTTTGCCCTCCCTTTTGTCATCCCTCAGAGCAGGGGGAGGGAGGCCACCAAGTCTGTCACCCCTGCCAGTGGCCGGCTCTGGAGTGCTCATGACCTTGGGGTGCAGATGATCTGGATCAGACTGGAATGAGCCAACTGGGAGAGCTTACACGGCATCATCTGTCATCTTGGGCCCGGGTTTGTCCTGAGCCAAAGTTATGCAAACAGCTCATGATCTGAGGCCAGTGGCAGATCATCACTCACAGGCTGACCTCCCCCAGCACTGAAGTTTGAACTCTTCATCCATCACCTCCTCTGACAGCTCTTTTTGGTCAAACAGAGAAGCATGTTGCCACAGGACACTGCTCTAGTCAGAATTTGACAGCACTCATGCATTAAATGTGAGAATTAAAAATACTCTCCAGTCATTAAGGAGAAATAAAAATATTACTATTTTTCTCCAGTGCTTACCAAGATGTTTCACGTTAGAGATTCTTCCTCTTTCATCCTGGGGGAGCCTCTCATTTACCACGGGGTAAAATCAAGAACACGAGGCAAAGCAGAGCAGAGATGCTGTGCAGGAAGAACACACCTCACCTTACCTTACCCCACAGCAATGCATCTACATCTCCATACCTGGGGAAATAATTCTTTTTAATACTCCCTTGGGAACTTTTAATAATACATTATGCTGTCTGGAAGAAATTTAAAATCAGGTGATCGATCTCAGTGATTTAACATGAAGAAAGCCTTTATGCTCAGAGTGTTCTGACTTTCTGAAAGCAATGACTGAGGCGAGTGACACGTTTCAAATATCTCAGTCCCGTCTTGCTGTGTGCCCTTGGGACAACCAGAGAACTGTGGGTTTCAAGACTTTTTTTGCAGAGGCAAAAGCTCCTCCTAATTAATTCGCTGTGTGGATGCAAATTTGAAATCCACTTTGGAAGTAAGAAAAATTAATTTGCATTGCAATGCTGCCATCCCGCAAGAGTACCCGTGCCACAGCGATCCGTTTAAATTCACACACAGATTTAATAGAAATCACTGACTGGACCAACAAATCCTTTCTGAGGCACAGGGAGAAAATCCCCGCGGTGCCCCTGGGTACCTCCCCGGGCCTGGCAGCTGCCGGGGCAGCTCGGTGCGGCGGGGCCGGGCTCGGGCAGCGCCGGGCGGGAGCGCTCCTGTCACCGCGCTCAGCGAGCGGGCACCGGGCACAGCACCGGCTCCTCCCGGCCCCGCNGGGGATGTCGGGGGGTGCCGGGGTGTGTGTGCGCACACCGACACTCGCGGTTCGCCCCTCCTGGAGGCTGCGCTCTCACATCCACGCCCGCACTTGGATTCTGCCACTTCCCATCCAGGCAGGATGGCAGCTCTTGTCGCTCACCGGAAAACACGAGTCACACATGAGTTCTGGGGCTTTTTGCACTTACGGCCTGACATCCCCTCCCTCTGCAGACGTGGGAATCTCGTGGTGCATCTGCTTTCACTTTTGCATTCAACTGACCTACATTGTGAGCGGTCCCTTGGAATCACACCGCCTTCCCAGCTGATTTCGAGGTCAGGCTTTGGGACACAGCAGAGTGTTAAATCCTGTGCTGCCCCACACGCCATCACCCAGGCAAGGCTGCCTGCCCCTCTCCCTGCTCCCCGACACCAGCTCCGGCTTGGAGCCCGGTCAGGAGGGGCAAACACCGTGAGTGTGCTCGCCGGGATTCTCCTCAGCACAGGGAAGCGGCGCGGGGAGCAGTTGAATCCCCAATAGGCTCAGACCCAGCCTGACCGGATGAAAGCCTCTCCAGGGCTGCGCACAGCGTGCGCTGGGTGCCCGGGCTGGGCACACGTGTGCGGAGGGCTGGGAGCAGGAGCTGTCCCTGCAGCCCGGCCGGAATGAACAAGGCAGAAATGAAGCGCACAAGGAGCCGCTCTGGGGGCCGGCTGCGCCTGCCGCGGCTCCCAGGGCAGCTCCGGCACGCCTTGGCACAAAGGAGAAGGAAATCTATTCACCTGTGCCTTGTGTATTGCTCAGATGTGGTGATGCTTAGCGGGAAATGGGAAGAAGAGTCTTAATTTTCCAGTATTGTTTCCCAAACCATTTGAAAATTTGGGAGCCTTGGAGTGCAGGCACATTTCCCTCGGGATGGTGCAGCGGTGGCACTTCAAAGGCAGCAGGTGAGTAAGCCTCACATTTGCATGTGCAAGCAGCACTCACACATCCCCGAATGGGCCCCGGGTTCTGCTGTTATGCAGTCAGCATGCACTGAAATTACTGTAATTGTACTTCCAAAATAAAGTATGCACCAACCCTTTTAATTTGGATAGGGATCACTGTTTAATTACCTGCACTGCGCTGTCATCTAACTTCAAGAAAAAAAGTCCTGTAACAGTATCTACAGGCCTGTAACCACCTGTGTGTGTGCTGGCTGTAAGGAGAGCATGAGCTGATGTATTTGCTGGGCCCAAAGGCACTGAAGAAGCCTGGGATCTGCATAGCACTGCATGCGAAAATGAAAATAAATTAGTGCCCCAATGGAGCCTTTAATAAAATATTTAATGTGGGGGAGTTATGTGCACTCTGTCACTCAACATCTCTACCTTTTCCTGTTCTTTGGAAGGTGAAATTAGAGCTGATTTTACACCATTTTTTTTTTTTTTTTTTTGTTTGGGTCGTTTGCTAGGGTTTCTGAGNGCTGGGAGCATGTCTAGGGATCTGCAGGATAATTTTTACCATCAATCACAGATGCACATATTAAGAAGAGAACTACTGAGATTTGTATAGAAAGTAAAGGCAATTTTTGTACTTTTCTGGCAGCTTCACAATCACAGAGAAATCCAGATCACTTATTTCCAGAGATGACTCTGATCCATTTAAACTACACTGAGGAAAGAATCCAATATTTTAAGCCTTGCAATTGATGCACCCAAATATTAAACGATCCCTTTCTTTATGGCCTTTTGTCCCTCTGTGAAGTGCTCACAGACACTGAAGGTGTCTCACACCACTGTGGTGCAGTTCCATGGGCAGTATTGCCCGTTCTCAGCACTGGAGATGGGAATAAACTCCAACAGAGCCCTTGAGGCTCAGTGGCCAGGCTGCAGCTCCTCTCTCAATGCTCCTTGTTGGCCATTTAGGAGCTGAAGGGCAAGGCTGCCTGTCCATAGCCAGTCCCACAGACCCCACTTCTGCAGTGTAGGAAGAAATGTTTTCCATACTGGTCATCAATAAACCACAGCATGTCCAATACCCAGCTCCTGCTGCTGTCCCCTTGCTCAGGCACCTCTGCTCTTGTGCAATGGCACAGATGGGGAAAAGAATTCTTTCTTAACTCTTGCAGCTGAACTCTCTGCCCTCTGCAGCATGAGGCTGGATCACACTGTTCATTACCTTATCTTCCTCAGCTACATTACTAATGGTCTAAAAATTAGCCAGGCCTTTTGTAAAAATCCACCCACTCAGCTGGGGCCTTTGACTCAGTGGAATGGCAGTGTTGGGGCTGACACACTTCAAACCCCCAAATTCTCCTGAGTGCAAAACAAGGCCCACACTGACAGAACCTGTTGGCCAGGGCCAGCCCTGGCACTCGTGTCTGTACTGCACCCAGCACTGCTGGGTTCAGGTGAGCACTGGGACCCTTCACACCTTTATAATCCATAGAAACAACCCAGGTGTGCCCAGCGGGTCGGGGCAGTCGCCAGTCTCAGCACACCTTCACAGGCAATGATTGGAGTCAGAAAGGTGCTGAGCACTCCCAGCGTGGAGCTGAGCCCTACAGGCTCTGCTGGGGATAAAGCTGGTGGTGCTCCAGCAGCCTGCAATACCCATCTCTTTTGTTACAAACCTAAGCTGCAAACAAGCTCCTTTCAACTTCAGCAGACCGAGCAGGGAGCTCAAACACAACACAACACAACACAACACAACACAACACAACACAACACAACACACACAACACAACACAATACAACACAACACAACACAATACACCAGACTCTGTAAAAGCCAGGCTGCTCCTCAGGCCCAGAAACTGAAACATCAGCTCTGTCACTGACAATTAAATACAGCAAGAATTCCAAAGCATTACTACAGCCAACACAATTAAATAACAAAAAGATGTAAGAAGACACGGAGAGTACAAGGTTTGACATCTTTTGTCTTGACAGTGGTTCTGCAGGTGTGTTTCCAGGTCCATTTTAAACTCTATGATGACAGATGCAACAGGAAAAAAAATGGATTGTTTCCTTTGGGCCTGATAGCCACGGCACTTGGAAAGCTCAGAGACTTGGCTAAAGTACAACAGTGCATAAAAATCATGTAATTTCAGGCAAGAAAATGCAACTCTGGTCAGCCATTTAAAAGCATGGTTGTGGCATTACCACAAACCAACTGTGCACAGCTCGAGCCTCTAGAGGAGGGAGGGGTTTTCATCAGGCTCCGAGATCCACGGCAGGAGATGATTCATCCCCACGGGATGCTCGGGGTCCAGCACAAGGTGCAGAGCACTCAGCTCGAGGGTTTCCTTGTGCGGGGCAGAGAGAGGAGGGGCTCCTGGCACTGGGCAGCCCCTTGCTGTGCTGCCCTCAGCCTCCTTGGCTCCCTGGGCAAGCAGCTCTGGCTGCTGGCCCTGCAGCCCATGGAGAAGGGGCTGTGCCCCTCTGGGGCTGGGTTTGAAGCTGTTATTGCCTTGTTAGACTCTGTTAGCAAAAATAGCAGTGTGCATAGGCTGAAGAACTGGTCTCCGGAATTGCCCCCAGGGCTCTGGGCAAGTCACCCAGAAGGAATGGGTCTAATGGGTCTTCAGATTGCTTCACTTGGGACAGAGATACCCGTCATTATCCCCAGCTGAGCAACACCCAGAGATGTGCCAGAGGGTGGGTGAGGGCAGAGGCAGGGCCTGTGCTGTCTGGACAGGGCGTTGGTTGGTCCATACTGATTTCCTGTAACCCACAGGGCCCCACTTCTCCTTTCCTTCTCAAGGCTCTTGTCTAACAGGAAAACTGCCCCTGTGCCCTGTTGGGACACTGCTGGCTGAGCCAGGCCGGTTGCACAAGCTGGAAGGTACCTCTGGTACCTTCATCTGCCCCCTCCCTCATCAGATGTGTGCTCACTGCCTCCTTTCCTTCCTCTTCTTCATTTCCTTGCTGTTGCAGGAGAACAAACACCGAGGGAGTGAAGAAAGCCTCCAGAAAGGAACTTCAGACAGGGAAGCATCCAGTGGTCCCCTGCTCTGGGTGGCATTTACGGAACCTGCTGTCCCTCAGAGATGCAGTTTCTCAGTGCACTGTCACACATTCCCTGTTGCTGCCTGTTACTTAATCTTTGCTTCCTCAAAGAGCATCCAGAGTTGGGTAACAGGTTTCCTGAAGGTGACAGAAGCAAGGAAAAGATAGCACTTCAATGATAAAAATGAAAAGTTTGTCATAAGGGACTTGGACCCACGGCCACTACTGAAAGAGGAAAGAAGTGGTCGAGGATGTGCATGAGGTGCACACCCACTGAGAGCACCAGGAAAATTCCATTCTTGGTATTGAAACACGTGCAAGAGGTGCCACACTAAGCACTGTAAGGGTCTGAAGGATAAGCTGGCTCCTCTGTGCCTGCACACAAACAGCAAAGGAGGCACTGAGGGGCACATTTCCATCCCTGCACACACCCAGATGGCTGATCCTCTCCTGCAAAGCCCCAGCTAGGGGACAACCTGGGCCAATTCATGTGCCCAGGACATCAGCTCTTCTCTGTTTTGAATTCTTATTCCCCAGCAGCTGGGTCTGGCAAGGAAACTGCACATTTAATGTAAAATGAAGGGTGAATTTTGAACAGATGGGACAGAAAGCTCTGAACAGCCTTCTTTCTTCAGTCCAACATCCTCAGTGCCCACTGAAGATGTTGCACTGGAGATACTGAACAAGGGCTTGTGGGTTTTTAAATTAAGTTATAGATTTAAAACAGATTTTCCCAATATTCAACCCTCCCGGGAGACAGCAGTTGGCAATATAACTTGGAATCCCATAAAAATAACCCTTCACATATCTATGTCTCACTGACAAATTTAGTTTGGATCAGCATTGCTTTTTAGATATAAAACAAGAGACCATAGTGCATAAACTCATCATTTTCTATATGAACAGGTAGCATTTCTACCTCAGCTTCTGCACAAAGACTTCTTAGGTTTAAAGACACATACAGATTTATTTGTTGAATTCTTGTTGTCCAAAGAGGAAGCTGTCAGATTATTTGCATTTTTGTTACTCTTTTTGAAAAGACTGAGATCTTGCTTAGATAGAAGTCAGGGCTGGTTTTCAGCTACTGCGACTCACAATGCCAGGAATACAAAAATAAAGATCGATGTTTGAGGACAGATACAAGATGTAATATCCTTTGGCCGACAAAACAGACTGGAAGGAGCAGTAAGAGGCCATCCTGCCCATCCCAGCAGCTCTGCTTGCTACTGAGAATGTCTGCTCAGGAGCTGAGTGAGGTCTGCTGCTGTGCTGCAATCACTCTGGCAGCATCTTGGCAGCATTTCCAAAGCTATTAATTTGCAGATTACTCAGTGGAGCTAGGGCATCCTGTAAACCGATGCCCCAGTGACCCTACTGAATTATTTTCCCATAAATAAAATGCAAACCTCACAGGTTGGTCTCCACAGGACAGATTTTTCCCCATCATTTTCACAGTCAAAGCAACTATTCAGGATGGTGTAAGAACACCTGCTCAGCACTGAGCAGCAAACCAGCCTGAAAGGGATCCGTTCCTTGCAGCCATCTGTGCCACGTGTTCCACTGGATCAGTGGAACCTCTCTCTGTTCCTCTGTTCCCTTTCTCTGTTCCACGTCTGCCACTGGAACAGGGCAGGTTGAACACACAGGTAAAGGTGCCAGAGCATTTGCAGGCTGCAGTTTGCTTGCAGCCTTGAGCATTAGAATGGAGTTTATTTAGAGGGGAAACGCTGACAAAGTTGCTGGGGTTTATCCCCTGCTTATTGAAAAAGTAACAGAGGATTTTGCAGTTCCACCTGAAGGGCAGAGGGGTTGGTCTGGCACTGGCAGAGCCCCTGTGGGCAGCACCCACAGCTGGGCAGCACATTCCTCTCACCATACTGTGAGTGCAGCCAGCATCCAGAGCTGAGCAAAACTTCACTTATACAACCGGTGGTTAACTCCGTGCCAACAGTAATTAGCTTCTGTAAAGAGTTTCTAACAAGAAACCACAGAACAGTTTTATTCTGATGAAACTGATGGGGAGAAGCCATGTGCGTCTGTCCATGGGGCGAGAGCTCCCAGGCTTGGCAGCAGAATTGAGGCTCAGCCTTTCAGGCCGAAGGCAAACAAAGCTCCCTGAGCTCAGAGCAGCTTCCCTGTTCACACTGCCTGCATTGCTCAGCATCTCTGCCCCAGTCAGGGAGTGGGGCTGCTGCTGCCAGTGAAACAGCCAGCAGGCAGGACCTTGCTGCAGGCACACACACTCTGGGGCTCTGCTTTGGCCAACACTGACTCCTGGGCTAAATCCTGGATGTATTTATGCCAAGGAGATTGCTGTCAAAAGTACAGGGCAGGGGTTCTAGCCAATTATTACTAAAGACATGGTATCAAATCATGGTATAGATCTTAAAAGGGCAGAGAAGGTGCATTTAATTCTGCAGCTGGGACGAGTTGTATTATTAATTTCAGTTGATTACATCCATCTATAAAACTAAAGCAAGTGTTGCTAGTTTTTTCACAGATTCTTGGATTAACATCTGTGTTCATATCAAAAGTATGCTGAAATAGGGACTCTGTTCCGTTCTCATTGGAATGAGCTCTGGCATTGTACAGAAGAAAAGCCTTAACTAGGAATTGTAGTAACTTTGCTGTAACTTCTGGATACAGGCACCTTTCTGAATACAAAAAGGAGTTGGGCAGTGTGGTAGAGCCAGTGTATGACTGACTGCTCGAGAGCTGTGGGGTCAATACTTGGGTTGTCCTGGCCAAGCTCTATCACCAGCTCTCTCATCCCATTCAGATTATTTCCCCTCCTTCCACTTTTGTTTCTTTTTCTTACTATTTCTGTTTTACTCATTCAGGCTGTAGTTTCTCTTGACATGTTCTGAACAGCACATGGCAACAGGGTCCCAAACTCAGTCCAAGATTTTGGGTATGGCTGTGGTAGAAGTAAACAGTGATTCAAATTTGATATTCTTGTTCCTTGGAGTACGTGAGCTCCCTGCCAATCTAAAAGAGCAGGAAAAAAGAGCTTTTGTTTTCCTGAAGTCTCCTGAGAGGAGCAAGGGGTTAGATCCCCGGGTTCTGTACAGTGCTCAGGGCTGACAGGCTGGGGTTCAGGGCTCTGCTGGTGACTTGCCCTGCTGTCCATGCTCACCCCTGTGCTGCTCCCTGTCCCCAGAACCAGCATTGCAAAATCTTCCAGAATTTTTCAAGCTTGCAAATGTACTCTAGGTGTAAAAATTTTCTGTCCAACATCTCCAGTGGCCCCATAAGCTAAGCAAGAAAGTGACTTTATGTGACAGCAGTGGAGCAGAGCAAGGCTGGTCCTGACCATTAGTCATTGGCTTGTTGCTATCAGATTTTACTAACAAGAGGTGGCACTGGTACCTTGTTGTTCTGAACCTACTAGAAAGTCATTAATTGTGATGTCCAAGCCAAAACCTACTGCATTTCCTCTTGTCATCAGCCCAGAGATTGTGATTAAAAGAGATGTATAATTAGGAACAATTTAACAGGAAACTGAAGAGAACCTGCAATCATTGTCACCCTGGACTTCATTCCAAAGACAAAATAAAACAGGAGGGCTTGACTCTTCACGTGTTCTAAGCAGTGTAGCATTAAATCTGGTTTCTGTGAGTGTCATAAGCAAGCAGGGAAGGGGAAGAAGGTAAGAAGCTGCAGATGGCTGAGTCCCCAGAGGCATGGAACAGGCTCCCTCCAAATCTCCAACTTCCAGGAGAGAGGAAGGGCCCCACATCTTCATCCTGCTGGAGGCATTGTGCCTGTGGGGAGGGAGCATCTTCAGTGCTGTCCCTTGAAAGGCACTGTGCCCCTGGCAGGGACCATTTGCCTGCCAGGGAGACACTGGGGTGAGCTCTAGGGAACAGGATCATCCTGCCTCAGTCGAGGGAGGCTCCTCCTTCACCCGCACAGGGAGGGAGGGAGGGATCAGCCTTTGCCCTCCAGTAACCTCCTCCAGCCCAGCCTGGAGGTTCTTGTGCAGCCACATCCCAGACCTGCATGGGGAGGAATGGTCCAAGGAGAAAGGTGCAGACACGGGCAGAAGGGCCATCCTGACTGCTCCAGGCAGAGCAGGGTCCTGCCTGCAGTGAGCACTGTGCCAGGTTCAGGGCGTTTGCAGGCTCGGTGCTGCTTGGTGGTGCTGCTGGGATCCCAGCCCGCTGGTTGAGCCAAGCTCAGGGCTGCAGCCACTCACTCTGTCACCAGCATTGTGCAACATGTGCCAGGACCCCACTGCTGCATTGGCATTTTCCTCTTGCTGAGATGTGTCTCCGTGCAGGAGGGAGCTTTTGGGATAGATGGCGAATGTTGCTGAAAATAATTTGAAAGGCAACGAGGGCTAAAATATATTGTCATGATGTTTCTGAGTAAATAAAGATAAGAGCCATGGAAGCTCCTCTGGCAGGGACATCAGCAGAGCCTCAGCAAATAAGTTTAGCACCAGAAAATTGACATGGAACGGAAACAAGACATCCAAAGCAAGGATGTGCTTTCACTAGGCACCGAGCCGAAGTTATTTGAGAAGAAGAAGCGGAGCTGGTTCCAGAGTAGCTCATTCATTTCTCCTTATCTCCCCTTGGCAGAGGCTCGCTGCCTAAAGAGTGCTTGATGTATGCCTGCTGCTTCCTCCCCTCTCCCCTCACGGCTTTGCCTTGCACAGAATGAGAATTAGTTCTGTTGTAAGTGACTCCAGTTCCCTGTGGGCTGCAGAGAAACAAATCACAGCTCACTGGGCACCCGTGTGACACCCTGGCACTCTGAACCACTTGGCAGCGCTTGCACTTGCTCTGAGTTCAGCTCTCTGCTGAAATATTTGCTGGAATACAAATGCCTGTTAGAAACACCTTTTCCCATAACATTTGTGTGTTGGTAAAGGCCCAGACTGATTCACTGTCACAGAACACTTCTCAAGTGTGGCTTAATTTGCTTAATGAACCTCAACTGCCCACCAGTCTTGCTGCCTGATGACGTTGTGGTGTAAAGCCGTTACAAATTTCAGGGAGGTACTGAAACAACAGGTTTGATATCTGCAAGGTATAACACATCTTATTCTCTGGTAGTCAAACTCATTTTCTCAGCAGTTCATTTGGCAGAGCCAGGATTATATGGACAGAGATACTAGAACATCCTGCTGGACCATTTTGCCATAAAGTGACTCTCTGTGCTTGCATTTCAAACCAAGTGGGGCCTGTTTATGACACTTTATAGCTTAAGTTTCAAACATGTCAGGGTTAAGCACAGGCTTTGGCCAAGCTGGGAATCAAGCTGGGTTAATCTTGCAACTTGAGGCTCAGCAGCTCTTCCAGGTCCGAGCTGAGCAGACATCAAAAGCTTTGCAGTGTGGTGAATAATAAACATTCTGTGATAACTTGAAGCTGCTGTTGCTATCGTCCTCCTTTAGCTGCTGTGTCTGAGGAGATCCTGTCTCCCCTTGTGCCTCTCTCTTCAGCCATTCTGTCCCACCAAGGTGAGCCTTTGCAGCTCCCTGGTCCCTGTGTGGGGGCACGTTCTGCTCAGAGTGGTTTCCCCAGAGCCCCAGGAATCAGAGGTGAGCCCTCCTGCCAGAACACCTCCCCTCTGCTGCCCAGCTGTGCAGCCTGGCACACGCCAGGTCAGTCTGACACTTCCTCTGGATGCTTGCTAGATTTTTGGAAGAGGTGGAAAAAAGTGAACTCAGCCATCCCTCCTAGCTGATGCTGAGCTGACGGTGTGTCAACAAAGATGATGAGAGCTCAGTCTCTGATTTTATAGTCTGGTGGTTTCCAAGGAATTTTCAATAACCTCTAAGAAAAAATGCTGTGTTGTTCATAGCTCTAAGCTCCCTCTTTTTTTTTTTTTAATCTTCATTTTTTTTTTCCTCTCTTATCACTCTTTATTTTGTAATCTCCCAACAAGGACTGATTCTGCTACATTTGTCTGGTAGCAAACAGAACACATTTTGAAGATTAAATAAAACAAAGTTTTTATAATCACCTGGGACACAATCTTCAGCAGTTAAAGAAAAGCAAAGAGGTGGTTACAGGTGAATTATGAGCTGGAGAACTGTCAGATTCTGCTACAGCAGCAGCATCCATGAATGACTCCTCAGTGGAAAATCTGGGTTGTCAGCTTGTTGCAAGCATCTGTTATGCCACTGGCAGTGACATTTCCAAGCATAAAGCCCAGTTGGTAAGTTACTATTTTAGAGCAGAAGTACAAATTCAGCACACTTTTATCAAAAGCAGAGCACGCATGTAGCAAACTGGAACTCAGTGTCAGCAGGAAACATTTGTAACATGAACACAAATGCAACAGGAGATGGGGCAGCGTCAATCTTTTGGTAAGGCAGCACTGAAAAGCTGGAGGCAAGAAAATGTTTCCTACTAAGCTTTCTTGACTGAAGAGACAACTTTTTTTTCCATGTGTACAAATGAAAAACTGAGAGTGGCCTTGCCTTGTGTGGTCTCAGTTAGGCAGCATCTTCCACGGTGAAAGAGCTGGTGAAGGACGTGTTTGCTCAGCCCGACGAGCCCTGCAATGTACAGCCTGGCGGAGCCAAGGGAGCCTGAGAGCCCTGCAGCTCCTGCCACCCCGGCCTGCAGCTCCCAGTGCCAGCAGCGGCCCAGGAGAACATTCCTGTCCGGCAAGGGACAGGCAAGCCCGCACGGAGCAGCAACCAAAGGGTGCAGCACGGCAGCCGAGGAGTTAAAGGCTTGAGTCACTCTTTTCAAGAACTGAAGGAGTAGCTGTGAAAAGCTGCGCTGACTTCCAGGGAAGCAGGCTGTAAACAAGTCAGCCAAGCGAGCACGGGGCAGGGCAGGAGATGTGGCAGGAGCAGGGGCGAGGTGCCTGTCGCCAAGGCATGTGCAGCTGCTCCCTGCTCGGCCTGTTTACCCTGCGCAGGATTTACCATCTGTGCACACAACAATGCACACTCCAGAAATCAGGGCCCGTCAGATGGAGCCCGGTCTCGTGGCTGAAGCACAGGACAAGCAGTCAGGAGATTTAGATTCTATTTATTGCTCTCCTAGTGGCTTCCAGGGCAAATGTGGGGAAATCGCTTTGCTGCTTTGTGTCTTGTTTTCCTCCAAGATGCTACTTTACCTTATTAGTGGAATGAGCGCTCTTTGTTTGTGTTTATAAAGTGCCTTTTGTTCCTTTGGATGCAATGCTAAAGCAGAACCAAACAAGATGTGTGTTTACACAGAATTTCTGAAGCTTCAGAAGCAGCTGCTCAGCCTCCTACTGCAGCAAAGGTAAAGGTCTGTAAACTCTATCACAAATAACTCCAACCCAGCCCAGAGAGTCCCTGTGCTCCTCTCTCCATCACACTTCAGACACTGAAGAAGGGACACCTTAGAGATCAATGAGAACACCGGAATATGTGAACAGAGACAGAGAAATAAAATTTGTTCAGAGGTGAGCCAGCGACCCCACACTCTGGGAATTTTGATATTCTGCCCTGAGTTTTTCAGCTTCTTATTTGCATTGGTAATTGGATGGCATTGAAAAGTCAAGGCACCCCTCTGTATAATACATTTTTTCCTCCAGAATAAATCTTTGAGGGTTTTTGCTGAATCAAAGCACTGCAGCCATGCAGGACTTGTTCCATGTGAGATTTCTGTGAACAGCACCAAGTCCAGGATGCACAGTTCCAAACTGTGCTTTGGGAGCACAGCAACTTCACAAATTGTCCCAGCAGAGTCATATGAAATTGAGCTCATTTGCTTAAATATTCCAAGAGTTCCTTGGCTTGCACTTACACTGGGATTGGCCCTGAGCCTTTATCAGAATCATGAAGGAGATCATGGATGGGTCTTCACTGATAACACTTTTCTAAAGCCTGACAAAATTGCTTAATAAAAGCCATTTATGGAGCAAGACTGTGGGACAAATCCTGCTGTCAGTTCCAGGGGGATGCCTTGCCAGGGTGTGTGCAGAGGAATGTCCCCCTATGGCACTTCAGGAAAAGCTTTGTCCCTCTCAAATTAACTCTGCCTAAGTCCTACAGCACCACAGTCCATATTTTTGTGTATTCTCTGCCTTCCACTGAATAACTGTGAGATGGGTTCTGCTCCTCTCCTATCCCCATGTGGTTGATTGTATATATAAGGAAAGCAGTCCAGCCATTTTTGTGTTTCCTTTTAATTCTCCTGTTGTTATTGGGACCTAAATGATCTTGTTTTTGTTTTTACTGCTCTGTAATGAGTCACTGGCTTATTTAATTTAATTTTATTGTAATTGTTATCTATTCATTCTTGTTTTTTTCCAGTCAGTTACTCATAAGACCACAAGATATAAACAGGACACTGTTGCTTGGACAACTTCTAAGGGTAATTTTTTTCACTGTCACCCAAATGCAAAGCCATTTACTGAGTGGTCCTCACTTCCTAAGAACTTTCACCTCAGTCCATGTATATTTTTCCCACATGTCGTGTTTCTGTTGATCCTTATGTTTTCCAGCTAAAAGAGATCAGTCTGTCTGGTTTTGTTGTTGCTTGGAAGATTTCTTGGGCTTTCTAACTGGGTCTGATTTAAAACCTGCCATGGAAATTTTAGTGATAGAAAATCAAGTTTCATTTTATATTATTTCTTTTGTAACAAATAAATCCTGCCAAAACCTTTTGATTGAAACTTTGGGAGAAATAGTTATCCAGCGAAATGTTAAATTTTCCTTTGCCATCTCCTCCATTTTCATGCCAACCTCATCTTTGGCAGAGCATTCTGTGGTGACTCTTTCTTGCCAGATTTCTTATCTTTAACCTGATTGCCCAAGGAAATGGGATTTATGTCGCTGTGCTATGTTTGCATATGCTACACACACGTGTCTCTTTATCCATCAGTGCAATTTCAAAGCAACTGGCAACATTCCACCAGATCTGATATAAAGACACAAGTCTAAATTATGTTAACATTTTGTGCTTCACTGTAGTTGTCAGACAGAAAGGAAATGTTATGAATGCATCTGTGAAAGGAGCAGTTGCTTTGTACTCACCAGCACAGAAAGCAGATGAGAGAGGGAGCAGTGAATGCCCAACCATGGGAAAATCCACTGGAGTTCACCCCCATCAGGACAGACACCCCGGGCACAAAGGCACAGAACAGCAAGGCTCAGCTCTGCTGCCTCTGTTTCCTGGGAGGCTGGAAATCCTGGGAACCTGTGGGACTGGCTGACTGTGAACATGCATAGTTTGATTGCAGATGTTTGTATTCTGGGGCAAAGCAAAGTGCTTTGTGTAAGGGGATCTGCCAGGGACTCACAGCCTCAGGAAGCTGAAGGCTCTGTCTGTGTGCTCCTGTTACTTCTGCCTCCTCAAAGAGGTTCAGAGCTCCCTGGATATGCCACACTTACACCTTCCAGTCCCAGCTTTAGGCATTCCCTGAGATGCAAATTGTCTGGCATGAAAAAGCATCTTTTGCATGTCTGTGTGCAACTTCTACATGAAGTGAAGCTTCTGTAGTGCCCAGAACTTTGGCAGCCTCTGCAGATGATGTGCACCAGACCAGGAGTGACCAACATGGATGGCACAGAACTGCTGCAGAGACTGGCCATTGTCCAGCAGCACCAACAGACTGGAAATGCCGTGTATAGAAAGCTTTTCTAATGAGGAACCTTGGAACAGCCACGACAAGCGATGGCACATTTTAGGTGAAGGCTTTGTGAAACCCCAAGTGCTGTGGAAGCAGCTTCAGAGATTAGCAGCAGGGTTTTCCCTGAGTCAGCAGTGAGCCAGCCCACCTCCCCATGGTAGGAGGTACCAGGATGCTTGGAATGCCATCCCTCGGACAAGAGGTCAGACTGCACTTCTGACCAGTGTGATCACTGAAAAATTTGAGGCTGCTTTTGCAAGAGTTAACGCCAGCTGAGTGGAGTCAGATCCCAGCTTGGGTAATTCCATTCTACCTCCCAAAAATTCCCCGTTTGTTTCAAACAGATGTAGTGTTTTTCACTTCCTCCACTGCAGACTGCTGAGCAGCTCTGTGTGTTGTGCTGAGCACTTGCTGTGTTTTACCCAAAGGCAGCTACAGCACCCAGGGAATGACCCAGTGCAGAGCTTGGGTACATTCCATTCCATTTGGGGGGCAATGCTGGTCTGTCTGCTTCAGTGTGAGGACTGCTGAACGTTCTCCCAGAGCCGTGGTTTGCAGCAAACAGCCAAAAAAAGCCAGCACTAAGAGATTTGTCCTGTGGACAGATCAGTAGAGTAGGAGGCACACACAGCCTCTGGTTGTAGCTCTTCTGTTGATTCCAAGAAGCAACTTGGTCACTTTCTAGTAAGGCCAAAAAGCACCTTCATTTCACGTCACAATAAGTTGGCTTGGACCCTTAATTTCTGTGCTTCAGTAGTCATTAGTAACAGTGAAATAGCAATGCTCATTAGTGTTCGCTAATATTTACTGTAATGGATGCTTTATGATCACTTTGAAAGGGAGGTGAATTCCTGTTTCCCATTTCTTCTGGTTGAGACAAGCTGATGAATGAACAAATTGGGCTATTTACACCTTGCACCGTGCTAGACAACTCCCAGTGCTTGATGGCAGCAGCAGCAAAGACAGAAGTGCAGCCAGGAACATTAATTGAAAGCATGTTCAGGGAAACAGAACTGCAGCTTGCTCTTAACGGCTGTGTGGTAGAGATAATGTAAAAGCAATTACTTTAGCAAAGGCAATCCACTGGAAAAGTGGTTTTTTTACAGAGCACCAACTTACTCAGCTGGCAGAATTGCTGCCAGGAGACAGAGCCAATTAGTGCCACTTGCCCTGGGGACACTGAGAGGTGGCCCTGTCCCTGCTGAGCCTGGCCCCGTGTCCTGTGCCCAGCCCCAGGGCTCCCCACGGTGGGTACACCTTCCCTTTCCAGGGTTCCTCAGCAATGTGTGTTCACATGGAATCTGTCATCCTGAACGAGAGCCTGCACCCTGCTGAGGTGCTGCACTCACCTGGAGTTCCTCTCTCCCCGACCAGCACGGGTGACCTGCCCACACATGGTGCTACAGTCCTGAGACACTGATGCAGCCCAAGATCTCTCTGCTCATCTCTGAATTTCCACCAGGATGGCTGGGGCAAGAATATGGCCCTTGAAATTCAGATAACCCTACAGTTTACCAACAAGCTGGGAAGGCAACTGGAAAATGCAGATGGAGGGTGCGCTCAGGTTTCCTTATTGAGGACAACTGTGAACTAGCAGTGACATAAAAATCAGCAGGAGGAAAAGATAACCCTGTGGGCTTCTGCTGCCATTCACAGGATTTCTAAATTCAAGTAACACTCACAAAGGTTTTTATAAAAAAAGTCAATGTGTAGCCTTTTGGTTGTAATTCAAGTTCTAATAAAACTGTTTATTGAACTCCTTGACCCCTTCCTGGAATCTGCTGGAGCTTCCCAGAACTTTGTGTCATGTGGTTCTCGGTCATTAATAACGAAGTATGACACAGCAGTTTAGACGCACAGCAGCCTCCTCTCCGTGCGAGCAGGCGCCAGGACGGGCTCGGAGCACACAAACAGCTCAGCCCAGGGCTGCAGGATCCAGCCCCAGAGCAGCAGTGCCGTGATGCAGCACAAGCAGAAAGGGCAGAGGCAGGAAGTGATTCATCCCAGTACAGTACAACATGCGGGACGTGATCTAAAAGATCCCAGCCTCCAGCCAGGACGAGTACAGTACTGGGCAAACGGCTCTGGGCTCCAGCCGGGATATTTGATCCATCTCCCAGTCTGTTTACACAGAAATACTCCTCCACCAGCCAGATGTGCATTAAAAGCAGCATCTGGTGCTAAAGAGGGTCAGTGAATCTCAAGACCTCTGAATACATGGTTGATCTATTCTGTCCACCCACTCATTTACGTTTATGAAGCCCTTCTGGCTTCTGCCTGGAAGTCTTTGGCCATCAAACCAGAGATCTCTCCAGCAGTTCTCCTCCAGCTCTTGGCCTGCTTTACTGTTCCTTGAATCTGTTTAGCCATTTCCCTGCCCGTTCCCAACCCTCAGCCCCCTATCCCGCCCCAGCTCATGGCTAATTAATCATCTCTTCTTATGACAACTGGACTGTAGCTAAGAAATTCTGAGTGTCCCTTCCCAAAGAGCAGAGCTGTTGTGTCTGCTGCAGCACAATACATTCCAGGTACATTCTGCCTCACCTGTTAGATGGCTAAAAGAAAAAAAATGGGCAGGGATATTGCTATGTGGAGGAGCTGATCACATTCTAGGGTGAGGTGCTGTGCTTCAGCTGCAGTTGAATGAATGAGACTCATTGTGAATTGATTCAAAAGTCTTATCTTTGCCAAATTTGGGGTTAGTTACACATGTGCATTTTCTACAAATGAAAGAAAAAAAACCTGTGTGGATTTAATGGGTTTAATTTTGATCAAGTTCCTTGAGCTGACAATCACTGTAGTTTCACTGGAGAAGGCTCAAAGCTGCTGTAGGAAGTTGGATGGAAAGGGAGATAGAAGAGAGAAAATTGAAATCTCAGTTTAGGTGGGAACTAACACATTAAATCAAATTATATTTTTTTTCCCCTTCTATTTGTCTCCTAAGCTATTTCTGCTTACTTCTCCCTGTCTCCCTCCACACTATTTACAATGCAGATTGGCAAACACTGGACCCCTGCATGCTCACTTCAGTTAAAACTCATTTGTTAAGGAAACAGAGATGGCCCTGCATCCCTGGAATAGACTCTCAAGCTCCTGAAGTCCTACTCCAGGCATCAGATGTGCTTTGACCCACCTTCTCAAGTCAAGCACAGTGAAGGAATATCATTTTCAACAAAAATGAGGCTGCAGAAAGGAAAACATTTTGCTTGCAAACCCAGTTCGCCCTCTGGGGAGAGATCAAGAACGAACTGGACATGCCAGGCTGCTCAAGCTTGTGCAAGGCTGGTGTTCAGAAGAGATGGGGATGGGACTGGTATTTACCCTTCCCTAGAAAGGACCAACATTCATTTCAGAGGAAAAAACGGCTCATCTAGAAAAGAAGATAATATTTAGTTTAATATTTTAAGTTTAATATTTTAGTGTATTGAAGTCAGTCCAGTTAAAACAAGTCCAAGGCTCACTGTCTTATCTGCACAACTGTTAGCTGGTGTTGGCCAAGGCATCCCACAGCCTGGTCTAGACAAAGCCCAGAAGCAAGGAAACAAACAAAGGACACAGAGAGTGAGGAGTAGATGAAGGGAGACAGTGAGAGAGGAGCAGGCAGAAAGGAAGACAATGGAATGGAAAAACCCGACATTATCTTTATCCTGAACGTGACAGCTGGGCTTTCGAGGGGTGCTCTTTTCCCTAATCCATAGCACATGCTGCTCCTAACTCCAGTGATGTGTTTATTTATTTGTTGTGTGTTTTTGTGAAATGAATCACCCTCAGGAAAAACCCATGGACTTAAAATTACCGAGGGCAAAATCTCATTGAACGTCAGCTACTCTGGCACAGCCCATAGGTAGCACAAGAGGAAAAGCTGCTTGGGAATGTTCTGGTGAAGGGTTTCTCTGTAGATGGTCCTAAAGGAAAATTGCACTATGTTGGACCCAAAATGGGGCATTAGAATCATCCTGATTTGTATAAATATTAAATAGGCATTGAACTTGGTCTCCCACAGAAGTACTCTGGCCATTTGGGGCTCAAAATGTTCTCTTTATTTAGGTCCATTTTTAGGTCTGCTGCATTTTTAATCAAAATAGAAGATCACAAGAGGAGAGCCCTAAAGCAGCCACTGCTCTGGTGAGAAACAGCCCCACATTAAGACTTGGGGCATAAGATCTTCTCCTGGGTCTGACTCCAAAAATCTCTCACTGATTGTCCCACCTACTGGGCTGTTAATTATTTTGGGGTGATGACAGTTCCAGTGGCTATTTATCACGTGTACAGTGATTATAGTGAATTAGTAAATATGAAGTACCTGTACCTAAGGTCAACAAAACATCCCTCATGTTTTTAGATCTCTATTATAAACACATCTGGAGAAAATCTTCAAGCTTTATTTTGCCTCTTAAATGTCACATGTAAAAATAAGCACAAACACATCATTCCACCCAATGTCCTTACCCAGCAGATGTGAAACAAGCACTAAAGCAACAAGTATGAGGCAGAACCACTATTTCTGTGTGCTGGAACCCTACTGAAGAGAAGAGCTGCTCTGCCATCTCTGCTTATCAGAGTTGTGGCCAAATGCTCCAGCCCCTCTCCATCCAGAAGCAAAAGTCTCCTTAAGAAAAGGTGGAATCACAAGTGGGAATTGAAAATAAAATTTGATCAAACAAATACTCCCTGGTTGATAATGAGGGTAATGGTAAGGCTGAAGTTAAAAGAACTTTAACTAAAGGTGTTTTCCCCCACGTCCTTGGAGGGAAATGGGACCTCTGCACTTTGGTGCCATGGCCAGGACTTCACAGAGAAAAGGCAGAGAACAGGCTGAGGAGACTGGAGTCAGGCACTGGGCTCATGATGCTCTCCCTGGGCTCGTGTCCCCACAGGAGGAGTGACAGCAGGAAGCAGGCAGGAGGGCACAGGAAGTGTTTGGGAAATTTCACTTAACAGTTAAAACCTCTATGTGAATGAAGCCTTGAGCCTGTTTTGCTTCAAACAATGTTCCATTCAAAGTATGACTCAACTTTTGGGGCCTGATCCAAAGCTCACTAAAGACAATGAGAGTTTTTCCATTGACTTGAGCAGCCTTTGGATGAGGGCCTTGATCCTGAAAGCCTGATTCACATGAGAAAGGCTGCACAGAACAGATCAGGTCTAGAAATCCTGTTAGCTTGTACCCGATCCTTTCCAAGGTGAGTATTCCAAGCCAAAGCAATGCCAGCAGCTGAGCCTGATGTTCTGCTCACTGAACCTCACCTAACATTTGATGGTCACAGGCATTTGTAAGGATAAATCCTTGATCCCACACTTCCACAGAAGTGTTCATATTTGCCTCGCTGATGAAGAGTTTTCCTTTCCTCTTGACTTTGTTTTTGTCTAATGGTGTTATCAGCACGTAACTCATGAATCACTGAGTGCAGACTTCAAGAGATGCCACACAAAAGCCTAAGTCCAGTTAAGTCACATTAAAACCTAATGTCCAGTTCCAATTAAAAGTGTCTTCACTACTGAGACCTGAGGTGTTGAAACTATAATGAAGGTTAAATTAATTAGACTTACTTTTAGTAGCTGATACTTTCATATGCTGGTTTTCAGGGCAGGGATTTTTAGTAGAAAAGGTATAATAATTGTTTTCAGCCACTTTGGATGATAAAACTTACTATGTTTGAATAAGATGTCCTAAACCACCATTATTCAACCATAAAAGAAGAGAAAGACCAAACAAGGCAACATTTGGACCTTGCAGGTTCCTCCCTGTTGGCTGTCTTTTCAAAGCAAGTGTCATCTGAAATGATTTTATCCATTCCTACAGCATTTCCCAATCCTGTCCTCTCTGCACAGACATCCTGTGCAGGGGCAGCTCTGGCAGGGCTGTTCTCTGCTCTCACACCTTGCTCACAAGCACATCTGGAGAGCTCCGTGTATACCAAACCCCTTGGACCCGCTCAGCAGAGCTGGGCTGTGCCTGACAAAGCTCTCCACACAAAACCCCCTCACCCTTCCCTTCAGTGCTCACCATACGGTGCATAAATAATATTTGGTTGTCCCTGTGGAGTTACAACTAAAAAAAAAATGTTTTCACCCATCTGGTTTGTATTAACTTTACAAGGGAAATGCAGTATACAGGGGAAAATATTTTTTTTTTTGCTTGTATAACCATGTCTACACCCTGGCTGCTGCCAGGACCATCCTGGGTCACCCAGGGAGAGCTGCAGCCTTGACGCAGAGGGGTCCAGTGTGACAGAGCTCGAGGGACAGGAGCAGCAGTGCTGCTGAGGGGACACACGGGAGCTGCTTCACCTCCACACCCAACCTCACAGAAAATCTGCTTGGGTGATTTCTGTCAAAGCTCTTCCTTGCAAAGCTGTGCTGCCACATTTTTAAGCCCAGCCAAAACCTCAGATTGCCTCACAGAACTGAGTGGTCCAGGATCCATAAACGTCATTTCCCAGGATAATCCTTGACTTTTGTTTCAGTCTGTTATTTCCTACTTAATACCCACAGCTTTTTAATTGGTTATTATTATTTCTTATTATATTTGAAAATTTTAAGAGTCTCCTAAGAAGCAAGAAGGGGACATAATTAAAGAAAAATGCAGAGAATAATCAAAATGTAGTGTGACTTTACAGATGTGACAGACTTTGATTCTTCTCAGGAGGGAGGCTGTGGTGGGCCAGAGCCCTCAGCCCTCATCTGAGTGCAAAATATCCCCTCAGGACTAACTCTGTGAACTCCAGGCACACAAAAACCACCAGTAACTTCCTGCACCCAGCTCCCCAGTGCAGCCCAGGCTGCTGCCAGACAATATTTTCCATTATTTTGGTGTTGTAATACAGCATTTATTTACCTGATTCAAAAGCAACCATTGACCTGCCACATGACTTCAGACGCATTACTTCAGTGTGCTGGTTTTTATCTTCTGATGGCCTCTCAGACCTTTAGTTCCTCCTCTAAGCATTAATAAAATACAGACAGTGGTGACAAGAAAAGGGAAAGGTGCAATATGAATACTGATCATGGAGAATGAAGAAGGTGACACAACATGTTCAATTTTTCAATGGCATCAGACCCAGACTTGATCTAAAATCAGGCTCATTTTATATGTATGGCTTCTTTTGCACCTTGTTTTGAGTGCTTAGCTCTTCTGATTGCTTTGCTATGTCAGTTCTGACATATGTCAGTATAGATTGCTGTTACAAGTAGTAGGTGCAAGACCAAACCTCAGCTCTAAGTTACATTACATTCAAATAAACAGGGACCAGCACAACACTCCTGCCATTGGCTTTAGTGGGCACTGATTCATCTGAAGATGTCATTACTACATCCAGATTGGTACAAAACTTCCTGTGCTCTACTACAAACTTCACTACAGTTTGTCATCATTGCACCTAAGGATAGGCAGAGACTTGACTGCCAGATCTGCAACTCGGGCACAAAAACAGCCAGACAGGCTGGACAGCATCTGTGAGAGACTCTGATTAAAATTCAAGCTACCTTTCAAAATACAGCTTTGAGACTGAAATGTTGCTTATCATGAAGAGAGGATCTGTAAAAACAGCAATGGGAAGATGAGGAGGACGAGACTGGCAGGCACAGTCTCCCAGTGACTGCCAGTGCTGGGATGACCCCAGCTCGAACAATCCAGGATGAGTGACTTGGTTATGAAAAAGGGTGGTAAACAAGGAAAGATCATGCATGGAAAAAATAAACACCAAGGGCTCGAATGGGGCTGTGCAGGAGTGCCAAGCAGCAGCTGCTGCCAGCAGGGCTGTGACACACTGGCTCACACCAGGGCAGCCGGGGCGGGCTGCGTTTGATCACTGCCTGATTGACGCTAATGACACTCCCCCAGCGCCTGTGGCTTTCCTCGCACCGCTCCCAGGAGGCTCAGAGGCGCATTCCTCCTCAGTTCTAATGTGAAAAGACATATTTTGGGTCAAGTTAAACGATGCCAGGTGTTTGCTCTGGTTGCCTGAGCCGGAGGCAGGGTCGGAGCTCAGCCTGCCCTTCCCAGCAGTGGAGGGGCTCAGCTCTTCAGAGGGCACCAGTGACCTACTGGGAGCTCCAGCCCAGCCCCACAGCTACTGGAGGAAGAGATCCACGCTGTGACCATGTGAGATGGCAACATCTGTGAGTGTGGATGCCAGCCCAGCAGAGCATTGTGAGCTGCTCTGTTTGCTGGCGTTGCCTGGAAGCCCCACTGAGGGTCAGGTGTGTGTGACAGACAAGAGCCTAAAGCACTGTGCTCTCCTTGGAGGGGTTTTTACCTCTGTTGCTTTTGTCCTGCTCATCAGGAAAAGCCTTACTTCTGCCAGTGACAAAAGTGCACCAGGAATGGAAAGAGGAGTAGGTCTGCTGCCTCAAATCCCACAGCACAAGACCTGAAGAGTCACCCAGTCCAGATCACCAAAGCATTCTGAAAAGCTGAAACCTCATTCCAAGCTGAACTCTGAACTTCTGAGCCCAATCCCCCAGGCCAGGGAGCAAACACTCCTTAAGAAGGAACCTACAAATGCACTGCTTATTTTGAGAACGGAAGGTGAAGTTTCAGCTGCTTTGTGCCTAGAGTGGTTATTGCAATAAACATTCAGCAGGTCCCAGGAAAGCTACTGGCAACTGCTTAAGCTCAGAATTCCTGGAAATCTGAATCTTTTTGAGTTAGGACCCTACTTCAGCAATTGCAGTTTATAAATGACTGATTGATGGTGCACCTAAATTTGAGAATGCTGAGGAATCTAGCAAAATCCACGTGCCAAGGATTTCCAGAGCCAGTTTCGTAGGAGCTCTGGAGGCCGCCTGTGAAACCCGTGTGCCATGGACTCACACTGGCTGTGCTCCTCAGCCTGGCAGGGCTGGTGCTTGCATGTTCCATCCTGTTCTCCTTTCCACCCTTACAATCTCTCACCAGGATCAGTAACAACCCTCTGGAAGCAAAACACAGATTAGCCTGGATTGTTCCAATGCCTCCAGATGTGCGCTGCAGCAGTGGGATGCACGCTGGAGGAGGAGGAGGGATGCCTTTCTCTTCTCTCCTGTGCACACAGAGGTGATGGCTCAGCCCCCACAAACTATGACAGGACAGGCTGCCACCTGAGCAGCATCTCACGCTGGCTGAGCCCGTGCTCCTCACACCTGGAAAAGGAATGAGATGGGCTTTCCCACTTGGAGACGTGGGAAGTCCCAAATTCCATCCTGCAGCCCCTGCCCAGAGCACAGCCCATGAGAGCCTTGAGTCTGAGTGACAGGTTCAACACTGCATACACCCACCCAGAAATCTTTCAGGAGAGATATTCCTTCGGGGTCTGAAAACCTGGCTAAGGGTGTGAGTGCACATCTATTTACAGCAAGATAAATATTCGTGTAAACATGTAGAAGAAAAGAAGGCAAATCTTTAAATTAGAGCACATTCTGAGAAAGGGAGATTAAATTGTGAAAAACTTCCACATAGATATTCTGGATTGATTTTGTAGAAAATACTTTCTAGAAGAGAGATCTAGATCAGTCTTTTAATAGTCTATCTCTTTCCAAATTTTCCAAGAGCACTTTTTTGTTTTTCTTCCATTTCCCTGGTGACCCAGTCACACATATGCATTTTCTCAGGATTACCACAGCAATTCCTTTGTGATGATTGCTCTATTCTGCACTTTAAAATAAGGCTGAACATTGAGGCTTAGAATGTTAATCATGTGAAGAAGAATCACAGGATAATCAGTGGCTGCTTGCAGAGCAGTGAAGTTGCAAATCAGCTGCTGAGGATAAATACCAGACACAAACAGGCCTCAGAAGCAGTCCTAAAATACTTAAACACAATATATTTCCCTTAACACAGCCCTTTGAGGTCACAATCTTTTCCAAAACAAAGGGTCTTCCATGCAGAACACATTCAACTCCTTTGCCAGGCCTCTCCAGAGGAAAATGGGGATGGGGCACAGGGCAGAGGGGTTCTGCTGTGAGCAGCCAGCTTCAGCAGGTGACACACAACTTCCGTGCCCACCACTCCAAAAGGCAGCTGCCTGCATTTTCAGCTGCTTCATGGCAATTGGTCATGTTTGATCAAGTAAACTCAACTCAGAAAGAAATGTGATTTTGTGCCCAGCTCTTGGACATAGTCCTGGCCCCCGGGAGGGTTTCCTGCCTGGGCAGGTGATGCACAGCACTGGGAGCAGAAATGATTCCATGCACATCAGACTCCCTGAGCACCCCAAAATCTGCACCTGACACTTGGCTGCAGCCACCCACCAGCTACATCCAGGGCAGCAGCTTTGGGGGCTTTGTGATCTGCCTCTTCTCATTGCTTTGCAAATCTGAGTCAGCCACAGAAATAAGAGGGAGACAGGAAAAAATAGAAAGGGAGAAGTGGTTAAGGCATTCCTGTGTGACGCAAAGCAGTGATGTCAGAATTGGAGACCACAGACACCTCTGCCAAAATGAATGGGATTCCAGCAGGCTCCAGCTGGTCTCATGGTTTGTGCATTCTGCGTTGTTTCCTGGATACCAGCAATTCCCAGCTGTAAACTGAGCAACCATTAACCCTTCCCTGCTGTGGGTTTCCAGGCAGTCACTCACGGGGAAGTTTTTCCCTCTGGTGAAAGATTCCCATATTTCATAACCAGGCATCTTGTATGAATCAATGGCCAAATTAAAAATAACCCCTTGACCCTATGTGTCTGGGACAGCCATTGGAACATGGAAAGGAGAACCTTTTATACAAAGCAACATTTATTATCTGATCTTTCCGCTGCATCCCTGTGCCCTTGAGCTTCATTCCCCAATCACCCATGTGACTTACCACCTTTATCACTTTTCCTTTCCTACTTCTTTTTTCCTTTCCCCTGCCCTGTTCCTTCAAGTTAATTTTTAATTTTTTCCTTCCTACCTCTGCAATGAGAAGATGAGGCATGGCTTTAGTGCTGAACTTACTCTGGGAATAGATCTGAAATCCTGGATCTGACATACAACTCCCAGAAATTTTTGTGAGGGAAAGCATCCAAATTCTTAATCTAGTGGCTGATTCCTTCCTGGCACAAACTGAAAACCTAATTTTGGATCTCAAATGCCTGAACTTCCCGAAAGTAAAAATCAAGGAATGGATTTTTTTTTTTTTTTTGTTTGCTGAACTAGCCCTCCCACAGCTGGGAGGAAACAAGAGCTTGAACTCAGGCCAGTCCAAAATAATCAAATATCTGATTTATCAATCACTACTAATCAAATTGTACCTAAGCTGCAGGGGCAGGGCCCCCTGCTCTTCTCTCCAGGTACTGACAGACAATGAAAAGCTGAACAGAGACACATCAGAACAAACCTCACGGGCTGAGGTGACAGCAGAAAGTGTGAGTGCTTTTGAAAATTGGTAGTGAAGAGACAAATACAGCCAAAATCAGAGCCAGTTAAAATGCAGTGATTACATTCTTCAGCAGTACAGACTTGTCCAAAACATGAAGCTGTGAGTAACTCCACTGGGGGCTGAACTGCATTTCCAGGCTGCTCAGCACAAAGTGCTGCTGCAGCCACAGGGGACACTCTGATTAACTTCTGTGACAGAGAAGTGGGGCAGTGCTTCCCAGCCAAGGAGCATCAGAGGCTGCAGCTCTTCCCCTCGCCCGTGGGACATCCCAAAGGCTCCCCTGTCCCCTGCTGACCTCCCTGCAAGGCTCTTGCTGCCTCCAACACTGCCACTTCCACCAGGGCAAAGCTTGGGCTCTTCTCAACTCCCTTCTAAGTTCTGAGCTTTTATGGTTCATCCATTCAAACTTTTCTCAACTAACATGAAAATTGAGATTTCTCATCTGGCAGGAAAAGCTCAGCTTCAAGAAAAAGAATAAAATAACAGCAGCTAGAAATGCTGATACTGCAGCCACCTCTTCCTTGGCCTCTGGTCAGATCTCCACTCACAAAAGGGGCTCAGCCCCCAGCAATGGGTCACAGGACAACTTTGGTGGAAGCTGAGCACAAAGAGCCATTCTGGCCCCATTCCTCATCTGCCACAATCCTGGCAAGCTACAGCTCAGGGTGCAGCTGCAGCTCAGCCAGACAGATTCTCAGCTTTCCAGCCCAGCCTGCACAGCCCTGTGCATGGGCCTGCTTGCTAAGACCAGGCCTTGTTCTGCAGAACAATTGATTTCTTTCCATGTTATAACATAGATATATTATTTACCACAAGCTCAAGCAGTGTAAAGGGAAGTGTAATTTCAGTCCCTCAAGTCTTCAGAAATAGTAAAGATGAATTTTCTTTGAGCAAGGGAGTGATACAAGAAAGAAGGTCAGTAAACTTTGCAAAATGAAGTGTGAAAAAGAATATGATTTATGGCTATTACTGCATCAAGGGAAATAGGAAAGGAAGGAAAAGAACAGATGACGCTAAATACTACTGTTGGAGTAGGAGTAAATAGGCATGAACTGACTGCTGATAAACCAAGGCTGAATTAGAAAATTAGAAGGCTCCCAATCAATTCAACAACCTGATTCTAGAGCTGTCAAACATGGGAGCAGCAAAGCCAAACTCTGGTTTAGGAATAAAACTGTTAAGGCAACAAAGCCAATTGCACAGCTTGGTATTTCTGAGAAGAGCCTGAGTCAGCTTCCCAGGCTGTCCTTTGTAGCCCCATCCTTCTGAAAGCTTCCCTTGGCTTTTTTAGCTGCTTTTGCATAGCAGACAAGCATTTCCCTTTCATGTCACTTGCAGGAATGTTTTGATTTCTGAGACCAAAGAGGAAGGGGAGAGGTTGTGTTGCAGTCCAGGGGCTGAGACGTGAAACACTTGGCCAGTTGGGTTTCTATCCCCTCCTCCCCAGCCTCTCAGGCAGTGACCTCTTGCCTGTTCCTTATCATTCTGCTTCCACACATTTTGACTCAGCTGAAAATAGATCCATATTCCATCTTTCTGCTGTAGCAGTGCTGCAGGGCCAGCCCCACTTCTCATGTGGAACACAATGCCCACCCTCCAAAGTATTTGTTACTAGGTGTATATATAATCAGCAAATGATGTGATTGAGCGTAAGACAAAAGGAGTTGATCCTCAAGTGTGACGAGCTCCCTTGTGTGCTTTGAGAACATCTTGGGGACGTTTGAATCCCAAAAAAGTGACACCATTGATACAGGTTAAATTATCTCTAAAGATGCACACACATGGCCCTGCTGGTAAATAACTAATATTAAACACAACTGTGACATTGAAAACAGGATAAAAATCTGAACTGTAAAATTATGGGACAGTTTAGGCTGGACAAGAGCTCAGGAGGCCATCAAGTCCAACTGCTTTGCTCAGAGAGGGCCAGCTCAAATCACACTGAGTGGGAAGAGTCTCTGACAAGGCAGATGTGCCAGAATAGGCCTTTCCCATTCCCTGATTGCCAAGGAATGTAGAGTCCTGCATGCCCTCAGCAGCTCCTCAGCCAAAGCCTTTGGAATGTTCACTGTGATGCTCATGCAGAGCTCTGGGTTTCCCAGCTCAGTAAAAATTAGTTTCATTTGAGTCTTGCTCTTAGAATCCTTGGTGGTCCTGTGATAGTTATCAATGGAACCCTGTCAGAAGACCATGGAATGACAGCAGGGTTGGGGCTGGGAGGCACCTCTGGACCATCCAGTGCAAGCCCCTGCTAGAGCAGGAGGATGCTGCAGAGAGCCAGCCAGGTCAGGGCTATCAATGAGCAGCCAGCCCAGCACACCAGGATTAGTCACAGCAGAGATGAGACAAACCTGCCCGGCCTCCTTCCCTTTGCTCTCTTCTGATGCTCACAGATAAAGCCATGCGGGAGAAGCTGGAAAGAACTGAATGTCCTGTGGGAGCTCTTATCAAGACCAGGAGTGAACAGCCAATAACCACTCAGCAAGTCACCTTCTAAGCTTAAAAAGCAGCCTGTTGTTTTAAAGTGTGTTAGTCATCAACAAATTGGCTGGGATGTTCTTCACTCCCTCAGTTTCCCCTCTCCCTCTGATGGGATGAGCCAGCTGTTTGTCCTTGTGATATTTTATAGACAAGAGCAAAAATATTTTACCATTTTTAGGGTCTAAATTGTGTCACCTTGTTTGGAAGGCTGACACGTGTTTGTTCTATCACTGTTTGCTCTTCCTGCTTTGAACTGTAACCTCTGGGGACAGGGACTTTTTGTCAAGCAGTATTTGCCCAGCACCAGCACAAGCCCGTTCCTCTGAGCCTCCCTGGCACACCCACAGCAACTCTGAGATACACAGGGTTTGCTTCTGTGATGCTTCTCCACTGGGAACAGACTCAGCTGCTGGCAGCCAGACCCTGACTGGGGAAGCCCACTGGGATGGTGATGCAGGGTGTCTCAGGAAATGTCTGTCTGTGGGACCAGCTCCTGCCCGTGCCTTCCCTCTCCATTTCCCCTCGTGCACAAAGATACATCTCCCAGTACAGCATACTCACTTTTTTCATTCCACATTTCATTATTTATGAAGAACAGGGCACACAATCCACACAGAGTGGGTTGATTGAGGCATCTCCCAAAACGTTTATTCAGAAGTACAAACCTCAGTTTCTGGTATCCAGCCAAGCTGACCACAACCAGCAGGCCAGACCCTGCCCCAGTGCCCTGCCCTTGCTTCCAGGATCAGCTCTGCCAGTCCCAGGACAGCCCATATTGTTAGCAAGTACTATTATTAACCATCTGTAATTTCAGAAGTACAGATGGTTTGCTTAGCAAGTACAAAACATGGAATTGGCTGGGACAGTAGGAGGTAGATACTTAGCAAACATCTCTACACATATCTTATCACGGTTAATTCTTTAAAGTAGCCTCTCATCAAGGCTGCAATCACTGATTAGGTTATTAGGTTTTTAACTTGCCAGTTTGAGTGTTTGACTACAACGTGATTGCAGGATCAGCTCCTCCCAGGGAAAATGCCACCACTGCCCTCTCCTGTCCTTTCCTCGCCTCCTGTTTCCATTCCCTCTTTTCCCGGTTTTGTTAACTCTGGACATACAATCTCCACATGCCTGTGACACAGAAGAATGCCTAGGAGATTTTTTTGTGCCCTCTTCTTTGTCCTCTTTCGAAGCTCTGGAGACAAGAAGTGTCTGTGCCCCGTGTTTGTTGTGGGGCACAGAGCACAGAGCTCTTCCCCGGGGCTCTGACTACCAGGGCAGTGCCAGCACTGCTGGGGCTGCAGCTCAGCTCTGCAGGACAGCCATACACAACAGCATTAGGCTCTTGTTTTTTCTGGCATTTCACACCAATATCTACATCTGAAATCCTCTTCCATAGCTCATGGAAGAACTTTGGGAAGCCTGTGTACATCATGGAGCAAGAAGAGCGTTCCGGGAGTGACAAGGTTTGGGCAGCATCCCCTCTCCTGCTGATCCTTGAGGTTTGGGTCTGTGCTGAATACTGAGTTTGGCTGAGAAACCAACATGTTACCAAATCTGTGATAAATACTGAAAGCATAAAAATCTGAAAAATCACAGGCTGAATATGCCACGAAAACAGAGGTGAGCATGAGAGAATACAGGTAGTGATCATAAACACAGCTAAGCATAAATACAGCTCATTCTGATTCCTTTCATGGACACAATGCCTTAGCTGCACAAAATCTGGGAATCACATATAAAACTGTGCCACAGGTACCAGTGCTGTGCCTGGGCAAGGAAAACCCTAAAAGTACACAAGTCTCAGGCTCCAAACTCCGTTGGAGAGCTGTTACACTGAGAGGGACTACTGAATATTTAGGAAAATATCAACCAGCCATAATACAACCAGAGTTTCATTTTGTCCTACATAAAAAGGAGACACAGCAGTCTAGCCTTCACCAAAATAGTTGAGAAACAGCAGATTCCACATTCCACCTCTGTGACACTGATGATAAAACAAGATATGGGTGTGCAGAAGGTGTGTAAAGAGAAGTCCCTTCTGCCTGTGGGAGGCTGGGCAAAACCATACAGATGATATTTCGTGCTGGGACCAGCTGCAGGTCAGCACATACCCTGAACATCACCTCACTGTAGGGAGTCATTTCACCTGGAAGGAGAAATGCAGTGAAAAAGAAGCTATTTCTGGTTATTCCCAATTCCATAAGCAGGAGTTACTAAAGAGGGAACAATGCCAAAAGATCCTTTCTGACCACGTGGGCACCAAAGCTCAGTAGACAGGCAGCCATGAGAAGGCAGCTGAACTCCCAGTTATGTTTCTGGGAAAGCAGAGCTCTGTGACACAATCCTAAAGATGTTACCTGCTCTTAGCACATCAGAAGCAAAGTGAAGGGGACAGAACAGTGACATCCTGAAACTCCCAGCCCACCCAGCCCTTCAGCCTCCAGCCCAACAGAAGTTTCTCTGAAGTAGATTTATAGAGCCAAATGCTGAAAGACGTGAAAGGGAATATTATGGTCCTTTAATTTGTCCTGAATACAGAGGCTGTAATTCTTTTTAGGGCTAAACTAACACACATGTTCTTGAAATGGATCTAATTCCATTGTGATTGTTCAAAACCTGGTGAAGCCACTGCTGTCCCTGATAAACAACTGCAATGTTTAATTACCTTCACTGCTGGAAAGTTGTATTTATTTTAAAGAGATACTTTTTTTAACTTCTGCTTCCAGCATGAAACCTTGTCCTGTCTTTGTCTGCAAAACTGAAGTGTCCCAATATCACAGGACTTTGATTGCAAACATCTACTCGGGGTGGTCAAGTAGTTTCTAAAATCCTTCCTTTGAGATGAATTTAGCTTCCAAAATTTGTTTACCAGCTACTGGATTGTTTTTGTCTTTTCAATCCCCTTTGGAATTATTTGAGTAAGTGGACATCAGAAGAAGACATTGTATTTAATGAAGAGCATTCCTAACACGGAATCATTTTCATTTTTCTGGAGGTCTACTGGCTTTGTAGCCCATGAACAACTGTGTAACTTCAAGGGGCAGCCTGGCTCTTCAGCCACTCCTGTTTCCTGATCCTGGGTGTTGAAATTATGTTGTTTTGGGGGGTTTCTTTGTTGTTTTTTTTCTTTTCTTCTCTTCTCTTCTCAGACTTTTTTTGTGAGCTATGAAAAGAAGCTCTTCATGAAAAGTTAGAGGAGAACAATCTCCCCTGGCCTTCCTCCAGTTCCTGGAGGTAAAAGCATGACAAGCAGCTTTATTCCATAAAACTGACAAATAATCTTTGCCAGATTTTTTCCCAATTAGGACCTATCAATCTTTACAATGAAACCCTTTATTCACCATAAACAAAGTCCAATTATACCTCCCCAGGAAAAGGAGGAGCAGGTGCTTCCACAGGCAAAATATGAGCATTGGTGAGGTGGAAGGGCTTTGGTTTAACTCCCTGAACTCCTTGCATTCTGCTGCAATAAGGATAACTTGGCTCTGGACAACTGACCACAGTTAGGAACTTTGATGATCCCACCACCCAGAACCAGAGAATACCCAAACATTCCTAGTCAAGGATTCTCCAAAAAGTTCTGGCACTATTTACAGTCAATAAATGCCATGCAAAGCACAGCTGAAAACATCAGCGGGGCAGTTACAAAGTTCTGTTGCTGCAGGCACCACCAAGCTCTTTGCACATGTTGGACTCGCTGCTGCCTTCAGGGTGGATGAACCCTCAGGGATGGACTCTCCACCCTCACAGTGGAACAGAATGGTTCTGGATGCCACGGGAAAAACCAGGGGAATGGGCTTCAGGAAGTGGCCAGGCTCATGGCTTGTCCTGGAAAGCATCTCCTTTCTGTGTTATCAAAAACACACCACTGGACTGGCCCAGGGGGGAATTCCCTGTGCTTGAACATTATATTCCAAGGTTATTTATTAAACACAGAGTATCCAGAGAGCTTTGCATCATAGTTGTCATTTTTATGTCCAATAGTTCCACTGTGAAATTATTTTTTTTTTTAAGGTACAGAGTCACAACACTTTCAGGGACTCTCTTCTGTCACGGAATGTGATTCACTACTCTGCCCATACAGGCCATGATTCATTTGGGCTGGTTTTTATTATTGTGAGTCTTATTTTAGCAACTTGGCTGTCCTTAATCCATTTGGATTTGATTTGCCTGCAAAACTCATGCATGGGACAACTATAACCTGTCACATAAAGCACCCGTTCACCCTCATGTCAGGGGGCTTGGTTTGTATTTCAGCTCATTGAAAAATTAGAGTGCATATTTTCTCATTTTGTATTTTCTATTTGACACATTATAGAAGTAAACATTACATTGTATGTGCTTTTAAAATAGAATTCTTTTTCTCATTTATATTCAGAAAGAAAATCACTTCCCTGGATGCACATGTTCAGTGTTTCTGAGGTGCAAGGCTACGGGCTGGCATCCCACACCAGCATTTCCTGAGTCCCCCTGGCACTGCAGATTTGCGTGCTAGCCCTCTACAGCTGGAACCACACATCTGGGAGCCAGAATTAGAACCAGAAGTTAAGCAAGCTGTAGCTTCCCAGCTATGTAGCCAGAATTTCCAAAGTGACAGGATGTTGTGGTATCTCCCTAAAGCTGTCCTCACCTTGCCGATGAATTACAGTTCCTGTAATTTTTGGTCACTTGGCATCACAGGATCCCATGATGTCAAATAGTTTCACCAAGAGAATCACAGTGGGATAACTCATCTTGGCTTGTGGGGACTATGAAAAAGCTTGCTAATCACTGGTTTACAGCGTGCATGTCAAAACATCTACTACAGCTGGGATTTGTGAGCCTGGGCTTCTCCTTGGCAAGAAACTAAATATAGATTCAAATGCACTGGGTGATGTACTGAGCCAAAGCAAAAGTGTCCTCAATCAAAAAAGGCAATGGAATTGGAAACACACTGATCCAGTTGGATTTCTGTTCCTACTGAGCCCATGAAAGGAACAGTAAAAGAGAAGTGGTGAGATGCAGGCTGCTCATATATTGCTTAAAGCCTCATGGCAAGGGTTTGCACATGTTATAAAGACTACAGGAGTTGGCATTTCTTTTGTTCTTTGGGGTTTTGGGGGATTTTTGTTTGGTTTTGTTTGTTTATTTGTTTTTAATGATAAACACGAGAAGAGGGAAGGTAAATGATAAACTGTATATTTAATGATTTACTTGTCATAGCAAGTGTCTAACAGCCTGGCATACGTGGTTCAGAGCCTGACTGCTCAGGGCAGTTTGTTATACAAACTGGACTGTAGAGCTGTTTCTCTAACCACCACACTGCTGTAACCAGCTGAGAATGGGGCTGCTCTGTGTGGTACCAGGAAAGAACTGCAGCAGCCCAGACTGCCTCTGTCCATCCCTCTGCAGAAAGGGATGCCTGAACCAGAATGGAACATCTCAATAGTTTCATGATTTTGACAATCTGCTTAGGAGCTGCAGCACTTTTCCACCAGGGCTTTGAGATCTGGGCCAGATGCCAGGTTAAGGTAACTGCACTATCCCAGCTCTTAGAATCTCAGCTTCTTAGATTTGACATTTTTCCTCTCAGGGATGCTGGTTCTGGGAGTAGTGATGAGGTCTGGGAGCTCAGCTGCAGGGAGGGAGCTGGCACGGGGCACTCTGTGCTTCCTGCCACCCCTGAGCACAGCTGCACAAGTCTCTGGCCTCTCCAGCCCTGCTTCCTCACCCAGTTTTTGGTGCTCAGGCACCAGATGCTTGTCTCTGCTCAGTTCTGGGCAGGGATGGAGCTGCCCAGGTCAGCTGGGGCTCACTGGCAGCAGAGCACAGCAACTTTTGGGGGCTTTGCTGCCCTTTGCTGCTGGCAGCCCAGCAGGAGCAGCTGTTGTCCCACAGCCACAGGCAGTGAACAAGCCAGAGGGGTTTATCCCAAACAAACCAAGGTTTGCAGGACAGCACATGTAAGCTTTCCTTTCCTTTCCTGAACAAACCAAGCTCAGACTTTGTGAGGTTTCCCACTCTGGCCAAAGCAAGGTGTTTATACCATGGGTGTTCTCATTTTGTGCAGAACAATGGCCAGACCATCAGGACTGAAGTGCTGGATGTCCCCTCTCAACATGACGTGGACATTTCAGAGTGTCACGGAACAGCTTGTGAAAATTCCTACAGACTTCCCAATAAAAACAGGATTTACAAAGAATCTTCTTGCTCTCAAGCACTTCAGGCAAGAGTATGACATTATTCAGAGAGGAAACATACCCACAAACCAGACAAAGGACATTGGCTTTAATCCTGCTCCTGCCATAAACACCCAGTGGGACTTCAGAGAGATCATTTAAATCTAATTTTTATTCTGTTTGCTATGGATTTCTGTGACAGCCAGTATCTGTTTGATTTGTCGCTAGTTTGTGTGTTGTTTGCCTTTAAAAAACAAGTGGCTGGCTCTGAAGAAATCCTGTGGAGGGAGTGAGAAATTGCTTCTCGCCTTGAGGAGCAATTGAGGCTGCTCGGGACAGAAGCTTGCAGGGCAGAAGAAAGGAGATGCCAGACAAATGGAGAGAGACAGGCACAGCAAGGAGCTGCAGCCCAGGCTTCAGCAGTGGGAGCCTGAGAGGGACGATTGAGCAAGCACCAGCCTCAGAGGTGATGGGAAGACAGCAGAGGAGCTGCTGCCCAGGCTTGGGCAGGGGAAGTTGTTTATAAGTTCTTTTATTTCTATTCTGTCTCAGCTAATTTGGAGTTTTCTTCATTGAAAAGGTTAAGCATTTTATTTCTATTCTAATTTCTATTCTAACTCGGCTTGGCTTTTTTGGATTTGTTTTGTTCTGGCTAGTCTGGGTCACTTGGTAACAAGTTCAAAAGAGTTACCACATTTCAGAGAATAACTCGGAGGATTCATTGGTGCTTCAGTGGTGTCTGAGTTCTGCAGATGGAAGAGCCTGACTTCTCTGGCCTTGGCCTGGGGCTGGCAGGAGTACAGGCTCAGAATGCTGCTCCTTCTAAGAAGTATTAGTTTGCATCATGATAAGAGTCTTCACTTTTAATTTCTTTTCTCTGAAACTGTTGGGCTTTGGTGCTGGTTTCAATTACTGAGATGACATGAAAAAGCTGCAATGAATTTCTGACAGAGCTGAGTGGAAGTGAGGACGAGAGTCTGGGCTTTTCAAAGCCTTCCCTCTGTTCTCCCTTGCTCTTGAAGCTGGCTGAGAGGCTTGCACTGGAATGGCCTGGAGCATCCTGCCATGGCTGTCTTTTTTCCCTCAGTGACAGAGGGCATCATGTTGAAAGACCCACCATCATTTTACAATCCAGACCAAAAAACGAAGCATTTGAAGAGCAGATCTCCAGCTGATGTCAACAAGTGACTGCAGGCACTGAGGAGAAGCAGTGCCTGTTCAGGGGGATGGAACTGAATCCTGGGAGATGATTCAGCTCTCCTTCTGCAACTGCTGTGTCACAAAACATGCTCAGGCTCCCTGGTGGCCCCATGGATTATCCCTTATACAATTTCTTGAACACTTTTCCTTGGTTCTACATTATTATGCCGAGATTTACCACAGCTCTCCTACAGGACACAGTCAGACACAATCTAGTTTATGCCACAGTTAAATAATGAAAGCAACTCAAAGTTCACATGACAAGAAAAGCCCATTGTGCTCCTCACTCATCAGATATATTAGTCTTGTAAAAATGTTTTTCAGGTGCCTTTTTAAAGGCTGACCACTGTGAACCAGGATGCAATGAAGCACTATGAAATATCAGCAGGTTAGAGACTGCACAGAGAGCTGCTTCACCAGCTGCCACAGTTGCTTGAAAATTGCTCAGTTTTCAAAAAACAAAGTCCCATTTTTCCTGCAAAACACAGTGCAGTCATTTCCTCCTCTAGCTTTCCATGGGATTGCTGTAAACTCTTAGCTTTATAAAGTTCTTTTTCCAGCAGAGGCAAGCATTAGGGTGACCTTGCTGGAACAGCCAGGGCTTGTCTTGCCAATCAGCATGAAGACAGCATCAAATCTGTAAATATTTTTCAACACCAGAAGCAAAATCAGAGTGGAACTTCCAAAGAAATGCCCTGAGGAGAATTCAGCTGTACCCTTCCCTATCTTCACAAGAATCTTATCATGGCATTCACTACATTCCAGGTTTTTACACCACAAATGGCCTGAGCTGATATTTCCAGTGTTTGACTCTTTATTCAGCAGCAGCCCTGTTAAATGTAGCAGTGTCACTGGATATGGCCCCTGTGCAGACAATAAGAAGGACATTGTAATTTCAAATGCACAGACAAAACAGCTGTTCGTGGTCAATGCCAATCTCTCCACAGAGATACACTTCACCCCTTGCTTTCTGATTGAAGATGTCTTGGATTCCTTATTCTTTTACTCAAGATGGAAGCAAAAATCACACCCACCTCGATAAATTGAAAAATGAGCATTGGATAAAATTGTAACAATTTCTGTTTATTCTTTTATTTTTCTCAAACACCTTTAAATATGAGCTTGATTCCCTTGCCCAAAGGGAATGTTGAGACTGCCTGACAGGTGCTTTTGCCTGTTCCTCCTTCTCGCCTGTCTGAGTTCCCTGAGAGCCACCCACACACATCCTTCCCTGCCAGCAGGTGCATTAGAAAGGTGTGTCTGAGTCCCTGCCACTGCAGAACTCAGTACAAGCTCTGGAGATGGGGATCCCAGCAGAGCAGTGAACAGCCCTTGCTGTCAGCACAGCAATTAGGCTGTCAGGATTCTGATGTTTAATGCTTTCACACATCATTGACTCTTTTGGTTCCTCCTTGCACAAAATCTAAATGCTACTGTGAGCAGTAGAGCACCATAGGAAAGTGTGCTAGCCCAGACACAATAATTTTAATTTCAGGTGGCACTGCTTTCCCCTGTTCACAGGCTGTTGTTACCTGGTTCACCTTTCACTTCTAATTTAATATCCCATTTCCCCCACAGTTTAACAGACAAAGATTCTTTAGGCTCCTCCACATTAAACCTTTCAGAAAAACTGTTTCGTGGTTACATTAGGGGAATAACAAACCAGGAGAAAACAAACAGACCTGCACAAGGGGAGAGCATACATTTGAAGTACATTTAACCAGCCACATTGTCAGTGGAGGTTACAGACCAATCTTGGATCATGGGCCATTTTAATAGCTACGAACAGGAAAAAAAAACATTGTCTCAAAAAATTTCCTGACATAAAGCACAACATGCAGCATCTGGTCTCTGTGTGGCCCACTTGGACAATCCATCTTTGGACTGGGAATTTCTGTGGCAGTAGCAGACTCCTCCTAGCCACTGATTTCCCAGGTGCTTCCAGAGCTCAGCTGGAGGTGTGAGTGTGTTCTGCACTAGCACACTGTACAGTGCTCTGTAAACACCTGCACAACAAATGGGGCACTTCAGACATATCCCCACTCCCTAAGATGGTCCCTCCTGACCACAGGGACTGTCATATGATGGAAAAGTCATGGGACAGAGCCTGGCTCTGCCACAGTGAGGGCAATGAGAAAAAGGAGCCACCCTCTGTTCTGCAGTTGCTAAGAAGTCTGAAAATGAAACATTCATTTTTGCCTTACATAAAAACACCCTTAAATCTCAGAGGTTTGTTTTTTGTTGTTGTTGTTGTTGTTTTGTGTTTTTTGTGGTGGGTTTTTGTTTTTGTTTGTTTGTTTGTTTTTTTCCCATAAATATCTGGACCAAAGTGTCCATTTAGAGATGAAACCTCAGTTCTGCAGTTTCAGGTGATGCATACACAGCCAGCCCGTGGGAGAGCAGTGAAACACCCGGGAGAGGAGCAGGAGCATCCTGTGTGACTGCACAAGCCCCAGGCCATGGGGGCACTCTCCCTGCAGAAGGGACAGGACAGGTTCCACCCAAAGCCCCCTCTGCTGCAGCACCCTGCTCCCAGCCGAGTGGAGCAGCAGGAACTCACACTTGTGCTTCATCCATCCCAGCTGAGAGGTGGAATGAACGGATTGTACAGCACAGGGAAAACAAACACCAAGAGCAAACATTCCCCCCTCAACTCTCTGCCTCTGTCAACTAGCAGGTTCCATGAAATGCTTCAGTCAGCATGTCACCAAAATAAATAGGCATTTAAACTAGAGCCTGATCCAACAGGATTTATGGCAGTAAGTATTCATTACTACCCTTCTGTAACAGATCAGGACAATACCTTTCATTCTGGAAATATTTTAGATCAAAAAGTCAAAGCGCCCAAAGTTGATCCTCAGCCAGAGTGAGAAAACATTGCTGCAGTAAAGTCAATTGAGCTAAACCACTGGGCTGGTGGAAAATCTGGCCACAGCAAAGCTACAGCTGAATAAGAAGATTGTTTTTCTATACAAGCTATGAGAAGACTGAGATGACTATCTTTTCCTAACAGAAAGAAACAATAGTTATGGATTCTCTTGCAAAATGAAACACACAAACTGATGAGCTGTTCTCTGGAGGTGGAACAGACCTTCATGTCTGATCTCTGACCTTCACTTTCACTGCCTTCATGTCACGAAGTGCTGCTTCTTCCTTAACAAATATGTATGTACATATATATAACAGTTTATATAGCTCAGACAGGCATACAGGCACACCTCTGCTTCAGCAGGCTGGGGAACAGATCTGGCTCCTGCCAACCAGCCTTTCTGTTCCTTGGAACACTCTCCCAGTGCTCCTGAATTGTGAGAACGTGATTCCTTCATGTCTGCTCCACTTTCATCATTAATCTCTGGATATATTTACTGTTGACTCAGCCTTATATTTATCTTATTAAACATGGAGACCTATTTCTAAATTTAGACTTTCCCTCAAGCTGTTTTTCTCCCTTAGAAACTCCTTTCTTCTTTTCAAATCCTGGCAGGGCCTCTCAATAACTCTTCTCTCTGACTTCACGCTGAGAGTTTTCTACTGCTGCACTGCAACCAAGTTTATTGTTTGCACAAGGGCAAGAGGTGTGCATGTCAACAACCATCAACTCCAGGTGGTAACACCTTTTCATTTCCACAGGTTCCGTGTCCCCACCAAGAGTTTGCCTGCTGCCCTGAGCGCTCTGGGTGTCACCCCAGCAGTGAGTGCATCCCTCCAGGCTGGGCAGTGTTTCTGTGCCACTGGGCTCCCACTGCAGCTGCCACCTGAGTTTGGCTCAGACCTGCTGCTCACAGCTGCAAAGGAATGACCCACTGGCACCTTCTTTGGGATTGCCTGCTGGCTGGCAAGGCTGGAATTTGATGTAACTATTTCAGAGAGGAGTGTTTCTTCATGGGACACTCTGGGATTCTTGGTCCTTGGGCCTGATGCTGCTGTGGCACTGGGACATAATATGACACAATGTGATTTTCCACAAATTTTGCTGGTGGGACAAACAATATTTGCACTTTTTAGGCTACTTCCTGTGGCACAGACCACCAGGGATGCTCTAGGATGAAGCCTTTGAAAGGTCCTGTGTTTCAGAAAGGGTGGAGCATACAGGACACCAAAGTACCAGTACGGGGCCAAATCCTGACTGCAAGAACTTTCACTGAGACCAGACCTTGAAACAGCTGTACCTTGGGATTTGGCTGCAAAAACAGCATTCCAGGAGGCTGAAGCTGAACATTTTGAACTTTGGGAGAGAGAAGCTGCAATGTGGGTGTAACACTGAATTCAGTGTCACTGCTGATACAGCTGCAGGAGGCTGGAAATTGGCACATGGCTGCCCAGTCCCTAATTGTTCCTGGCTCCTGGTTTATTCTTTGTCTTGGTTTGAAGGGAAGACCTTCCACCTCTGTGCCATGGCTGAACCAGGGGATGAAGGAAGGAACCTTCCTGAAATGAAGGAACCCTCTGTTCCCACTGTCTCCAATGAGAAAGGATCAACAACCCTAACCAGTAACACTAAAAAACTGTGATCACAATTAAATTTAAATAATATGTCTTACAGCACAATCTCAAGCATCAATTCATCCTTGTTTAAACCAGCTGTAGGTAAACAATTGGAGCATTTGGTGGGGAACTGCAAGGAGGAGGGAAAACAAAAACCAAAACTAAAAAGCCAAAACTGAAGAGGTTTTCTTTTTTTAAACAGCAATTTATAAGCACAAATTCTAATTAATAAGAACCACAGAAAGCCTGAAGGAAAGGGCAAGGCAAATTCAACTGCTCCCAGTAGAATCAGAAAAAATCCATAGAATGCAGAGCGTCAGGTCTGGCTTTTGATTACATTTGCTATTCTTGTTGTTTGCATCAGCTTATTTTTAATTGCTGGTTGCTTGTTACTGCAGCTTCAATGGGATTTCCCACAAACCAGGATTTCACCTAAAAGGCTTTTTAGCCAGGTGAAGGAGAAGGAATTCTATTACAGAAGACAGGAAGGGAACTATACAATTTTGAGGCAATATGCTTTCAGTAATTAAAGACAAATTAAGTGTAATTTGTTTGTATGTAAACAAGGTGTTAAATAAAATAAAACAGAACTGTCTTAACTCATGTGTAGAATAAGAAAGGCAGAGATCAGGGCTTTAGAGTGTTGGGAACTGTAGATACAGATGATACAGATAAACATGTATGTATACATGCCAGATGTATTTAAGCACATACATGACGACTCCTCAGAAACCTCTGCTACTTTTCATTCTTTTATATTGCCTTAAATGCAGCTTCAAGATGTAACAGTGCACAGAGTGGATGCTGTTGAATTATAGATAAATGAGAACAGAATATTGAGAATATTGCTTTGAATCCCTGTTGCTTGTGATGGCTTTCAATACCACCCTAAAGACAGTAAACCAAAAAATTCTCCATTGCCTCAGTACGTTTGCTTATATTCTCTCCATCATTACAGCTGAATTTTCAGGAGTGACAGGAATTACAGCAGCAATTGTGGAAAAGGTAGAAACAATACTCAGATTCCAGGCAGGTACAAGAATGATGCAAACCCAGGAAGCCACTTTAGTTCAGCTTCTAGTTTTGATCTATCTACCTTTTGATTTTTAAAATCCACCCCCTCACCCTTCCAAGCTTTGCATCCCATTTCATATTGCCAGCCCCTAGGAGATTTTTTCATCCCACTTCCCATTTCCTAGCCCCCCAGGAAATGCAGAGGGAGGGCAATATTATTCTGCAGGTGCTTATTCACACCTCTGTCTGCTTCTGAATCTCCAAATCAATCCCAGCTCTGCATTTTCCCAGCTAATCAGTTCTGCTGCATCCCATCACATGCTCCCCTTCCCACAGCTACCTGCCCATTAATCCTCTCCACAGCAAGGGTTGCAATGAGGATGAGCATAAAAAGTGACCCCAGAAAATCTCAGGAGCAGGGAAGGGGAGAAGTGACCTTGCCCTAGGTTCTGTTTTCCCCTTCTCTTTTGTAAGAAGGTTCCCTGCTGGGATGTTCCTGACAGAATGCCTGCCTCTCCTTAAGCTGAGAGTTTACCCCCAGGTAGGTCTGATCTATTCCAGAGGGAAAAAGCTTCTAACGTGGCAAGTCCTGACTAGGTCCAGGCACTCACAAAACAAGACAATAAATCACCAGCATTTACAGCAGGGCTGTCATTCCCTGGGCAAGGACGCTGAGGATCATAAACCACCCTGCTGGAATCACAAACCACCACTCATATCCCAGAGACTGAAGACAGCAACCTCAGAAATGTCAATATCACTGCTTCTATCAACATAAATAAGAAATGCTTACAAGAACAAAAGTAATAAGCAATGTTAAAAATAATTGAATTGACTAAAGAATGCAGCCAGATGAGGAATGAAGACACAGCACACATGACTCAAAGCTGATGGAAACAAATTAGTCAAACGAATACTTGTCAGTGGTATTCACCCAGCTCTTGGCCAGATACCTCAGGATTTTTTTCTGTTTGGCAATATTTTAGTGCTTCTCCAAACGTGATCCCTCAGAAGTGTCCAGCTGGTTCCTGGACATAAACTGCTCTTGCAGCTCAGACTCCATCCTGCACCAGATCTGTCCAACATGTGATGAGCACAGCAGGGCCACATCTGCTGCTGCCGAGATGATGCACACTGTGCCCATCTTCAGCCATTCTCACCAACCATACCAAACTCCTTGGTCACACACATGGCCAGTGAGGGGTAGGTTGGCCTCTCCCACCACATAAATGTAGAAACCCACAGAAATCCTCATGTTTCCTATAAGAAATCCGTTGTTCATGAAGGAAAGGCAATACTTAAGAGTCAGTTTTTAAACTCCAGTCACAGAAGGTGAAGAACAAAACCCCATAATTGCCATCACTGAGATATCTCAAGGCTTTGAAGCCACCCAGGCCCTTCCAGTTGGAATAGGGGCTGGCTCCCCATATTTCACCCCTGCCTTGGCTAAACCACAGTGGGGCAAGAGCAAGTCTTGACACACGTCTCATTCCCGTGGCTGCTTTGCTCTCCCTGCTGCCAGCAGGTCCAGGCATGGGTTGTTTCTTTGTGTACAAAGGGTGGTATTGATGGAAACAAACAGTTGAGGCTTGTGGGACAAGTTCTTCAGGTGGCTTATGGGAAGGTGCTTGGGATTTTCCCTGTTCCTCTTCCTCCTCATTGTTAGAAGTGACTCCCAGTCTCCTCAGCAGAATTTACCTGAGAGTCACTCCATCCCAGAGACACTGATACTGTGCCTACTGGAACTCAGAGTGGCTTGTGACACTTACTAATGTTTATCCACACATGGCTGCTTTAGCAATTTAAATCAGGTGCCCAGTAAACAGGGTTTTCTCTCTCATCTTGTCAGGATTCCTCTCATTGTAATTCTTCTAACTGGAATTTCCACAGATTTCATTTCTCCTCCCACAAATGAATCCTTTTGCATACTACACTGTTTGTACCTTTAAATTGTTTTGCTGTAAATTCCAACCTCTATTTTTATTAGTATACACTGACATGACTCAAAGACAGAAAGGGCTGTCCCTGTTCTGGTCTGACCCCTTACAAACCATGGGTCCTTTGATATCACCCCAGTAACACCCTAATGTGCCCAGAAATGCTGTTTGGCTACAGCGTGCCTTTCAGAAAGGTTCCAGAACTCCTCACAGGACAAGCCATGGAGAATCTCCCCCTGCGTTTGACAGTTCCAAAGGTTCCAACACTCACTGCTAAAACCCAATCTCTGTCTTAGACCTGGGTGACTGATTTAATCTTTTATTCAGTTCTTGTTTTACTTTACTTCACGTGATAAATATTCTACTGCTGGTTCGTTTTCCCTCCAAATTCCTCCTGTACCCTGTTTGGAAAACAGGGGAGGAACATGCTCCAAGGCCCCAGAGGTAGGTGTGCACCAGCCAGCCTGGACTGCCAGCCTTTTGCTGAGCATCCCCAGCAGAGTGGGAGAACCCTCAGGGCACCACATTTGTGCAGCTGCCCCTGCAGTTTCCTGGTGCCCTCGTGCTGCAGCTCTGCTGGGAATCCCTGCCCCAGGTCACAGAGCACCCCGGGAGGCAGAGGGAACAGACCTTGGGGTGGCCAAGGAAAAGCCTGGACGTGCCTCAGGTGTGTGCAGGAGTGTCCCCAGGACACCCAGGGACCACCTGCCAGACTCCACAAGTTGGATGATGTTTGACATGTCAATAGAACATTTATTTTCAAATAGAGCCCTTAGAGAATACACAGACTGAAACATCTGAAATGGTTTTTTTAATGCTCTACAAGGTCTCCCATATCTCCTGCATTGCAGTCATTTTCAGTTATTCAATGATTCTTAATCATACACACACAGTTCATTGGTGATAATGTTTATTCACTGGGAGTCACTTTGCAGTTCTGGTATGACATCATATATTCCAGCTGTAAGAGACAATAGACCATGCCTTTTTCCTTTCTCTTTTTTAATGTGGACATGAGATGTCTAAGGTCAGGTCCTCTAAGGAGAATTTGGCCTTTAATGTTTTTGTTTCAGACTCTGATTCCAATTATAGTTGTAGTTCCACCCAACTTGAGTATTTTTGTGTTTAAAAAAAGTTATGGGCTAAATTAATTTCTGGTTTAAATCAGTGTACATGCGTTGGGATAAATTTGGTTCAGTGAAATAATGATGGCAAAGCAACTGAACCACATGATTTACTATGCTAAATACAAAGGCTGGATCTAACTGTTTCTCCCAATCCTTCTTTCTAGACATGTGAAAGTAAGGAAATAAACAAAAGACCTGTCTGGCAGAAGAAAGAGAGCTCTATCAGGGATGTCACATGCTGCCTGCCAGGTGATTTTCATAGTCTTCATATCTGTTTTTTCTATTTGAAATACATGTAGAGTATGGTTGTCTCTGCCTTGATCCCAGCAGATTATGTTAAATTATCCATATTTCTAATAAGCAATATAAATAATTAGGCAACAGTACATGACAAGAAAATTACATTTTGAGCTACTGCTGACATGCCTTTGGTAGTGTTGGCAGAAGCACATGATTGTGAAATGGAAATGGAGTTGAAATGCAGCGAGGAGCGCTGGGGGGAGCAGAGCACACCCAGTGCCAGGTGCTGGAGCTGCCAGTGGGGATTTCCTGGGGCCATCCCACAGCCCTGCCGGCCCCAGCAGCAGCACAGAGCCCAGCAGGGCTGCCCTGCAGGCACGGGGGGGACAGGCAGGGACAAAGCCAGCCAGGGTCAGCCCCTGCCACGGGGAGCAGGGCACAGCCACTCCTGCCACTGTCACTGTCACTGTCACTGTCACTGTCACTGTCACTGCTGCCTGTAGGGTGGGATTACAATCCTGTGGGTTGCAGGGAACGATGGACATGGGACAGAGCAGAGAAGTGTTCTCCTCTAAGCAGGTACTGCTTCTGCTTCAGCAGAGTGCTGCAGCTGTGCCCTGCAGGGCTGGCTGGGCACCCTGGAGTGGGCATTTACACAGACACTGCCCGCCCCAGAGAGCTCAGCACTCAGCAGAGTGCAGGAAATCTGAGAGAGAAATGCAGAGAAGCGTTTGTTTCAGAAAGTTCTGTTCTGTTTTAAGCCACAAGGCCGCATTGTAAATAAATACTGAGGACAAGCCAAGGCCATCATTACATGAGTAAAAGTGTATAGAATTGGGCTTTTCTACTCATGACCTTACATAACACCACCACCACCACCCCCAAAAAACCCTAACTAACCAAACAAACAAAAAGAAGAAATCAAAAACTAAAAGACAAGTTGTAACAAATACGAGATCAAACACTGCAGCTGCCAGTCAGCAGGGCAGTGGACAATTACCCAGTGCATGGCAATCCTGCTTTCCATCACCAGCAGCCCTATGAATGCTGGCTGCAGTGCTCTTCCACTCCCCAAACTGTCACGAATGTTGGTGCTCCACGTGTGGTCAGCAAATGGTCCAAGCCTTTCCTGCCCCCAGGACAGAAGGGATGATGCAGCACAGAGGGTGTCTGTGAGATGCAACATGGCATTTCGTGCTTTCCTCTGCTAGGAAAACCTCTCTGAGGCTTTCAAAAGAGCAGGAAGGGCTTCATTCATCTTTTCTCTGCACTGGTGTGAAAAACAGGCCAGAGAGATCAGGCAGGGCCTGCCACGGAGGGGCAGGATGCTCTGTCGTGGGCTCCTCACAGCTGCCCCAAAGGCTGTGAGCAGCAGCACCAGCACTCATTGCTGCTGTCACAGGGCACAGTTACACGGCTCAGACAATCATATCATGCTGACCAGCTGTCAGCTGGTTCCCCCCACACTTCCAACTTAAGGTCTCTTCCAACCCAAATGATTCTGCTTCTATGGATTTTCCCCATGTTAAGTGAAAGAACAGCTCAGGAGCTGCAATCCTGCCTGCAGCTGAGCATTTCACAAGCAAGCCCCTCTGACAGACACCTTCAGGCATCCACAACTGGCCAGCTTGGTACTTTTGTATGTTCCAAATAATCTCTTCCACTGAATGTGCAAAAATGTATCCATCCCACAGGGATTAAAGAAAGCAGCAAAGAGTTCAGGAGAACAGCATCATTCCCTTTTTATTATCATTATCAGTTTCAAGACAGACCAAACAGACCCAGAATAAGACTGTCATGGTGGAGAGTTCATAACTCTCGTTGTAAGCCCCTGGCTGCACTGGAAAAAAAGCAGCTTTTTTGTTTTGTAAAGGCAGAGGCAGTCACTGCCTCACCAAACCACATGGATAACCTCAGCCACTGCTGGCAAGTTCTGCCTCCTGAGGCACTGGGAGCAAGGCTTAGGGGACAGCTCAAGAAATCTTCCAGCAAAATGTAGAAGTGGCACTGCTTTCCCATCTACCATCATACCGAGAGAGGGTGCAGAGCCAAGCTCACTGCAGGTGCTTGCCAATCATTTACCATCACTATACCACAGAAATCTCTGGCAGATGTTTTACTTTGCACTGTCCCCACCTCTTCCCACCTCCAACAAATTTCCTCTTTTTCACGGAGAGCAGAGTCTCACGGATTTCCAAGAATTAATGACTTATGCTAAACAAACAACAGCATGTCACTGAAAATCTGATCGAAAGAGCTGAAAGATGCCACGCACATGTCAGATTGCTGCAGAGATCTGCTTGAATGCGCTGGGCTTTTGGCATCAAGGGTGGCCTCAGGCAGAAGTCAGAGTGCAGACTGCAGCAGCGGTGTGTGACACAGTCTTCTGGAACAGGCTGCAAGCCCTGACATTTGGCACACTGCTCACCTGAGTAGCCCTTGCCCAGTTTAAGGAGTGGCTGAGGGAGTGCACTTCATTCTGTTACAGCCAGCTGATTACTAAATCTTATTTCCCAAACCAAACAAAAACAAATGTTTCATTTTCAAATCCTTACCACAAGTGTCGTGGCTTTCAAACAAATTTCACTGAGCTTTTACTCTGATCACTGTCATTAACGCTAAGGACCTTGGCAATTGGCTTGAAGCTGAGCATAAGGAGAATCTAATCTAAGCCTAGGATCAGGATCCTCACAGGCTTCAGTGATGTTTCACTACCCTCAGAGGTATGTGAGGTTTAAATCTCCTGTCTTTATTAATGCTCTCGATGAACACCACACAGATTGAACCTGTGTTCCACAGTTTCTGCTTTCATTTCACTTTTGGAATGCAAGACATTTGTCAAACACCTTCACAAAGTCACTGCCAGTTTGAGGGTTTGTTTTTTGTTTAATCTGAGTTTGTGGTGAGGTTCAGGCAAAACAGGTCTAATGAATCCGCAGCTTCCTCTGGCACTATCGACTGCTTGTCAGCACACAGCACTCACAAATGTCATTTATTTACCCAGGAGGTGGCCTCCAGAGGGTTACATCAACACATGCTGTGCACACACGTAGCTAGATTATGGTGAACCTACGTCTCTGTGGTTATCTCTGGTGGAAGCTGGCTCCTGGTATCACAAGCTGACACTGCCCCTCTCTAGTACAAGGTTCCTGTGTTGATTTCAGATTTTATCCCACATAAACGTTTAGATTCTGAACAGATGTGGCCTCGAGATTTACAATTTACATCAAAACAATACAGATTTGAAAGGTTTCTCTATTGGCTTTCCATACCTTTATTCTTTTCAGGTTTTCATATTGGATCCTTAAGATCAATATATGAGAACACAGCCACATAAACAGCTGGAAGCCAGTATTAGCTGTCACAAATTAAATAAACAGAAATATTTGTAAACACATGCGGGCAGTCTTGAAAAGCCAGCTCAGATCATCTGCTTATCTCATGGATCAGTCTCTCTTGGATAACGAAATCAATACTTTACAAAGTCAGTTAGCAAACCTCCCAAGGAGCTACCAAACAAAACCCCAGCTGAAAGGTTTTAACATGACAGGGATAACAGCCCATTTAAGTTGCTTGCCTTTCCTGGTGGAGGCAGTTTTACCTTCTCTCACCTTGCTTTCAGGTTTTGGGTTCCATCCCCACAGTGTTTCTGGACAGTTTTCCCCAAAACCTTGTTTTATGTCTAACATATTGCTGTTAAATGGCACTGGGAGCTTCCAGTCAGTCCTGGAGCACTTGGAAATGAGCTTTTGCCATTGAGCCTCCAAACCAAAGATACTCATCTCTGAACCTTACTGAATCAATTCCTATTTTATTAATTTGTGGTATCTGAAGCATTTGTATTTTCCCAGACTGGGCAGTCTGGCTCTGTGCTGCCCTTGGCTGGTGGGGTGAGTGCTCACAGCATTCCCTGGAGCTGACCAGCTCCTGAAGAGAGCCCACATTCACCAGGCCACTCCTGGTGGCTCTCACTTTTACCACCAACAGCGTGGAGAACAGCCTTGCAAGCAGACTGATTACTGGAGCCTCTTTTCCTGTGATCTCTTATCCCACAGCCTGTAAATGTGCATTCACTGCAGAACTGCAGTGCTGCCCTCTCAGCTGAGTGTCACTCAGAGCTGGAAGGTGCAGAAATCAACCATCAACCCAAGGTAGCTGCCAGCTGAGGGAGTGCCCAGAGCTTCACTCTTCATGCACTGACATGGATTAACACACACAAAGAGCAGAGCAGAGCCTGGCTGCCCTGGCAGCTGCAGCTGCCTTCATTTCCCAGTGCTGCTGGAGCACTGGAGAAAGGTGTGAGCACCTCCTACTCATCCTGGGCACAGCAAGAGGGGTGAGACATCACAGCACAGGGACATGCAGTGAGAGGAACCTCTGCTAGATGTTTCCAGGCTTGATATTACCAGGTCAGAGGGACATACTGCAGAACCTGAGCTGCTACAGAAAATCAGCTACTGATTTCTTTGAGCTCATTGAATATATCTACTTTAGAAAATATTTAGAAAAATATTCTAGAGGTGTGTAAGCAAAAAATCTAATAAAATGCCTGGCAATTTTCCTAACTGTTAAATATGTTTTTCATTGCTCACTGAATATCTGACTTCAGATCCCAATACTGATTCATATTGTGTATGATATCCAACAGTGAGGAGTCCTAAATCAGATCTGGTCTGGTTTGGGATACAAAATAAAAATAAACACATCATTATGTATTTCTCCTTTCAAATACTTTAGTCCTCTTTCTGAATTCTCTGATTTTTTTTTAATCTAGAGCTAGACTTAGAAGACTGCTTTTATAATACAGAAAGCTTTAGCCTCTAGAAAGAGAAATGAGTCCTGTTGTCTCATTCTGGCCCCAGAAGAGCTGTTCAATTAAGATTGCCATGTAGGCAATAACTGCCTGTTGGATTAAATCTGATAAACTACATACAAAAATGCTGTCCAGTCCATTATCAGGACTACTGAGTCACTTGTTCCTCAGCAGAAATTTTATGTTTACTCTGTGAAAATCTTTTTCTTCTTAAAACTTCCATTGGAAAATACTTATTTTCTGAACTGAAACAACTGAAATTGGAATAGACGAGATTCCAAGCTAACCATAAAACTGTCTTTAATTAGGAAATTGTTTGAACTCCAAATCCAGGGCACGTTCTTTGCATCTGAGACAAGCAACAGAAAGAGTTTTAAAGCCACATGCCTCTTGTGACAGATAAGCATTTCACTAGAAAGAGCAAAGTGCTTCCTTCCTTTGTTCTAATTTCAAACCAGAGCAACACTAAAAAAACTACCTGATCTGTAGCTCCTACACTGAGGTCATGGTGAGAGCCTGTACCTAGCTTCTGACCTGAAAAGATGTCACACATGTACTCTCCAGCGAGCAGGAAACTGCGTGAGTGCTTCCTGTGGCTTTGAGCCTCAGAGCACACTCTTGGCAATGGAGCAAAGACAAGTTGCCATCACATTATTTGTGTTTTTTTCCAGTCAATGGCCTATTTTCTATAACAGGACAACTGAGCAGCTTTAGAACTCCTGCACCTCAGTCAGAGGCACCATTGCACCTGCAGTGAATGGCAGCACGGGGACAGCAGAGCCTGAAATTCAGTACCTGCCACTGGTGTGCCTGCCCCAAGTCCCCAGCGTGCTCAGACAATCTTTGGGAAGCTGATGCTGCCCTTCCAGCACTGCTGTTGTTTCCAGGCAGCTCTCCCAAGCCCGTACATGTCGCACTCATGCTCTGAGTTGGTGTAGACATACCCCCAGGGCTTGTTTGAATTAGGATCCCAGCCACGATTACAGCTGAGTAAAGTCCAGGCACCTCGCACAGACTGACCCAGAATTGTGCTGTGCTGGCTGCAGGGGCTGCAGGTACCCTGACACAGCTTACCTGCTGCTAACCTCTGGGGCCAGGGACACAGCACCCCAGACTGAGCTCTGCTGGAGCCAACTGCAACGTGGCCTGAGCAGAGACTGGGGCTAACCTGGCTGAACATGAGTGGTTACAGGGGGAGTTTATTGGGAATAACAACCACCATCCCAGGGCTCACAAACTGCTTGGATGTTTTTACTGGAAATAGCCACGTAATATCCTTGGCAAGGTTTGCTACTCTGCATTTTCTCATGTTCAGAATAAAACTCGAGAAGAACATCCCCATCCCATCCTCCCCTCTTTGCTGATAATTCAGTGAAAGGACGCTCACTGGCCCTTCCAAGAAGAGCTCGTTAGCTTTGTCATTTACGTGCTGGGGGCTGCTGCCACATCGGGAGCAGTTCTCCCCGAGGAGGGGCAGCCCCTGCTGGCCCGGGAAATGCAGAGACAGGCACAGCCCCTCAGGAGGGCTGCACGCAAAGCAGGGAGCAGAGCACACCACTCACACCTTGCTCCCTGGGGAGCAAGCTTAGAACCTGCCTGGGTGGGAATTTTTGGCAGGTAAGTAAGAATGAGCCAAACCACTTTACAACAGGAAAGTAAATACAGCCAGAAAAGCACTGGTTAGGTGCAGAGGTATTGCCTTCCTAACTTTTTGAGTCACATTCTGAAATTTTCATGGGGCTGAGAACTGCACCCCTTTCTATCCTCAGAGCCCCTCCTCTCTCTACACTAAGATCCCACTCTCGTGCTATCCTTCGTTGCTACCTCCCTGAGCCCCACATTCCCATCTCTCCAGTTGTGCACTCCCTGTGTCTGAAGACAATTCCTGCCTCACAGAGAAAGCAGGAGTTCTCAGGCTGTGAGTCACATATTCCATCGATGGAGGATAATGTCTATTTAGTCCACAGTCCCTGGAAGAAGGTGAACTCCCCCCTCCCTGCCAGGTGCAAACAGCACAGGTGAGGCCAGGGCCCCTTGCCCCCCTGCTGGATCCCAAACATGACCACTGCCAGCTATGGCTTTGGGAGTAGAGCTGGAGGACTCTAGAAAATTCCTAGGAATCACACAACCCCAAAAGAATGTGATTTTACAATCTTTTTTACCAGTGGGGGAAGAATTTACTGGCATCAAGATTTGAGCCCAGATGTTTTCATCAGGCACAATTTTGTTTTTCTTTGCATTCAATCATGACACTGAGTACAGCCTACAGTTGTGTTCGATTAATGCACTTACAAACAGGCAGCATTCCTTACACATTCTCATTTACTCTGCAATATGCATTTACTTAGTTCCAGCAGCACAACAATTCGCTCTGGCACCAACTCAGCTGAGCAGTTCAAAAAGACTCAAATTTAGCTGATGGTAGATTTACAGCACAGTAATTTCTCCTGCCTCTCCCTTTATGTCAGCCCCACTGGTGACCACATACAGAGGCATACAGATGTGCCTACACATCCAAAGATTTCTAAATTGGTCAGGTATTTAAAACTCAATAAAAATGAATTCTTGTTCCAAAATCCAGCAGCTGGCCAGAGTTCAGTAGGTTTGATATACCATAAAAAGATGCAGTCAAGGGGATTACCCGTACAAAGCTAAACACAAACTCCCTCAGTCCTGAGAGAAAAAACTTCAAATTCAATTTCCAAATGCACCCAGACTAATAAATTTCCATAGAAAATATTCTCAGGAATCCTTACTGAATAAGCATAAACCAACCAACTGAAAGACATTTAATGATGACCAAACCAAGTTAATTCACAAGTGCCGGGAAAAATTTATGCAAATACTTCATAGCTTTGCTTCAGCTAATAAAAAGTCAGGGGAAAAAATCTAAATAATTAAATATCTAAATAATTTTTTTTTCCCCCTCACAGAACAGCAGAAAATTGTGTAGAATTCAACGTGCCTTTAAGAAACATAAAATCAGTGAAGACAGCCAAGTGCAAGAAGCTGCTGCAGCTCCTGGAGAAAGCAAAGTTTCCCCTCCCAACGCTGTGTTGTAAGCACAAGGTCACAGTGGATGTTGGCTCTGCAGCGAGACCTTCTGTTGCAGTTTCCCTGCACTGTGTGAAAGATTAAACAGGCCCCCAGAGAAGGATCAACAGAAAAGTGATTTTTTTATTGAGGAGCATGAGGATGAGTGGAGTTGAGTGCATCACCCGCTCCTGTGTCTCTCTGCGTGTTAGTCACCGTGTGACAGCAGCAGGTCAATTAGCGGGGTAATTAACAAAACCATTGGTGCAGAGCACCCGGCACTCACCCTGCCAGTGTCAGGACTGTCCTTGGACGGGTGGGATGGACAAAAAAGAAAAAGCAATTTTCATTTTAGAAAGCTGGGCACTTGTTCCCCTTTAGCCTGAATTATCAACCCGGACCTTGCACATGTACGATCCCAATTTTAGATCAGTTCTGCAGGAGGATGTTCCGGAGCAGGGAACTGCTGCCCCAGGATTCCTGGGAATTCTGTGGAGGATGTACCAGCTCTGGATGCAGCACTGTTTGTGCCGTGCTGCCAACCCACCCTCGTTTCTCAAAGATCCCGAGGATGTATAAACTGTTCTGATGGCTTCCTCAAACTAGTTGCAACTAGTCTTTCATGAGGGAAAAAAAAAACAGGCCTTAATAAATCTAGTGTTTGTGCAGAAAATAACTTCCCTCTTATTCAAGTTGTACCCTGGCTGATTCCAGAACTGGTCCGTGCTTGTGCTAAATGCACTGAGAGCTAATAAAAACTGCCTTGGATTAGAAATAGGACTCTTTATTCAGCATTCCAAATGGAAATACTGAGATGACTGAACAGTCCATTTAGCATTTTGATTTTATTCAGAAGTATTGTTGCCATTGCATGCTTTTATGGACTGGCAAACCCCTCCATCCCAGGACCTCACGATAGTGTTTTCATTGCTGTTTTGTCCATACCAGCAAAAATGATCTCTCCAATGCAAATATCCCCAATATATAGTGGAAATGGAAGTGTCACCATCTTCCATTTAATCATAATCAGTGCAGTTCCAATGGGGTGTGCTCAGCTGGCTCATGGCCTGCTCCCCTGCACACTGGGATACCTGATGTATTCCACGCTGTGGGTAGAGAGTCAAGGGAGTTTTCTTGAATTTAGTTAGAACTAGACTTCCATTTTGCATAAATGTGGGGTTTTAGCACTATTTTTTCATTTTCTTTTGTTTGTTGTAGCATCACCTCTGCCCACAGACACTGAAAACCCCTGCAGACAATCTCAACATTCTATGGGAAATTTTCCAAGCAACCAAAGCAGCCCATTCTGCTCTCATTTATACAGTGGTGTAAATGAGGGTGGCTTCAAAGCAGCAGCTGAAGTGATATATGTAGAAACACAGCAGAAGTGACTGGAAAACAATTCCTCACGATTTGTAACTGCTTGTAAACTAAGCAGTTCTGAATGTACATCGTTTAGAGCAGAAATCTTTGTCTCAACTGACAGTTCTGTCTAAAGTGACAGAAGCACTGCTTGTACTTCCCCCACGGCAAAAGGCACCACAGAAATGGTGCTTTAGCCCCAGGGAATTTTACCAATCAGGATGGGTTTGTATTCATGCAAATTAAGTCTCTGCTCCCACCCAGCACTGTCAAACAGCCCGGATTTTCAGCTGTACAGAGACTCCTAACTCTGACTCACGCAGTGCAGTGACCCAGCTCGCTCCTTTCAAACAGAAGTTTGAACAAGTTTTCAATAAAGGCCCCTCCAACCAGTATCTCTGTTAGTCTCTTAGATAAACACTGCACTGACATCTTGAAGAAAACCCCAAATGTTCATGTGTCAATAGAAAGAAATATCCATGTGCCAATGTGCCAAGCCCAAATCAGGTGGGCAGTGGGCGTGCAGCCTGATTTCAGCAAAACCCGAAGAGTCTAAAACCACGTGCTCTAAACTCCTGACATCTCCCATCTGCTCTGAGAGGCAGCTGCATTTTTCCCTCTCTCAGGGCTGGCTGTGTTGTAAGTCCCATTACTTGCACTTTGCATAGGCAAAACCCCCTATTACCTCCATATTCCACAATTACCATAATGATATATGTTGGTATTTGAACACGGTGAGTTCACTTTGCAGCAAACCTCAAAGCAGCCAGCTGCTCCGCTCTGCACTGCAAACCCTTGCCACGCTTTTTAAAATCACTTGGGGCTCAGTCAAATCTTCCCAACACAGCATTCTGCTCATTATCATCCTACTTCTTAAACATTCCCTCCCTCGCAGCCCTGCCCTCCGCTATCTTCCCACACGGGACGCACCTGTGGAACTCCTGGGCTAGAAAAGCAAAGTAAACAATCATCCCAGGGTACAGCGTGTGCAGCACTGGCCAGGGCTGACAGTGCTTGTTTGGGACACATTTGCTGATAAGGATGAATGAGTTTGTGCATTTCCTCAAAAACTCCACGTCCCATTAATCAGCACCCGAGAGAAACGACCGGTCTGGCAATTATCCTGACCCCCACTCCTCTCCTCAGCTTCTCCAAGAACATATTCCAGAGAACCCTGGAGTTATCCCAGCAAGATCACAGGAATGCTCTGCTTGGATACTTCTGGTGCTGATCTGGCTTAACACAGACTTCAGCTTTTCATTCTGAAGCAGCATCTGCCATCAGAAGGGGTTGGGAGGTTGTAACACATTTCAGGCACATGGTCTAATCTGTAAAGGTCTCATGCATAAAATTAGTCCACAATTCTAACCACTTCAGAGCTCCAAAGTCTGAAGATGGGTTTTTTTCCATTCATAATTAAAATAATCAGTGCAGTCCTTGATAAAGCAAATTAACCTAATAAGTAAGAATTTACCTTTCACTGTTCATTTTTCTCAGGACAAATCTCAATATGTAGAGTTTACCTCAGTTCTACAGCAGCAGGAGGAGGTATGAGTTGTTCCCTATCTCATTCATCATCTCTTCATCAATGACATTTACATTTTTCAGTGGAGGTTGTTAAAGCAGGGCAAGTTAAATGCTTTGGCCTTTTGCAGGACCTGCCCAGCTAATTTTTGCACAGTTTGTTTGAGCACATAGGTATGTGAGGTTTTTGTGGTGATAAGAAATGAATGTTACACTGAATGATCAAGGAAGGAAAGAATTCTACTTTGGCGAGAGGAGGTGAAGCCAGGACACAGTGACAGAACCCAGGGTGGAGAAATTAAATTGCTTCTGCTGGGTCTCCCTGGGCTCTGGTCTCTGCAGGACATGGGCACAAGGGGACCGAGATCCTTTGGCTGTTCTGCTGGAGAATTCCATGCCCCACGGAGACTCTAGGAAATGAACCTCTGATCCTGATGTGAAGGTATCCAGAGATTCTCACGGAAGGCACATACAGAGTAATTTACCCATCAGAACAACCCAAACTCTGTCTCCTTACATCGTTTCATTTCTGCAGAACCTTCCCTTGGGGTGGTACAAACTGATTGTTCCTCTTTACACTGCAGTGACACAAGAAAGGGAATGCTGCTGGACAATGTGTTACAGGTACCTCAGCCCTCTCTGAAGTGAGTGCCAGCTGAGGTTTCACATCTGCCCCTGCACGAGGCTTCTCTGGTGCTGATTACCCGACCTGCTGCACTGCTCAGGATCCAATTTCCAAACCACAGAGCATTCACCAAGCAGCCCTCAGTGCAGACTGACATCAGACACTCACTCAGATCATGGCAGCCTCAGCTTCATGGGGATTCTGCTAAATTTGTGAGATGCATTTGAAAAACAGGAATAATGGTATATACACTCTGTAAGGACTCTGTTCCACTGAGAGTGAGCACCAAAAGGATAAATAATACTATGAGTATCTTTTACAAATATAGATGATGAGACAATGTAGAGTTAATGAAATCTCAGTCAGCTATCTCTCTTAAAACATGTTGCAAACACTTGAATTTCTTCTTTTCCCAGCTCTGCATTCTCTGAAGAATATTATAATTTATTGTCTCAAGCCATATTTGGTATTTAGTGCCTCAAGAAGCTTGTGAAAAAAGATCTGTTTGTTACATGAAAATGAAAACATGTTGTGGTTTCACCTCAATTTCTTTCCTTCTCCCCCACTTCTAAAGAGAAGAGACAATTTTAAGAAGCAAGAAAAGTAAACAACCCAGATATAAAAAATATACAAACACAAATACAAACAAAAACAACTCATAAGTTAGGAAAAAACTGGAACTTGTGCCTGGGGTAAAGCATGTAAAAAGTGGTGATTTATTCAAGGGCAGAATTTTGGCATTTTCTTTAGCTTCAAGTAAATAAATAAGACAAAGAAAAGTCTTTTCATCTGATTGTTTTACAGTGCCTGGGGCTATGTACGTTGGACACTGTTTGCAACTGTTTTCATTTAGGGATGAGTGAAGTGGTTCAATTAAAACATGAGCAGCTCTGAACCTTTGCTATGAATAAATCAGAATATTTCTGGGAAGGTTCAAGGAAGTCCAGTTAATTGTCATCATTTACCTCTTTGTAGTCATGTGTTGTGACACCGTCTGGATTCAAAAGTGCCACCATATAGTCCACCCCTATTATATTATGCCTAATTCTGCTGATCAAAACAGTTTAAATTGGTTGGGCCAGCAGCACGGAAATTTGGGGGAACTAACCCAAATAAAAGATGAAGTTTTGAGTTCCACCCATTACAAAATTCCCACAGCCACTACTGCGCCCTTTACTTCTGTGGGAAAAAAGGAGCAAAAGGAGCTGCTGCAGCCTCTGAGGAGAGGAGCCCTGGAGCACTAAAGCCAGAGGCTGGGTCTGCACCAGGGCCTCTGCAGAGGTGAAAAGAGGTGCATGAGAAACGCTTGGAGGAGCCACGAGGGAGAAGCAGAGGAGTGAGCAGCCCTGGGCTGGTGAGAGCTGCTTCCTCTGACAGCAGTTCTGCTGGGTTCCTCTGACAGTTCTGCTGGGTTCTTCTGACAGCAGTTCTGCTGGGTTCTTCTGACAGGAGTTCTGCTGGGTTCCTCTGGCAGCAGTTCAGAGGGTGGAAGCCCTACTTAATTTGCAAAACAAGGTGCAGAAACAAACGCTATCACTCCTTGCTTGAGGGACTATTGTCCTCTTCATTATTATCCTTTTGTCATCCGAATTAGGAAAAAAGGATCTCAAAAGAGCTTTTTCCTCCATTGTCCTGACCAATCAGATGGATACTGTAGAGCATGACCAGGGTTTTAGAGGCTCATGTTTAAACCCAGGCTTTTCCAACTCACTGCTGCAGATCCTTCTGCATGTCCTTAACTCTATCACAAATACTCCCATTTTTAAGACCTTCTCTTCAAGTGAGGCAGGCAAGTACACACGAAAATGTGCATTAAGCCTTAATTAGAGAATTTAGTCACCTACGTGGAACAATGAGTTTTATGTATCTTTGGGTTTATCTGGCACGAAAAATGTATTTGTCACTTTACACAATACTCAGGAAGTCACGCTTTCTCTGAGATGCAGGAATCCTTTCAAAGAAATACATAAATACATCCAAGAATACAGGTATTTTCTACAACAGGATATTGTGCATCTTTTGGATGCCAAAATAGCTATAATTGTTATACTGCTTCCTACTGAGTGGAAGATTTAGAAGTGCACCTTTATATTCATGGAAGAGTAGCAGCAATTAGCAAAATTAATTTAGAAGTGTGAATTCTTTTTCAGTCTGGCTTACAGTGCCTTCTAATTATGAAACAGTAAAACATTTATTATCATACTGAGTGCACAGACTCGTTCAATGCTGTTCTTTACTGTGTGTCATGAAGAACTCTGAGTGCTGTTAGACAGCCCTACATGCATCAGTTCCTGGTTTTGCACATCAGAAGGGCCCAGCTGGCACCTTATGCCACATCATCCATCCGTGTAGCTTCCATATGTGGATTCCCTTATCCCTTACAAATTCAAGACTGTGCCCTGTTCTCCTGCCAAACCTAAGCAGTAGCTAACTTCTGAGGATGCTCTAAACATCCCGTTTACTCCTTCTGTGCAAGCAGCTGTTGAAGAGCTCCAGACACTGACACTGAAGGCAAGCAGGTACAGCACTGTCATACAAAGATTATCTCTTCCATGCAAGGCTGGGCATTAGAGAGGAAATGGAAACAGATTGCAGCAACTAAAGCTTCATATGGACAAGGACGGTGAATCCTGATTTGAATTTTGATAATTTTGATCCCTCAGTTCTGCCAATGCACAGATAACAGAAGTGTACTGTCATGCAGAGATAGGGATATTATTTTAAAAAGAAATGCATACTGCATTAGCTCACAGGAATGTTTACGATTTGGAATGCGTGCTCTGTTTCAGTTTCTGAGCTCTAGTCAGTAACTATTCCAGGCTCAGGCTTCTTCCACTTGCTATATTTAGAATTTAGCAGCCACTTTGCACTGAATCACATCTTTCTTCCTTCATGCTTCTCCTGATCATACCCAGTTCTGAGCCTGAAGTTTATCACAACATTTTCCCCAGGTTGCTGTCCGTATTGTGAGTGCCACTGAAGTCCCTTGCAGTTCTGCTAAGGAACACCGAGACGTGTGCACTACCCAGCTGACTGAACATTACACGAGGATTCCTGGCTCCGAAAGGGGCAGCTACAGTGTGAGCTGAAAAATCCATTCATTCATTCCCTCCTTCCCAGCAGCATTCCTTGGCCTGGGGCCAGATGCCATTTGACGTCACGGCTCTGACCAGGAACATAATGTGCTGGCACCGGGACAAGATTCTACTATGGAAAAAAACAGCAACAAGCAGAAACTTATCACGGTGGCTGGGAAGAGGGAGTTTAGAGAACAGGGCTGAGAGCAAATCAGCAGAAAATTCAATGAACTATGTCAGGTCCAATATTTTGCTTTTGCTTTTCTGCACAGCACCTTCTTAGGTTACTATTCCAAAGCATCAATCTTATTAACACAGACACCAGACAGCAAAAAGGTGTCTTAAAATACTTAATACTTTCCAGTCTACTCTTTGCAGCACTTGCTGAAGTGCTCCTAAAGGTCTGTTCTTTCTTGCTCTTTTACTTCAAATTATTCCAAACACAATAATCCAAAGATTTCTTTTCTGGTCTGCAAGAGATTTGTATTTTAAAAATCACTGTTCTGTTTATTTGAGTTAAATATTAAACAGGTCTTTAAGAAGAGACTTTGCAGTGTTAGTACAAAAAACTCAGAAGGTGGTTTAAGGACAGAAAAAAATAATCTTGTAAATCTCCTCATAACCATAATTAGGGACGGGGTGAAAAACAAAGACCAACACACTTCCAAACTAACTACTAAGCACAGAAATATAATAATAATAAATATAAAAAAATACTAGGAAATACTTGAATAGCAACAACTGCACTGGGTGTTGCTGATATGAATTCAGAATGTTAGACTGACAACCAGCAGAGTTCCATCACTGACACCCACAGCCGTAGCATTGCAGCTATTGACTTGTAGAAGTTTCTAGGAGAAATTTCCTGAACTGTCTATGAATCTTAGGACAGTCTATCATGGAAATAATTTTGGAAACAAATGTGTATATCAGTAATATAAAATGTGATCCTCAAGAAAATCTTCTGAAGATGTCCATCACCTTCCTGATTGTTGGAGTTCTTGGGCTCTCACAGAAAATGCTGTGTTTCAGTTACTCTGGATTTGAGGCTGCTCAGCAAATGATCCCAGACAGCTCTCTGAATCTCAGTGCATCTTCAAGGACTCTGTTCCTGCTAACTTCAAGCAGGAAGGACATTGTGGGAAATGAGGTATGCACTTCCTTCCACAGTGAGAGGCTAAAGTAAAATCATGAATATCTTGTGTCCATTCCAAGCCAATATCAGCAATTCCTTTTGGCCCAGGTCATCAGACTCACAGCATCAGTAAGTGGAGTGTCCAAATCCCTTTTCAGCTGAATATACCCAGTCACCAGGGACATATGAAGTGGAAAAAGTTCACAAACATTGTGTTTCATTGAAATCTGGAACTACTTAAGCTGAAATGAGACAAATCTGGACAATAGCATCCCCACTCTGAACGGAAAAAATGCCCTGCCCAAGCCCACATATCTGTTCCATGGAGAGTTTTAACTGGGGTGCCAGTGTCTAATAAACTTCTCATCCCTTGGTTAGCTCGTTATCCAAGTACCTGCTAATCAGCAGGAGCAATATAGGCATAGTTAATAATGACAGCTGATAAAACTGAGCACTGCTGAAACCCCACGGGACAGTGTCTGTAGTGAGCTGCAAGCTACACCTACCCACCCCATACAAGGATTAATGCAAGTGAATTCTTGTCAAATCACACTATCACTGAAAGATTGTCCTGGCTTCAGAAATGTTAGCTTGAGTTAAAACCCTGACATGGAGAAAATATTACCTATCAACTTGAGATTATTTCATAATGACTAAATTAAAAGTCAATTTAGTTTTCTAATCTCGTAACATTTAAAAAATAATTGTAACATTTTTTCCATCCCCTTTGTAAGTTGTTCTTATTGACTGCTCTTAGTTTGAGCAATAAAGAATATTTTCAAAGGAGCCACAGATTTATCTCTTAATTTGTAATGGATGCTCTGTTAGCTCCACATCTCACTGAGCCACTTCTCTCTGACCAAAGCTTCATTACTGAACATTTACCACTCTTCGGTCAACAGCAACTGCCCTCAGGCTCATGTATCATCCTTCTCCCATACCTGCCTTTGCATTGATAAAAGTTGCTTCATGAGAGGAAAAAAAAAAATAAATTCAACATTTTCCATACTTTTAAGCTCTAATGCAAAATTTTGACCTCACCTCAGCTGGATTTTGCTTGCCAACAGCTTGGATTTTCTCTAATCCCTAAAAAACTGCTGTATTGCAAAAACAATTGGTTGGATGCCTCTTGTGAAATCATCAATTTGACAAGTTCTATGATATTTTGAATAACTTATTTAATGGATTTCCCCTTGTTCATTATTTACTTGGGATCAATGGCTTATGTGCAGAATGTGCAAACCTAAACACAAACAAGCCCCAACTGTCTTATTGCCCCAACACACAATTTTGGTTTTGGGTGTGCATAGCCCCACCTATTCCAAGCAAGGACACAGTGCCAGAATTCCAGGCCACGAGGTGGATCACGCATCCCAGGGCTCTGCTCATCTGGGCAACACATGCAGGACAAGCAGGGCAGGAACACTTCCCAGAGAGGAGGAGAGAAGCCAAGATGCACAGTGAGACTGCACAAGGGCTAAAAGCCACTGGATGTAACCACTGCTTGAAGCACTTGAGGCTGGTCAGGAATAAATATCTGAGAAATATCCTGAAGTATCAAAATCTGGCTGCATTCCAAACTGGAGCAAACTAAAGATCTTCTAGATCTTTTCCAAGAGCAGAACACGAGCACACAACCCTTCTAACAGGCAGACAAATCTCCAACAGCCAATTCTTTAAGACACTTCTGAGACACAGGAGGCACAAGGCAAAGCTGGGACTGCCAGCACCTCTCCACCTTCCTGAACAGAGGGTCCCTCACATTCTCTTCCTTTGGTTACAAATTCCACCTGAGGCTCAGATGGCTTTTTGTAAGAAGTACACATCTACAGGTGCTTCCTCCTCAAAAACCAGCATTTTTATACAAAGGATGCATTGCTGAAACATTTCTAACCAGTGCTCAGTCCCTGCTCTTCCAAGCTCAGCTACATATTTCTATTTCAGATAAGGGAACTAAACCTTGACGCCCAGACTATTGTGATTCACTCAAGTGTTGCATGGTAGAATGAATTTCAGAGACACTGCTTCACTGCAAAACTGCAATTTGTTGTGAAGACATCGCTTTTCCCTGCACTTCAAACTACACTCTGGCAGCAGGGATTTTTCACTTCATAAAACAAGATGTTCTAATTGAAAGCATTGAAAATGCCTTGCTGTAGCAGAAATGAACTCTCTTGTTCCATCTTAAAAGTTTCTTGTGGGAAAAACAACAACAACAAAGCTAAAATGACCCTGAAACTATCTGTAAAATACTACAGAAATGATCCTGTTGGGAACAGATCCTCTGTGGATAAAGATGGCTTCTGTTTTTTTAAGGACCTTAGTCCTTAAAATACATATTAGTTTTGGTTGCCATGCACACCTGCTCCCTGAGAGGTCACTGTGACCCATTCATATTGATCTACATGCAGATAGGAGTGAAATGTTGATATTTTGTAAGTGTTCCATGTTTTCACAGACAATATTTTTCATAGGAACCAGAATAAATTGGTTTGGTTACATTTTCTCCTATTTTATCAGCTACAAAAGAGAGAATAATTCCTGCTGGAAGGGTTTTCTTTATAAAGAAAAGCTTGTGATTCAATTCTTTATCACGAGCACTCAGAGAGGATTCATATATGGTGTGCCTGATGCCACAGACAGAGAAAATAACTGATTTTTAAGGACACTAAACAGGAACAATCGTTCTTGGAGCTTCCTTTGGAAGAGAGCAGCTCTGAAAGCCAGTGATGACAGGTCACTAAAGAACACAAGCCCTTTCATTCAATAAACGAGGTGTTAATAGGCTGAAAGAGAAATGACAGGTGAAGTGCAACCATTTCCACTTCCATTCAGCGTTAAGGCCGCTTGATGTCTGGGCTGAGAACACCTGACTCAAGGGGGAAGGTGGAGGCACAGAGCAGATAACTCAATCATCAGACAGTGCACACTCTGAAGGGGATCGCTTTGGGGTTTTCTCAATACTTTAAAATAATAACAAAGACCTGAAAACTCCGTTTCTGTTTCACACATTTCCGAAGGCATTTTCCAGGCTTTGCAGAATAACTGTCATCAAATAACAACACCGTTGTTCTCTAATTTATACTGACAATTGTTTCACCTACCTGGCAGGTCAGAGAGAGCACCAGCAGCTCTCCACCACCACAATTACGGATTGTGCAATTTTGTTGTCATTTGAGAAAACAATGAATAGATCCAAGAGGATTTCAGAAGAGCCAGTGTGGGTTAAACCATTCCCTCCCCAGCCCCACCACCCTGCCCATTCTCCACCCCAACGCCTCCTCCTGCACACGCACAACTTCTCCCTTCTGTTTATTTTTCGTTTTAAACGCTCTAAGCAGAAATTGACTTTGGCTGCTTTTCCTGAACTCTGAAGTGTTTGAGCAGATAAGATTCAGATAACCCATTAGAAGAAACTTTCCTAGGTCCCTCTTCTCCTGGCAAGTGGTCACCAAGGCCAGCCAAACACTGAGGTGTCTTTGCCCTGCAGAAGGATTTTTCTGTCTTATTTACTTTCCAAAATGCACCAGATTTGAAATTTTTACTGTATATCACTTGGAAAAAAAAATTTCAGTTGAAAGATACTTGTTTATATACGGTGCTGGGGAAATACAAAGTGTAAATCTCCCTGATGCCATCCCAAATGTGGTGGTAATTTCCCAAGCAGTTTTATTGAGCCCCTCGGATTCAGCAGAGGGGAGTTGATCTGAGCTCCTCCTCCTTTATAGGGAATAAATAAAGAGTGATAAAACTCTCACACTGTAAACGTATTAAGATATGCCTCCAGAAATAACTGCTCTTTAGAGGACAATATAAAAATAGTCACATTTGTTACAAGGAAATACTGGTTAAAATGGATAAAGTATTATTTTCCTATCACTATTTTTTTTCCACTTAAAGGCTCACCTGAAATGAGAAGGCTTTTGTTCTCCTCCTAGACAAAAAGGAATTCAGGCTGCTCTTTCCACAGGAGACATCTGTTGTAACTACAGTCTTACTTATGGCTGGCATGGATTTTGTCACAATTATAATAATAATAGTAATAGTAATACAAATAGTAACATTTTAGATCAAGGTTTAGATCACTGTGGATCACTGAAATTGTTGAATTAGCTGGGGTGTCTCAGGATGGAATCCTGAGTGGTAATACTGATTTATGGTACTGATATTAATCTTCTGTTCTATTCCTGCCCCAGCATCATCTGTTCTGTTGTTCTAGAAATATTGTTTATGTACCATGTGGTTCACTGCACTAGAGACCTAATCTGGATTAAAACCAATCCAGAAGAAAACTCTTTTTGTGTGTGTGTTGTGGTTTTCGCAGGATTTGGGGTTTTTTAAAGTATCTGTGTTTCCAACTCCATTCCCAAGTGCATAAACACTGGCTGGCAGAGCTGCGGGGCTGGGATAGCACAGAAGCCAGCAGCAGGTGGCAGAGGAGGTGAGGCTCACTCGATATTGCTGCCACACATTTTGCCTTGGATACCCAGCCCCAAGTGCAGTCAGCAAGTCAGAAATAGAACCCACTTTGCCCCAAGCCAAGGCTGCTGGCAGCAAGGAACTCAGGAATCCCAGGTGAATCTGCAGCTGGCTTGCTTGCCCTGACTGCCATGCTGTGCTCACAGTGACACCAAGGCCCCACTGCCTCAGTGGGAAACCAGTGCTGGATCAGTAACTCACATTTGAGCTCATGTTCCTTTGCATTTGTAAAATCATCAGCCACAACTTTGAACGAAATGCAGACATTCCTTTAAACACTTATATCTTCAATATGAGAGGAAAAATATTTCTGCTTGCCAGACTACAGATGTGCAGACTGGAGCACTCACCGTTCTGCAGCCCTGGGAAGCAGAGGTGAAGGTGATTCCAGACTCAGGGATGCTGTATCTGCTGCAAGGAAAAAGGATCATTTAAGGAAAGGGTTGCTGAAAACATTCTCTCATTAAACTAAAACACTGCATAAAGCATGAAACAGTGACTGAAAGCCTGGGGATAAATCACCTTCCAATCATAAACACATGCACATCTCTCCTGACACTAGAGAGTGCATCACACCTGAGTCCCTTGTGACAGAAACAACTGCATTTGGAAATCTTTATTTAGAAAAGTAAACAATCTGACAAGATTTTAACACAGCTTTCCTAAAGCTTAATGCTATGAAACTAAAGCCAGCCCTGCAAGTGTAATTTTACTCTATTATCGCATTAGCCATAAAAAAAAAAAAAAAAGTCTTCCTGATTGTTACTACTTGGCTCAAAAATCCTGTGCACGAGTAAAATCCAGGCTGTGATCACCACGAGCAGTAAGGGCTGGAGTGCCATCCAACGGTGAGATAGTCATTAACAGCTCTGATTAAAGATTTCTGCCTCTACCTGCTCCTGTATGAAACCTGTGTAAGAAACACCCTGCAAATCCATGGAGGCCCTAAAACATCCAAACCAGCAGAAGATGCCCAGGCACACACACACACACACACACACACAGATTTATTCTTACTCTCTTTTAACAGAGGCAGTAAGCAGAGATTTTGATATCCTAATCTTGTTCACAGCATTCAGGTTATCCCATCCCATCCCATCCCATCCCATCCCATCCCATCCCTCTCTGTTTCCCAAAAGCCAAAGCCTGTCAGAGCAGTGAGCCCTGAGGAGTCACATTTCCTGCCACTCCACAGTGCAGTTTGTGTATTTGTGTATTTGCAACTTTCTCCATCAAGTTGCCTTGAGCTGTGAAGGATGAAGGGGGAATATGAAATGTAGGATTAAGTTTGGACAAGTATGAAGTAGAAATAAGTAACATGATCCAATCCTTCCCCCTGGATTCTCATTGTCATTCCAAGGGCCAGGCTCTAGTGGACAAACTGAAAACTAAAACCTCTGAACCAGACTATACTGGGATGAAAAAACAATGTGCCTTAAATTGCACAGGTTGGAATTATTTTGGGAAGGGACTGCCTTCCTCTGTGCAAAATGCAAGAAGAGTTGTGTCCTGAGACCACAGAACATTTTCATTTACCTAATCCTCCATCATTATACAGATCTAAGCCACCAGTAAAACTTTTAATCTTGTCTGTGTTGTGTTTTTTTTTTTTCCTGCAATGTTTTGCAGATTTTGCAACTTTTAGTATTTTGTAAGGTAGATCATAAATTTCATAAAAGCTATTAGGAAATTTTTTGCTGCTCTGCGTTTGTGTAGGCACAATTTGAGGATTAAATATCTATTAAAAGGTGAACATGTTTGTAGGGCACAGATATCTGATCCAAGCAGTCCTTTTCAGCCATATTATTGGCTGGAATATATTTCAGACCTTCAATACTACTGGGACAGGCACCCAAAAGCGTGGAGCCAGTTGAGTCCAATTCAGCACTGGGGTAATCAGGTATTGCCCCCTCTGGCTTCAGCTGAAGTAATAAATCCAGAGATTAATTTACCCTTATTCCATTGCAAGCCAGGACTGGAAATGCCATGAAAACAGACCTTCCTGTAACAATTCCAATCCAGACATTCCTATTACCTTTCCTATCCTATCCCAATCATCACTAAATTGTATTGTAAGAGTCTTTTTTTTTTTCCCCCTTTTAAATTTGTACTGCTTTGTACTAAGAAGGAAATATTCAGAAGCCACCAAAGACACCTTATAAAGCAAGCCAAACTATGTCAGGGCCAATTTTCCCCGAAGAAGCAGTGGAAAAGTACATCTTCACCATGAGGAATGGAAAGAAATAGTGTAAAAACTTGCACTTGCAAGAGCTCTGCCTTCCGCACCTGCCCCGGCGCTGCTGCCGGAGGAGGGCGAGCAGGGCTCGGTTCCAGCGCTCGGTTCCAGCGCTCGCCTCGCTTCTCGCAGCACTCCCGATGGAGGAGTGACACCAAGCGGCTCCTGCCGTGGCTGCGGGGCCACCGGCTGCTCGGGGATCTGCTGCTGTGAGGGGTCTGCTGGGGGGATCTGCTGGGGGGATTTGCTGTGGGGGATCTGCTGTGGGATCTGCTGTGGGATCTGCTGTGGGATCTGCTGTGGGGGTCTGCCCTGGGATCTGCTGTGGGGACAGGAGGTACCAAAGTTCCCCGTTGGTGAATCCTCCCTCTCCACATGGTGACTTCTCCGTGGAGCGATGGTGGCAGCTCCATGGCACTGGGAAATGGGGAATTCATTATCCCAAAATCCCGGCCTCCCTGGAGCGGGGGCGGCTCCGGGTGTGCCCCGGCCCTGGGNGGGGATTTGCTGTGGGGGATCTGCTGCTGAGGGGGATCTGCTGTCCGGGGCTTCTCGCCGAGCTCCTCTGGGGACAGCGAACTGTCTGCGGTGTGTGGAGAGGGACCCTGGCCCTCCTCCTCACACACCTGAGGCACCCCGGCCCTCGCGCACGTGAGGGAGCCCCGAGCCCTCACACACCTGAGGGACCACCTCAGCCCTTACACACCTGAGGGAACCCCAGTCCTCACACATCTGTGTAACCCCTGAGCCCGCACACCTGAGGGACCCTCAGCACCCGCACACCTGAGGAACCCCTGCCCCTCACACACCTCGGGGACCCCCGGCCCTCACACACCTCTGTAACCCTTCAGCCCTCACACACCTGAGGTAAATTGGGCGTGACATGGCGCCCTGATCCGCGACCCCCGGCCTGGCGTCGAGTCCCAGTCCGATCTCTGACGTCGCATCTCTTTGTCCTGACTCTCATCTCTGCTCACCCGCCCCTGGCAGCTCTGTCCCAGCCGAATCCTGCTGCCCGGCTGTCCCCGCCGCCGTGTGGCGCTGCCCGGCTCCTGTCCCCGCTGCCCGGCTCCTGTCCCCGCTGCCGTGTGGCGCTGCCCGGCTCCTGTCCCCGCTGCCCGGCTCCAGTCCCCGCTGCCCGGCTCCTGTCCCCGCTGCCCGGCTCCTGTCCCCCTCCCCACGCCGACGCTGAGGCGGCACCGGCCCCTCACAGCTGCTGCTGTTCCCACGCTGCTCAGGCAACAAAGGGTCCAGCAAACCAGGCCACGCCGCGAGCATCCCAATTTCCTCTCTGGGACGGGGGACCCGGAGACTGTGGGCACAAGGTGCCAAAGAGATAAAACCTTCCTGCGGGAGCACATCCACCAAGCTGGGGAAGAGCCCGGAGTGTCCTGTGAGGGGCGGCTGAGGGAGCTGGGAAGGGGCTGAGCCTGGAGCAAAGGAGGCTCAGGGGGCCCCTGTGGCTCTGCACAGCTCCTGCCAGGAGGGGACAGCCGGGGGGGTCGAGATCTGCTCCCAGGGCACAGGGACAGGAGGGGAGGGAACGGCCCCAGGCTGGGGAGGCTCCGGGTGAGCAGCAGCAGGAATTTCCCCATGGAAAGGGTGCTCAGGCCTTGGCACTGCCCAGGGAGCTTTGGATCCCCATCCCTGGAGGTGTCACCTGGAGGTGGCACTCAGTGCTCTGGGCTGGGGACAAGGTGGGGATAGGGCACAGTTTGGACTGGATGGGCTTGGAGGGATTTTCCAACCCAAATGATTCTGTGATTCTATGATTTGGCACAAATTGGTATCCGCATATCGTGAGGGTCTCAGTTTTCTAGCACTGAACATTGTTGCATGTAAAAGGAAAGCCAGAATTCCGTGGCACATCCATCAAGTTGCTGTGCTTTGCCAAAATGAGAGTCACAAGGTGTGTCACTGCTGCAAATTGCTTCTTACTTCTTTTATGCGGGCATAGACATGTAAAAGCAAATATTTATAAAGTAGTCTACCTACTCAAAAATTTCCAGTTATTTAGTAAAATCATTTATTGAACCAGACTGACACATTTAAAATGTTACTTGTCACACACATTGCCACTGTGACGGACAGAGATTTATGAAGAAATGTAAGACACACTGATTTTCTAGGCTACTCTGTTAAATCTTCTGTTGAATATCAGTTTGTTTGGGGTATGTGACTTAGGATATCTGTCTGTATGGTTGGAATATCTGAGTTCAAATCCAGGAGTAAGGACGGGGGCCCTCTGAGATGTCTAAGCTACAACCCCATTTGGGAATGAATGGCCTTATGAAAAAGCTGAGGCAGACTGACAGGTTCACCTCCTGGGACCGGACTGGTAACATAGCACCTGGACAGAAACTTTTGTTTCGGGATGCAAGCGCCGAGAACAGATGATCAAATAAATACCATCTGGAGCTTGTCGAATTCCTTCGATCAAAAGGTGTGGGGCAACTGACACAAGTCCATTTCACTCTGCAGGCTGTGTAAGAGCGAAAGCCCTCTCCATCTTCTGACTGCAGCAAGAGAGGATGTCCTGCCCGCCGCTGAGCGAGCACACGGACTGGCACCCAAGCACTCGGCACTACCAGATGTGGCACTGCCACCATCCGCTGGTCCCCTCGGTGCCCTTCCTCTGCACCCAAAGGGCCGCGGGAGAATGCGAGGATCGCGGCCCCTCCCGCCGCAGCCGAGCACATGACTCGAGCC
>VWYO01006042.1:239962-313150 GCA_013400275.1 Rhadina sibilatrix
GTGAGGGGCAGCGCCCGGCCGGCTCTGCCCCGGCGCCGGGCGGGGAGCGCTTTCTCCGGCTCCCTCCGGCTCCCCGCGATGCCGCCGGTGCTGCCCCGGCCCCGAGGGCCAGCCCTGCCCTGCCCTGCCCTGCCCTGCCCTGCCCTGGCCGGGCACCGCTGCCCGCCGCCCCCGCGCCCTCGCTCCCCGCTCGTTCCCCGCCTCCGGGGGCTCGGGGAGCTCCCCCAGCCCGGCCTGGCTGCTCCCCCGGGCACAGCGGAGCGGGGCAGCCCCGCTCGGCGCTGCCCGCCCGGAGCAGCTGCCCGGCACATCCTCAGCGCCGCGGGGACATCGGTCCGCTGGAGCTGTTCTTGCTGCCCCTCCCGAGCCGGCGGCAGCGAATCCATCGGGTTTGGCTTTGGGTTAGAACAGAAAAGCAGCGAAGGGGGAATCAAACGCATTTAGCTTTTCAGTCACCTTACTCGCAGAACAGAGCCTGAAACAGCGTGTTAGCAATACCTGTGCAGCTGGCTGGTACTGGGTTTTTATTGTGTCGCTTACTGCATTTAGATTTTTTTGTGATGTTTAAAACAACCCGGTCACAAACGTGAATGCTTGCAATAGTAATTGCCTTCTGGATCCAGCTTCACATACAAGCCGCAGAAGTTAGTGCTTTTATCTTTGAAAGTTCTTCACACCTTTATCTAAAATGAAGTTTAAGAGAAGCTGAAATACATGAATGACTGGGCGGATGTGTTCAGTAAGATCAGGCAGCATTGCTGTAACATCCATTTGAATGTTTAAGCTGGCATATTGCATAAATGAATGACTTGAAGTTCACGTTTGCAACATAGACGTTGAGCTTCGCTTCTTTCAGTGTGAATTTCTCTGGCAATAGACCACTGAGAGAAGGAGTTGTATAGAAGTGAAATAAATGGAGTTCAGTTTCAGAATCGCAGCAGGCAAGTTTTAACAGTAATAGCTTGCTGGGTGAACATCTTCAGTTGTCTGGCATTTAGAGAATAAGCGTGAAATGTTGAGCCTGCTTTTCAGAAGGTCCATTTCCTACATTTCCCTTCCCTGCCGAGTGTCAGTGCTTGCTGACTGTATCAGTTGAAAGTCATGTGGATATATGACGTTATGTTTTTGCTGAACTGTTCTGGATGATTTGGTGTGTTGCAGGCTTAGTGCTCAGGAAATGATTTTGAGTAATAGAGCTTTATAATTCAAGTGGTACATTTCTACAGGTACAATTTGATTACAGAAGTGAAATATCTAAGTAGAATGAGGGAATGGCCCATTTTCAATGAGGGATCAGCATTCAGTGATATTTTTGTCCTGTTCTCTTTGAATGATATGACTCAGTGGCCTGCTCAAACTGTGGCACAGCATGAGCTTTGATTGAGGACTAAAATTCAATTTTAAAAAAAGACTAAAGCGATTCTTTGTTTTGCATCCAACTATTGACAAGCACAGGGGTAGGTTTTTTGCTTGGTTGGTTTTTTTTTCCCTGATTGATTAATAAATACGTGCATCTATGTCATGAAATTCAGTTTCTCAACTGCATCCTGGTTTTAAATAAACTGTTGGAAATGGCATCCTGGCAGGTCATGTACTTCTCTCTAATCTGTGCTTTTGGTGTCTGAGATGTGACATTAACAGAGCAGTTTTCCTACAACGCTGGTTTTTGGTTGAAGACTGCAGTGAGTAGAACAATGTATGTGATTGGTGCAGAAAAACATTTCCCCCAGGGTAATTGTACCACAGGCTTCGGGTACCTCAGTGTTATGGATGTAACTGCTGAAATCCAGAGATGTTCACCAGTGTTCCAGGTGATCATTTCTGGATTTCAGCATAATGCTGCAGCCTGCTCCTAGTCTTTGTCTCAGTCTGTTATCTCGAGATACAGCCCAGCATCTCCAGGAGGAATTAGCAGTAGACATGGAGGTGTGGCTAAGGGAGACTTGTCTGGGTGTCACATGACTTGCAAGGGTTAAAATTGTCCATGCTTTTTTTTTTTGTTTTTGGACAAGCGGAAGCTGTGTTCAGCTATGATAGTACAGCTGTGAAAGAATAGAATTTAGATTGCCTTCTTTTTTTTTTCAGCAGAAGTAATCACGGGATAGGGGCACAAACATTTCAAAATGAAGACCTTGTTGGGGTGATTTTGTGACAGTCATGTCTTGGACACTGCACAGTAGTGGAAACCATTCTCTATACAGCTGGGCAGGACAGGGTGAGCAGTGATGAAATTCTTCATGTTTTGTTAGTCTGGGTTTCTTTTGAATGTTTGTTTGCTTTTCAATACCTATTTCTATCCCTTACTTTCCTCTAGATTCACTTGCTACAAAGCTATGAGCCATGAGATCCTGTGGAGGTTGTTCAGGGACCTAAGTGAGAAAAAGAATTGCTCAGATTCTGGCTGTTGTATTTTAGGAAAACATAAGCATAAGAAAGGCACATTCAATTTAAAATCCTCTTCTGTAAAACAATAAGTTAGAGGAATGTGAGCTTTACGATGTGCTTACTGTGGTAAAGGTGTGCAGCAGAAAACAAATGCTTAAGGGTAAAGGAATGATTGCACCCTGCAGAAATCTCATTAGAAGTATGTATTGGAATGAGAAGCATTCACTCTGGAGATGTCACAACAAAAAACCCATACCCCAAAGCTAGGGAAAGCACAGGGGAGGCTTTTAGAGCAGAGAAGAAAAGCAGACATTTGTCCAGAATATCAAAGCAACGCTGGATTGTCATTTGCTCACAATGAGTGCAATATCAGATTTTCATAGTGATTTTACATGCTGAAGCCTTTCAGAACTTCAGGAGATATTTTAGTTTCTAACTTACACGGGGTGATAGAACGAGATATTATCTTAAAAACACAACCCTCAAATACAGGTAGAGTTACTTTTTGTGTTTATATAAACCAGATATGTTGACTTCATGTTGGCCAGTGATATTAACTTTGATGTGCTTATCAGGAGCAATAAAAATACCTCTGAATTATTTACTGATGTACCATCCAGCTGGGGATTCCATTCACTATGGATGGAGGCAGAGCTGACATTTGGGGACAGCTCATGCAGAGGTTTCCATGTGAAGGTAGCAAAATGAAACTAAAATATGCACTCTTTTCTAGTTTTTATAGTTAGTGGAATATACAATAAGAAAGAACTGGATGTAGTTTAGATTTTCCAGCATGCTTGGAAGTGAGTATCCTGAAAACAGAACTACCTGTCTCTGGAAAGCTGAAGTGTAGTTAGAGGTGGGTTTGAGGCCTTTAAATAACTGTTAGTTTCTTTATTAATTTTTTAGGGTCTTTTAACCAAATATTAACGTGAGTGTTAGTTTTTCAAACCTCTCTAAACTAAAATACTACAAATTATGAAAATTAATGAACTTCATTCAGATTATGGGAGGAAGATAAAAAGGTATTGTGGACATTTTGGATATCCCTTTGTCAAGAGGGAAAAGGCATGGGAAGTTTTTTAGGTATTCACTGTCTCTGGAAAAATATTTGTAGAATATGTGGATGGATTTTGTTGCTGAAAGTAAACTGTGAAATGGTTTGACCCTGCAGACTTGTAGCCGTGTGGTTGTGTTGTGTATTTAAAGTCAATGGACAGGAAGCCCTACAAGTGTTGTTGGTTTATAAGCTTCAGCAAGAGTGCAGGCTGCAGTCTGAAAGCATTTGGGTTACTCCTTTGCCCGGGTACTAAGCAGCAGATAAATTGTGACACGAACATGATTTCTTACAAATGCATCTTTGTGCTTTATTCTGCCAGTTCTAGCTGCAGGTCTCTGCATGCAGGGCCTTGCCACTGCTTAATTGGTGCTCTGTTGATTCATCGAGGCTCAGCGTAGTTGGCTCCCGCTGTGGAAAGCTGGTGTGGGGCTCAGGGCTGCAGGAGCCTCTCTGTTCCCTCAGTGAGCTGAAGGTACTCCGTGCTTTCCTGTGCTGTGCACTGAGTCTGCCTACACATGTGAAGGCTTGGTGATGGAGAAGCAGGCTGGCTGTGGCTCACAAAGTCGGGCTGCTCCCAGAACACCAGAGCTGCAGGTGAGGGCACCTTTGTGCCCTTGGGGCTGGCTCAGGGCACTCTGCTGCCCGGGTTGGGTTTTACTGCTGGCTTTTTCAGAGCAGCACCACTTGTGCTGCTGCTGGCAGGTTTGAGATGGGGTAAGTCCCATTATGTAAAGCTACTGAGCCACTTACCCTTGCTTTTTTTTACAGAGTTTAAAATCTAAATACTTGAAGCCAGAGCTTCTGTGACAGTCTTGCTGGAAGCAGAGCATGGACACGTGGAGCACGTTATGGTTATCATTTGCTAAAAATTGAGAAGTCATACAGTGTGCACACAGTGCTCACCTGCTTCTGAGCGTGTTTGGAAGGGTTTTATGGTGTTAGTGTGTTCTCCCACATGGTACTGTTGCCTCCTCTGTGTGCTGGAGCCACAGACATATGGAAGGAAACTGTTAAGGAGAAAGCAGTGTTGGCCACATGCCAAATGAGGGTAAAATTCAAATAGAAATAGCCCTTGTAAGCAGAGAATAAAATGTGGTAGACCAAATATTTTTCAAACTAAAATAACTTTCTAAATATGCTGGGTAGGTTTGAAATAACAGTTCATCCTATAGTTAACTAAACATTAAAATTAAATGTTTTCCTGTAATACTTGCTTTGCAAATGGACTTTCTCCAGTGGTTCTCTTTAGTTGAGACTTTGTAAGATGTGGCTTACAGGGAAATATCACTGCTACTTTCTTGTAAACATGAGAATTACCAGGTTTTAGATCAGTGTCACTTGCATGACCTAAGTATCTGTTTGGATTGTGAATTTAGCCTCATTAAATACCTGAGGACACTCAGTGATTCCTTACTGATTGCTTCTCTGCAGTGTTCATAATGAACACTGACTTGATCTAATCTCTGAGTTTGGATGTTTGCAACTCCTACCATTGAGGTTTTCTGGGGTTTTTTTTAGTCATTGGTCAACTTGTTTCATGTTGATTTGAAGAAGAGGTGGTTTCTTTCTCTCTGGTGCCAGGAGACATGCCCTTGCTGGTTTGACTGGGAGAGGCACTTTGATAGAGCATCCAAATGCCTTTGTGTGTTCACTTTGTAGATCGTGTAGTACAAATGCCAATTCATTTTCTACCAAACCCTGTGAATTCAGATGTGCTCTTTCTCTCACCCACGCAGAATACAGCTAAGATTCAACAGCTTGCCTGTCATATTATACCAAGAAAAACTGGTAAAAGTGATTCTTGGAAATGCATGTGATTCTGCTAATAGTGATAGCTGATCTACTTTCAAATTGGCTTGTATTTTCTGCATTTAAGAAAGCAGGTTCGTAGAACAGTAGTGAAAAATTTATATCCTGGCTGAGAAGGAAAATGAGCTGGCATAATCTGAAACTTTTAGAAATATTTTTAATTCTGTTTTTTCTTATTTTTAATTCTGTACACTTTCCATGTGTACAGTTGTCTCAGCTCTTGGTTGCTGTGGCTGCTTTAGGAACATGTAGTTTAAGGGGTCAGAAGTCACCTTCAGCACTGAGGATGAAGAGATCAGTGGTGAAGATTTACCTCTTTCACTGATGATGATGAGATTGTTTAATCCGATCTGCATTGTTCTGTGCAGTCTTTTTCCTCTCCTTAGAAGGTTAAAATGGTTTCTACATCAATTGAAATAGAAAATAAAAGCAACAATGCAGCAGATTTTGCATTCTGCCAGTTTAGGCAGTTACAGAAAGAGCTCTCTGGAGTAGAGGGGTGAGTGTGGAGCTGGGCAGACCTCGCTGCAGACAGGGGAAGCCCTCTGCTCTGGGCTGAAAGCTCTCTCTACTTCATGTACTAAAATAATTGCTACTTCAAAATGCTACTACGTAGTACTATTCTGAACTGAAGCAGCTATTATATTTGTGATCTGTCAGGTGCTTTTGCTTGTATCTGAAGCTCCCAGAATTTTATGCTGCTTCTGTCAAGTACTTGATTCGTCAAGTACTTGATGCTGAGAGCCATCCTACAAAAGACACTCTGTTTCTCAGATTCTTCATATTTATATGGAACAAGTGTTCTACACATAGAGAGGAATGTTCTCATAACCTTCTTCCCTTGTGCACAGTTCAATGAGAGTTGCTTGTTTATACCATTCCTGATCCCACAGTAACAGGTTACAGTAACATAAACAGCATGACCTTTTAATGCGATGGCAGGAAGTAAAATGTGAAATCTATTTTAAAAATGCATCTTTGACTAAGGAAGAGTATACTTCCTTTTTTTTTTTTTCTGACAGGAAGAATAACCCATGCTTGTTCAGAAGGTCTCAACTCCATTTTACTGAGTGGGGCATATTTTTCCCACTGTCTTCTGTCATTGCAGCTGCTTGACGTAGAACTAAACCTCTGCCATCCTCATGTGGGATTGTATCTCCTTTCTTAACATTTGCACAGCCATCAGTGGCTAAAGATGGGGGCTACAGGAAAAACAACTCTGACACAAGCAAGAGGTTTTGGTAAGAGGAACTTGTTTTGGAAAGAAGGAAAGGGTGGGTCATCGGAGCAAGAACTGGGAAAATACTACATAGCTTATTAAACACCTAAAATACTTATTGACACATTTGACAGAATTTCCGAATATTTCCAGAAGTGGAAGAGTTATGGAGAATTTTACCCAGTAAAGGGGTGAGAGTGGACAGCTACCAAACTCTGGAAAATGTTTTTGTTTTCTTCCTTAAGAGTTTAATTAAATTGGAAATCAATGCTGTCACTCCTTTCTTAAACTTCTGCCAATGGAGAATTTTCACAGTAAATGGCAGTTGCTCCCTAGAACTTCATGGTGTCTGTGGGATGTCATGAGCAAGAATCCTGTTGCAGCCTGTACGTTTTTTCATTCCCAGCATTGAAAGCTTCTCAGAACTGGTCTCAAGTGTTTCACGAGCAGAGCAGATCTGCCCTCGTGCTGTTTCCAAGCTCCTGTAGGGAATGTGTGCAGGACAGTGTGTGTTGGAACCTCTGCTCCCTGTGTGTTCCCGTGTGAGCTGGGCTGGCCTTGGCAGAGCACTAAAGGCACAGGGCTGGGGTTGGTGTGAGCCCTGGGGCAGTGCTGCTGGCCCTGGGCAGCCTTACCTGCCTGGCTCATTCAGGATTTCCCTTTGCAAGCTGCTGCCTCCTGTTCTCCAGCAGCCCCTGATAACTGACACACCTCCCGAGAGATAACCCAGGAGGGATGTGGCAGCCTGGCTCGTGCTGGGAGCAGCAGGGCACAGCAGCTGCTGACTTGGGGCAGTGTTGGCCTGGGGAGAGGAAAGGTCTGATCAGCTGGAGCTGCAAAGCCCACAGTGCTCAGCCCTTCCCTGGAGAAGGGCTCAGGAATGGGGCTGTTTTCAGGGGGCCCTCAGCTTCTGGAGCTTCTTTGTCCTGTGTCCATCAGACTGGTGCTTAGTAGAGGCTGAAGATCAGAACAGGAGGTTGAAAATATGTGAAATCTTTAGAGCTGTGAAGTTCCTGGATTTATTAGCCCACACGAGAGCATTAGTGGAGAGGTCTGATCTTACCAGTCTTTTTAGAGCCTGACAGGAAGCAGACAGAGCAGAAAGGTTTCATGGAAACTACTGACTTATATCTTATTTGTCATTGATTTCATGTTTGTAATTTGTGTAAAGCTGACCATCAGGAGCCTCCACTGGGAGCCAAGCCCAGGCTTTGCTTGGTCGCCCACACAATCCAGTGTACAGGATACTGCTCTGTGACTGACTGACTGACTGACAGCAGGAAATTCCTTGTGTGCTGCTCTGCCTGCTGAGTTCTCAGCCACATGAAATTTGGGCTGGTGAAACTGTTATGTGCCTATTATCTTCTAAGAGTAGCTAAATAAGTTAATATTGCTACCCAGTTAGGAGCAGGCACTCAAACATTTATTGCTTTCCTGTAATAACATCTACATCTTTTGGGTTTTCTTGTACCAAAGTCTTTGCTAACAATGTGTTCTGCATATTAAACTCTCTACAGGCAAAATTGTGTCTTGAAATACTTACAGAAGAGTAATACAATCCAAAAAATGCTTTGCCCTCAGCAGTGTTGATATTAAGGGAGGCATTTTTGTGTGATTCTGATAGTTGATAACCTTTATTTGTGGATCAGTGCTCAGAAGCCTTTGCTGTAGCTGTCTTCTGGGGGGTGGGGAATGGAAAGGGATGTGATAGATGTGCAGGGTTTATTTAAAGATATTTACTGCATTTTTTAGTATTTTTTTTCCTGTGAGTGTTCCAGATCTGTTCTGCAGCTGCAAATGAGGATTTGAGGTAGACATCAAGTGATAAAGCGTGTTCAGTCACAGCTGATAACTGGCCTTGGCTGGCAGGAAGTGGAACACGATGAGCAAGAGTCTGGTGGAGCCTGGGGTGTGGTGGGTTCTGTGCAGCACTGTCTGGGCTGGCAAGGAGTGCTGGAAGTAATGGGAGTCATGTGTTCCCAGAGAGGATACTGCCACTACCAGAGGTAGGAGTGGTGAGGGTTGCTTGGCTTTGCTAAATCAGCTAGTGTAGTTCTCAGAATTAATTATTTTAAGTTAACAGGATGAGTAGATGTATGAAGTGGCAAAACTGTTTATCTCATCTGATCCACACAACTGACTCTCACTGCAGTCTGTTTCATTAGCATAGGGAGCATTCACCAGTCCTTTGAAGGCCTGGCTTGTCAAGTTTTGCAGTCTTTTTCATGTGCTGGAGTGCAGAGTGCTAATCTGTCCTGCATTAGGATGTCTGTGAACACTTACCTTGATTGTATGATGTCCCTGTTTAACACTGACTTTGTTTTTATAAACTCTCAGTTGCTTTCAGATGAGAAGATGTCCTGTACAGCTGGGCATGAAAGCTCTCTGTCCCTGTAGTGACAGTTAAAACATCTTCTAAGAATACAGGATTGGTTCTGTCAGTGTCTTGAAGCATTGCTTTGCAGCTTGGAGAACCAAAAATACTGAATACATTTTAGCTTGTAAGGTCTGGCTGGTTTGGGGTTATGGGAGGGGTTGTCTTTATGCCAAGTTCCCAGGCTTGTTGACCATAGGTGGATTTTCTTACACATCTGCATCTCTGCTGTATGTATTTAAGGGTTAATTTTCCCTTTGCAAAAAGCACATTGGCTTTTTCTCTCTGACCCTTAGAGCAGTTTACTACTCTGGAAGTAGTTGCATAAACATTGTGCTTTGATGTGCAACTTCTGTTAAACCTTGGTGCAGAACAGAGGTGTCCAGCATCCTGCCCCAGAGCCAGGGGGGCTGCACAGTCCCTGCTTGGGTGTCCCCATCACCCTGCCCCTGCAGGACACACCAAAGCTTACCCCAAAACTGTGTTTGGGCCATGGGCTGGGAGCTGAGCAGCTCAGGTTCAGAGTAGCTTAGTTGGATTGCTTTCCTAAACACAAATTAGACAGTCATGTGGAAAACCAGGAATATCCTAATTCTGCTTTATCTAACATCTGTTTTCAGCAGTACTGTTTGTTCTCAGCAGGTTTTTGTGTGCATTGCAGTAGCTTGGCAACTACTAGTTGCACCATTCAGTGAATTCAGTATGCTTTTAATCATCACTACGATTTTCCTTTCCAAATTTGAATATTCTAAGTACAGTGAAGTGGGCATCTGTGATTATGACTGCAGCCTCCACCTTAAACAGATCCCAACTGAAACAAGATGTTCATGCAAATTTGTAATCCAGCAAGTTCCTTCAATTGCTGTCCGAAAGTCTTTCTTAAGAAAAGATACTTAAAACTTCTTTCTGGAAAAGGTAGTGAAGCAGTTATCAAGTTCCCAGAGAGGGATTTGGGCAGTATGCTGAGAACCAAAGCTGCTGAAAGCAGGGCTGGTTGCTGGTTCTGCTGCAGGAGCAAAGCTTGAGTTTGACCTTTCCCTGCATGCAGAGGCATGAACCTGCATTGTGCAATCCTGGTAATTGTGCATTCTCTTTAAACTCTTGGAATCTTGTTAGGTTAGAAATGATAAAAAGCTTTTAGTAGCAGTGTAATGAGCATGCTTTGGCAGAATGAATCTGTAGTTCCATTGCTTGTCTACTTACTCATGGCCAACGTGGTGAAACATTCTCTTGCCATACATTAGAACTTGCTGCAGTTTGGTCTTGTACCCTTAATTGTAGGGAACAAGCAGAATTCAGGGGGGGGACCCACTTACATTATGGAGCTGGTACCTGTGTAACAGATGGTTCATAATTTTAAATGCATGGGGTTCCTTGATACTAAATAAATTCAGTTTTCCCCCTCATACATCTGACTTAAAGCCTGCATCTCAAGAAAGCCAGTAAAGCAACACACAATACAAACATCCTCAAGGAAATGAAGTTTGCCACTGAGTAAGATGTAGATGATGATTTTTTTTTTAATAGGTAAAGCAGAGTTCACAATTTCCTATATAACAATTCCTCCACTCCCTTCCTCTACATACATCCTTGTAACTTGGAGAATTTTGATGGAATTTTTGGTAGAAAGTTGGAAACATGTTGCTTGTCCCATGGTATTCTAAAAAGAAAAATAACACTGACATGGTCTGAACATGTGCCCCACTGTAGTCGTGGTGTGACTATTTCATTCACATGAGCATATACATTAGAAAGTTCAGTTTAGCTTTTAGATTCACTTTGGAGTTCCCAGAATGTATGCAGAGGGATACCCCATAGCCATGAGGGAAGAGAAATTTGCTTTCAATTCTGACTTTGCTTGCTCAGTGTTTCAAAATAATGAACAGTTTACTTGTCTTTCTTTCCCATACGAAGCTGCTGGGAGCTGGACCTTGCCTTACCTTTCAAGGCTCTTCCAAATGCTCCAGGTAGAGGGGAGATGGCCTTTACCCTATCAAATGAGAATATTTGCCTTTAGAAATGGAACATTTCAGAAAGAGCAGTGGGAAGTCTCTAAAGCCTGAATATTCTGTTGCATCTGGTGTGGTGACAGCGTTGTGCTGTGAAGGCTAATTCAGTAGGTTTTGGAGAGGGAAAAAAATCTTTGGGGCTCTTGTAACAGGCAAACTAATTAGAGGTTACAGTGAACACAGCTGTTTCTGGCCAAGCTGACTAAGCTAGGAATTCAAATTACTATTTTTAGCCATCTTACAAGGTCTCTAGTTTTCAATGATACCCATGTTATTATTTCTAAAAATTATATTGTTGTGTATTTATCACCCTGACAATAAGCATTTTTAGTGCAACCAGTCCATTGCTTTTTAAATCGAACAAAGTGTTTGCAGTTCAGTGAGATACTGTGAAGATAGTTTCAAAATCACATTCTGAACTAGTTTCTTTTTTCTACTAAGCTTTGTTTGGAACTTTCTGCAAAGATTACTGGATGAGAAAAAGCATTCCTCAAAATCTGAGTGTACTGAATAGACCTACTTCATGCATAAATTTGTTGCATTTTAAAAAAAATCAGTCTAATTTTAACATAGCATATGGCAAGCTGGTATCTAAAACTGCTTTAACTGGCTGTACTTTCTAAATGCATATATAACTCGTTTGACTTCAGCTAAGTATTAAAGAAAAACCATTGTAATTCCTATTTTCTTCTGTGAACACCAATAGCTTTCTTACTCTCTCTTATAAATTATAATAGATAAGATCTGAGTTTAGTTTTAGTCAGTGTTGGGGTTAGAAAATGAGGCAAATTTATTCTGTTTTCAGAAAATCCTGTTTCCATGATGGTAAGAGACTTTCAAACCAACTCAAACCAAGAAAATAAAAATGAGGCAAACTCCTGAAATTCTGGTTCCTGGGTGAGAATCCTTTTGTTTCTGGCTTTGTGTCATCATGGAAAAGAGGCCATTGAGAGTTCATCTAGAAAGGCTTCTGTATTCACAAGGAGTTTCTCACCAGAAATGCAAGAGGAATGCAGGATTCCCAGGCCTGGCTCTGAACCGAGTTGCCTTCCAGGGCCAGTTCTTTTTTCCACAGTGCTCGTGATGGGGTAGGGGAGCTCACCTAAAGCTTTCTTCCCTTGCCTCCAGGAACCAGGGAGTAAAAAGCATTCCTACAAGAGCCTAAAAAATTGCCCAGAGAAACAGCCTCCCTCCTGTAAGGAGAGCTCCCGAGTTGTCCCAGCACAGCTGTTGGTTACAGCAAAGGGCTGGATTCCTGAAGTGGCAGTGAGGAACACTGACTCCAAGTTAGAAACTGAGGAGTTGGAGCATCCCAGCTGAGTACTAATCCACTTGCAGGGCACAAGCAGCATCCCTTACAGCAGCCAGGAGGTGTCTTCTGCCTGTCCTTGCTGGGGGCTGACTTGGGGCACCACTCCCCAGGGAGGACACGAGTGGCTGTTGGGAAGAGAGAGTGTAGATCAAAATCCCTGCTCTAGCATAAGGTCTCGTTCTCATTGAAATCCTTTAATGTTTTAGCAGTCCGAGAAGACAGAGATGTTTATTTTGGAATGAAATGACAACAACAAACTTGACATTAGGGTATTCAAAGGACAATAGCAGCGATGTGAAAAAATGTGTGGTATTTTGCTTTGTAAACCCTAGAAGTATATTTTTGTAGCTCTAAGTCTCTGATGAGGAAAGGATTATGTGTGTACACCTTCTCACAACCAGCCCGTGTTTTCCCTTTGCAGCAAATGCTGATGGTGTGTTAACAGCATAACAAAAAGGAATTGATGATAGAAGTTTTGGAGTGTACAAAGTCTCCTGCTTCCCCTATTACTCACTGCATTGCCTGTGGTTTTGAGAGGTGTTACAAGGTGCCAAGTCAAGTTGTTGAATTTGTAACGAGCTTGATAAGTAAATATGGGAAGTGTGGAGCTCTTTGACAACTCAGATTTTCTGTTTTGAGGCACATATTGGTTCTGTAAGGCCTCTCTGACATCAGAGAAGTTTTTTGCTCTCACATGGTCTCTGTATAGACATCTCTGATTCTGCCTAGTTTGTAATACTTATATTGAGCACCCACCAGATTTTCTGAGGTCAGATTATTTCCTGGTTTCAAGTAGTAATGTAAACTTCTTTCTTCATGACTGGTAACCCCTTCAATGTAGTCAATGGCACCAGTCAGGAGAGATATCTGTTTCCTTCTGTTGGAACTTCCTCATCTCTCTGTGACAGAAGCAGTGCTGCAGAATGGGCTGAGAAGTATGACAGGCACTGTCCTGTTTGCTAAATCCAAGGTTTATAATCCTTGTGATCTTATTCAGGGAATCACGTGCCTTCCAGGCAATTGTCCTGGTGCTAAATGTGTGGGTATAAAATCAAACTGACAAAACCCCAACATCACCACTAGGAGACCATTTTAAAAACCTTCTCTTTTTCTGACTTGTTAGGATTGCCTTGAGGATTAGAACTACAGAATGTGCCAAAGCTTAACAAACAATTTATCTCTACTGGATAAGCAGAAATGATGGATTTAGGAGAGGTGGTGATGACTGTGGTAGCTGGTTGTTTTAGCCACACCACAGGTGCTGCTCAGGTCGTGTGTATTTGTAGGTCCTGTACCTGTCCCTGAGGGAGTCACAGCCTTACTCCTGGCTAAACTCCCTGGTGCTTCCTGGCTGCTCCCTAATTAGTTTCAATTAGGGACGAAAGGGAAAGCTAATGAGTCGGTGAGGTTGTGTTCCCAGGAAGGTGTGGTTGGTGTTCTGGCCGTGCTTTGGAAACACTTGTCCTTTTCCTTCAGCTCCTTTCCCAGAAGAGGCCTGGGTGCAGCGATGGCCTGTGCTGGGGAGGGAACATGATCATGTGTGGTGGCAGCTGCAGTGTCTGGGGAATCACCCTGTGCTGGGGAGCTCTGGGCTGGGCTGTGCTTTCATGGCTCATTTCTTAACACGACAGGAGAGTGGCTGGGAGCTGGTGGGAATGCACCTCGTGGTGGAGCACGGCCTCGCTGGAATGCTGCTCTCAGGCTGAATTTGGTTTTCTCTGTACCTTCTGGTCATGGTGTGTGCTAGGCAAGTAGCTCTCTCACACATGGTACCTTATGTTGAAAATGATCTCGACAAGGTTAAGGGAGTAGCAAACTGCCCTTTTTTCTGCAACAGTTCTGGTATTTTAGTGAATTCTGCATGTCGCAGATGAGCAGAAGTGGCTGTAGCTGGGGAATACTGGACTTGGCTAGTTAACTGTTATTGTGACCACTATTTTTAAGATACCAGTTGGTAACCTAGATGTGTTAAACTCACGTAATCTCCAAAAGGATTAAAAATAATGCAGAGGTAGTCCTGCAACCGTGTGAGTTTAAACTGCCGATGAGACAACGACACGAATGTTGACATTTCTTTTTTGTAAAATAAATCGAACATTTGCAATCTTATTTTGTTTCTTTAAAATATTTGTCCTGAGTGAAATGACTGCAGTGTTTGTCTGTTAAGCAGCTAAAGTGCTGTGCTGTTTGTTTGGCTTTTAGTCAACACACTTTCCAGGAAAAGGTGAAAGGACACAAACACCACAGACAAGTTTCGGTTGTAGCTCAGTGCATGTGAAGTACACGTCTTAATCTAAAGTGAAGGCTCTTTTTAAAAAACTTCATCGAGGCTTAGCAGAAGGAGTGGAACTCAGATACTTAGGGCTGGTTGCTTTCAAACTCACTTGTGATATTACTCATGGAGCCCACAGAGCTTGTTCTGTGTCTGTGCTCCTGCTCAGTGCAGTGCTGCTGGCACAGTTCATTAGATGAGTGTGTTAATGATCTTCCCAAATGATCTAGGGGGCCTTCAACTGTGACAGTAGATCCCATACTGAACAACGGCCTGGAATCTCTTCAGACAGAAGGTGATAATGTCCTTCTCAGCTGGTGCAATACCTAGTTCTGCAGTGGCCTTTCAGATTCCTCCTCAGCTGTAGGTAAGGCCAGATATTCTGCAAATTTGGATTCCTTCAGTGGGCAGTGTGCCAGCGTGCCCAACTGAATAGAAGAGCAGGATGTGTTCAGAGCCAAGAGTCCTGGAGCAGATGCATGCACTGGGATCAAAAATGGGAGAAAAGGAAAAAGAATCTGTAAAGATCCATTCAGCTTTTAACTGGTAAGACCTTGAATGCGTTACCTGGTGAGGAAGCAAGACTTACATTTGATTATCTTATTTACTTATTAATCAAATTAGTTTGTTTATCTTAAGATTACATGGTGGTAATGGATTACACAAGATTTGGGGGAATGGTGATAATGGATTATGCAAGATTTGGGGGAGATAGTAGAGTCTTGCTTTGTTAACCTTAACTGAGGTTATCAGCACAGTGTCTCTGGAAGAGAGTAGAGGATTCTGAGTGAGTGTAGGTAAAAATTCCTTGGTAAATTATTCCATGGTTCCTGTTTCATGAAGTCAGAGATCCCCTTGAGAAACTGTAAGCTATCTGCAGTGGGAGGCATTTCTTGTCTTTTTGTTTCCAGTTTGAAACCTACCATTTGCAGCTTGTCTAAATTCTAGAAAGTATCTTGGTTATGCAGCACATGGAAAGGTGTGAGATGTGTTTCTCATTCCTCCCTTATGTTCTAGTGTTTGCAGGGTTCGTGTCTTTTTTTCTTCTCTGAAACCTCCAAAGCCTTGAGGTTTGTTCATGTTTTTTTTTTGGTGGTGGTAGCTCTGTAAAAGCTATAATGCTCTTAGACAGCTTGTGAGATGTCAGATTGAAAATATTAGGTAACTAGGAAAGCAGGACTGTTTATAACCGCAGTTGTCAGTCTGTGAAGCCTGGAATACCCTACAGGCCAGCAATGATACATTTTTAAACTCACACAAAACCCATACTGCAAACAAATTAAGGTCTGGATTTGCTATGCTGACTAAATTCCTTCAGGAGTTATGTGGGTATCTGGTCTGTGGGATACACCAAGTCTGTTTGAGATGAGGTTAAACCAAAACTCTTTATGCAGAGACCCCTAATGTTTGGGCAAATAAGGATCTGGATCTCATCTTGGTGGTTATTTTTCTTACAGAAGAAGAGCAACTGAGTTAGAACCTCTTGACACTTTAATGAGAGTGTGGTTTATTTCCTGGCACTGACTTTGTTTGATGATACAGATAGCAAAGCTTTGCTTTTGCACAACAGCTGTCAAGAAAAAGCCATTTCGCATTCTGAAATGTCTCCATCCTTCCAATAATGTCCAAGACGCACTTCTGGAGCAGATTTGAGTATCTGGGAGGAGAAGTAGAGATGGATGTGAAGAAGAAGAAGAAGGGAACTTGAGTTGTTTTCTTACGCCGACGCTCCATTCAGTTGTTTCCTGTTTTGGCAGTGAGTACATGGCTACAAAACAGCAGAAGTAGAGTGTTCCTGCCAGCAGCTCTGAACTTCTTCTGTTATGGGTCATAAATTTCAAGGACAAACTATATTTTGAACTTACTGAAATTTGAGAAGTCTCATGTAATTCTTTAACCTGATACTAAAGTTTAGCGCTCTGATTTCCCTTCCTCTGCTGCAACACTCAAAGGAAGCAGAACTGAAAAATCAGTTTTTACCCATTGCAGATGAAGCAATCCGAGAATCTGAGCAGCTGAATTGTGCAGTATTGCTGTGGTTTATTGACAGCAGTGCCCTCCTTCTGGGAACATGCAAAATGAATGCACAGAGACAAGTCTGAGGCTTTCTCCCTTCTGGAAGTCCAGCCAGGCCCTGACAGCCATTCAGGTGCAGGTGTTAAACTGAGCATTTACAGTGTGCAGTTACCTCCCTGATAAAGTGGCTGCAATAAAGGATTTGCTGTCAGGAGCCTCTCCAGTGAGGCATGTTGGAACTGGTCAGTGCTGAGAGACAATCTATAATACCTGCTAGCTGGGATAAATATGGGCCTGGGAAAAATGAGCCCACTTTGCCACGTGTTGATATGATTTAATATGGCACTCATGCCCAGTTTACATTCTCCTGGGGGGTTATTTCCGTGCTCCCAGCAGCTGACTGGTGTCACAAACCCTCTGCTGTGCCACAGCCTGTTCAGAGTGCCGGGGAGTGCTGAATTAGCAGGGGGCTTTCTAGGAAACTGTGTTGCAAGTGTGTGATTTCTTATTTATTTATTTATTTTAACCTCCTGTAATAGTGGTGTTGAACTTTAAACAAGCCTGTCCTTTCCTCTCTGTGCTGCTCGACCTCAGGAAGGAGCTTGACGTAGCAGGCAACTGGTCTCTTTCTTTCTTTCTTTTTTTTTTTTTTTTTGAAGGAGATTAGTAAGCAAATCAATACTACCATATCTTAGTTGAAAGCAAAACTAGGAGACCAGATAAAATGTTTTTAAAGGGTTTTAAAACCCACATTTATTTCACTTAGCTGGCTAAAATTCTGCAGCTGCTTGTTAAGATTTATGTTGTGTGATGCAACTGTTCATTTATCTGATCTTTAGATGACCTTCCTCTTACCTACAAGTTACATCCTCATTTCTTGTTCTTGCCCAAATATCCTGATGTAAAGCTTAATGTAGGATAAGAAATCAAATCTTCCTTGTCAAAGTGGGTTATATGAGCAGTTGTGTGCTTTATATCTTCATCAAGTTCTTTTGCTGGGGAATGAGTTCAGGGCCTCAGGTTGCTCTCTCCCATGCTGAATCTGAAGACCTTTTCCCTTTGTTGTAAAGCAGGTGTTTGTTGTGGATCTCTTGGTACTTGCTGGATTTCTTGTGCTCTTCTCTACAGATCTTTGAAACCTCATTGGGTTGTTAGGGGTATTTCTATTCTGAAACCAGCCCAGAGTGACATCTTGGGAAAAGAGCACCTTCCACTTGACTTTATTGTAACTCTTTACTCTTCCACCTTTTCCAGCAGTATCACGTATCATCATTTTTTTTTCAGTGGCAGCTCTAAGAGGAAAGCTGGTTTTTAAGCTAAGATTACATTTCTGTATAAGTCTTTATATAATTTTTATGAATTGCTCTCCTTAGTGTGAGTGCCTCAGTAGATGGATTAGGAGCAATTCTGTAGCCCCTGATAAGATCTTGGCATTTGCTGCTTCCCGTAGGAGCAGAACTGCTAAAATGACAGTAAATTGTTATCTCTGAGCCTGAGCTGCTCCAGGGTTTATGGTGCAATTAAACAGTGTGATCAAATTGAGCCCTGCTGCAAGGCTTCCTGGGAGTCTGTCTGGTGAGGCTGACGACGTTGAGACTGCACCTTTAGTTTCTGTCCTAAATACTACAAATCTGCAGTGTGCTGGAATGGCTGATGGCGTGGCCACCTCTTCCTGTGGTCTAACATAATATTTACTTGAGGATTTTGAGGTGCATCTTCTTTTTCTGAATCTCCTGCTGGCATCTGAACAGGATGGAAAAGTGAAACCCAATGTGCAGTTGTGCTCAGAGCTACAGGAACTTCCCGTTTGAAGAACAGGGCTTCAGCAGGCTTCCTCTTTCCACCCCTGAAGTATTTGGGGGTCAGGGCTCAAAACCAGGAGATGAGTGGCATGAGGTGACTCATGCTCCAAACCCAAAGCATTTGGCTTTGGAAAACTGACTTCGGTTCTAGCCCTTCCTCTTTAAAGTCTTATATTGCACGACCTTTTAGATGAAATGTCGAGCTTCCTTTTTGACAGGCAGGATCTCTGCAGTGTCACTGGGTGTGATTCAAGGAGGTGTTTTGTAACTTCATAAATCCCTGCCTCCATCCCCTACCTTCAGTTCTTGTGACATGGCCGGCTTCAGGTTCCTCAGAGCACAATAATTGCATGCTGTGAATGAGTCAGGTTTCTCCAGCATGGGCACCTTGTGGTACTGTTCTGGACATGTTTGAAGGTACCCCAACAGCAGTTAAATGGTGTCAGTGATGATGGGACTCCAGCAGTGCCCAGGACAGCAGTGATTGACAAAGCCCCTGACGTGGCCACACAGCTCCTGTGGGCACTGGGCTGTTTCTCTCCAGACATTTTCTCTGTGGAAGGCAATTGTGTTTCCACTAAAGTCACCTTTATATCCTGGAACTGACTTGGATGATAAACTTTCTTTGGTCACTTCAGATTTTCTAGCAATTTCTGTATCTAAAAAAAAAGCCCCAGCCAAAACTCCAAACCACTTTCCTCCCACGGTGCTGAGGACTGGGTGCCCTGTCTGGTGTCCAGGCATGCCTGCTCTCTAGGATTTTCTATTTTACACACACTCAGCAGTGAAGTGCTGGGTGCTGGCTGGGTTTTCACAACGAGGCAGCACAGCCTGCCTGTGGCCATCTCTTGATCCCTCTTCTGTTACCATCCCACCCCCACCCCGTGGTTTTTCCTGTTTCTTGAAGCATGCTCCAGAAATACACAGCTGTTTTTAAATAGTCTGCTGAAGGCACATGAGCGACTTCTTTCTTTCCATTTTCTCTGTGCCTGTGGGAGTTCAGCATCTCCTAGAACTCCATTATTCTCCAAGTACCTTTAGGCACCATGGCATCTTCAAAATGGTCTGATATTTGCTGGTGAGGTAATAGCCAGCTCCCTGTTCCCTGCACAATGGATTGCCACTTTCAGTTCCTGAAATACTTGATGTTGGTGTTTGAATCTGTGGAACTCCTGAGGACTGGCAGTAGTTTGTGTGTGCACATACATGTGGATGCTTCAGTGTAATACTTTTGTATTTGAGTTCCTTTGTATAATTCCATTTCTGTAAGGAGCACTTGATCCATTTAGCTTTAAAAGAGGGCTCAGTTTTTTTCAGGTCTGTTAATGCTGTGAAATGAAACTGTGTATTAGTGCTGCTGCTAACGTAGCCCAGTATTTACAGAAAAATTCCTCAGGGATCTTGGTTTTGGTTTGCATTTTGATGCTTTTATAATATGAATCCTCAGTGGGGGGAGTTGTGTTGGTTTTGGGTGTTAGGGATTTTCCACACACATTTGGGAAATGTGGTTAGTGATCTAGAAAACTATTTTTCCTAGTTCCTTGGTTTTTTTTTCTCTTGTTAATCCTGTACAATCAGTCCAGAAGAGTAAATCTCTGTAAAGTACAAAGTCACCAACCTAGTGTCAGAGACAAATTTCTGAAAACACCCATTTTAGCCGCCTCATGTTTGAGATATTAGACTGTGGCAGTCCAGATCATATTCTCCAGACTGCATTCTTCATAAGCAGAAATACTGGCAGCCATGTGTTCAGTTATAAAAAGCTGGCAGCTGATGTCAGCCCTTATTTCAGTTTCAGAATACTGTGCTAATTTTGGGCAGCTTTATGTAAATCAGAACTCTTCTCCTGACATGTAGCATTCAGGGTAAATTGGTACATACCTGAATAATGCAGCAGAAGAGATAAACAGGTAATGTGCTGCAGTGGATGGCCCACTTGAAAAAAATCTTGAGCATTGTACATGATTCTTTATATGCAGAACTGTGCTTACACAGTATTTATTTCCTATGGGAAATTCTGTTTCAGCAAATTGGGACTAATGTCCAAGGACAGCAGAATTCTTTTTATTTTGTCTTCTGAAATTGTCTCAGATAGCTGAGGTATTACATACATCTGAAAAGCCCTCACTGAGGGAACCATGGTGATCTGTTGGAGATGCTGCATCTGTTTTAGCTGAGCACATGAATTGGGTACAACTGACTTCTGCCACTGCAGCTTTGTGACATCTTGCTGATAACTCGAGATCATGATGGAAGTGGTCTTAGACAGATCAGCTCTGTGTGTGTGATGCCAAGGAGGGTAGACAAGTTCTTTTCTGTCACAGTGAATGTTTTCACTGCTGCTCAGCCAGAAGCAGGGTTGATATTTCCATTGATGCTGCAAACAAGGGCTGAAAGCAATTTGTGTGGAAGTGCTTTGGAGCAGAGACCCTGCTCCTTCAGGAGCTGAAAGGCAGCTGGATGTTGTGCTGCTTTATTATGCAAACTAATAGTGTTTTAATAAATAATGTTAGTGTTGTATTCTGAGAAACTTAAACTTGATTCTTAATTTGAGGCCCAAAGTGCTTTCTGTCCAGAATTCCCTCTCATGAAGATGTGAAGTCAAATGGGTATTTGTCTTAAAATAGCTAATGGTTTGAAATTAGTTGGATTCATATCTAACAGAGTTGGGGTTTTGTTTTGTTTTTTTTTTTTTTTTTTGTTTCAGGTGATCAGGCATGAAGCCAGTGATTTTCCATGTAAAGTGGCCAAACATCCCAGAAACAAAAATAGAAATAGGTACAGAGATGTCAGCCCCTGTAAGTACACTTTCTTTTCCATTGTTTGTAGGACTGTTGACCTCTAATGACTTCTCACAGCTAAATGTTCTTTGTAAGGACAGGATTCTGTTAGGTGGATAAGCATCCAAGACAACTCTTTTTGTTATTGTATTTATCTATTTGTGAGATTGGTGTCACAGGGTGCTTTTATATCCACAGGGCTACACTACAGCAGCACACACTAGAGTCTGTTTGTGGGCAGAAATCTGAAGAAAGAAACTTGCTTTACCTTTGAGTTCTTCTGCTGGAAAAGCTTTTCTAAAGTTGCAGGGGTGGTTTCTGTGCAGTTCTCACCGAGCAGAGCCTCCTGCCAGGCAGCACAAAGGATCTGGTCAGATATAATATTTAATGGATCAGATATGATATTTAATGGCTCTGGTCAGGTATAATATTAATGGCTCTGGTCAGATATAATATTTAATGGGTCAGATATAATATTTAATGGCTCTGGCACTGCAGGGAGCTCCCAGGAGGTCTCTGAGCAGCCTTCTCTGCACAGGACAGTGCCAGTCCTGGGCCATGTGTCCCCTCAGGGTGCAGCACTCCCTGAGCTCAGCAGTCCCAGGGCAGATGTCCAGCTGCTGTCCCAGGCCAGAGTGCTGCTCTGTGGCACAGAACTTCTGCCTTGGTGCTTAAAAGGTGCTGGAGCCTTTGAGACAGTCGACCAGAACAGAAATGTTGCACATAGTTTGCTTTACTAAGCAGTTCTGATATTTGAGGTTGTGAGTAACAAATTCCTTCTTGCCTTTAGATAATCCTGTTCCCAGTCTGTTTGCTTTCTTGCAAAATGTTGGAACCCTTGTGTGTATTGAGTTTTTTTTAGTTGGTGGTTTGGTTTCTTTAGTCCCAAGTCAAGCAAGTGACTAACAAAAGAGCAAATAATTTCCATTTGCTGTATTTCTTGAATTTTGATAATTTTTTCTGTACACGAAAGGGTGGTTGGGTTGGGTACAGTAGCTAAATGTCAGTAAGAGTAAAAGGTCTCTGTCCTGTTTGCCCAATATATGTTTAGACAAACCTTTAACAACCTTGAACAAGCTGTGTTTGAATGTTTAAGCTGAAAAGATAAGCAGTTGTGTAATTAGATTTATTTAAAACCAGCAACTTGATAACTGTATAAATAGGTCAGTGTGATCTGGTTTGCAGATTGCAGTGGGGATTATTTCAGATGCAAACACTTCACTCCTGCAGTTCTTGGGAGCTGAAGTGTGAGCTGTGCTCACCTGTGCTGAGGTGTTCTTGCAGCCCCTGTGCTGTGCCCAGAGTCCCCAGGCTCCTCCTGCCTCAGGACAGCTCAGGACAGCTCAGCTCTTTGACCCCACCATCCCATGCCTTGTGTTCCATATTCATTAACTGTTTTCTAATTGTGCTGCAGTTGATCACAGTCGAATTAAGCTAAACCAAGGTGACAATGACTATATCAATGCAAGTTTGATAAAAATGGAAGAGGCCCAAAGGAGCTACATTCTTACCCAGGTAACTGTTGGCAGTGGATAATAAAGATCTGATGGTGGCTGGAGTTGTTTTTTATGTGTTTTCTGTTTGTTTTCTTTATTTTAAAGCTACTTAAGTGCATACAAACATCTGTGTGTGTATAAAAGTCACTGCTTTTCCCTGAATCTGTCAATTCCACACCCATCTGTGTAACCAATTTAAAAGTACCCACATACCCTGTTGTCTTATTCTGAGAGCCAGCAACTCTGCCAGGCTTCTTGTTTGTCCTAAATGTTCACTTCCCTGGAGACTGTCCTGATCTCTAATCTTGGCTTTTTTTTTTTTACCCCTTCCTCCCACACTTTAGATAAAGGTAGACTGGGATTAATAATTTTCAAGTGACAGCTCTTCCTTCCTGTTTCTAAAGAATAAAGATAAATCTTCTCAGGAAGAACTGGGCAGAGCAGTGTGCAATTGCCCTTCTCAGGAGGGGGGGTTGATCTGTGTGGAGTGGTCTGACTGGTACTGGTTCCTGTCCTGATCCAAACTGAGGGCTTTTGAATGGCTGCATTTAAATCCAGTCATTCTTTCTGAGGATGAACCTGTTCTGTTTGAGCACAGGAGTGGATCCAGGCCAACCTTCAGAGCAATAGCTTTGGAGTAGAAAATAGCAAAGGAACATAGCAGAAATAGGAAGTTATGAGGAAATCTACTGTGGGAATAGAGAGTCTTTAAAAGGAGTCACCATTTCATTCAGTCCCAAAGTCAATCTGTGAAGATTCTGGAAAAACCTAGTTTGTTGCTGATTTTGCATCCTTTTAGTCTTTTGGATGTTTATCATTTAGTCAAATAATTTTCAAATATCATGAATAAGGATGAGGGGTTGCAGGGTAGTTTGACACAGATGTTTTTGCTTTTAGTCAGTGGGGTTTATTTCCCCAGGACCTTTGTATACCTTTCCTAAGAAAATGCAGCATTTTTCACTCCCAGTTCTGTTCTCACAAATGAAGACTGTCTCTCTCTTCCTCTAATGTATGGGGGGGGAAAGTTAACCATGCTTTCATGGGTAAATTCATAACATGGAACTTAAAGCTGTCTCACTGCATTTTTTTACAGTTTTAAATGAGAAGTTGCTTGTTACTTGTTTAAATGTATTGCCTTGTGCAGGGACTGTTACTGGGGAAGAATGCCCTGACATTTACAGAAAATAATGCTTATTTCTGGGGATTCTGCCTCTGCAGGGACCTTTGCCAAATACTTGTGGTCACTTTTGGGAGATGGTTTGGGAACAGAAAAGCCGTGGTGTTGTCATGTTGAACAGAGTGATGGAAAAGGGATCTGTAAGTACTCACCCAGTTCTAGCTACATGTTCATCACATTTATGGTTTTCTGTAATAAAAAACCCAAGTAAAACCAACCCAAAGAATGGGATGGGATGACTATAAGTAGTTTTGTCTAAGAAATTGTGCCTGGAATTGAATACCTGGTGAACAGATCTTACTGCAGTCAGAAAATCACTCGGTTTGTAATTGTAGGTCCTAATTTCTCATTAATTTGGCTGAAATAAAACAAACACAACACAACTCCACACAAATGGAAGTCTCTGCTGCTAGCCAGGGGGTCTGGAGTTGTTGTCAGTGTACACAGATTGCACCTCTCAGGGCTCTGCAGTAGAGAGAGTATAAAAATGTATAAAGACATTTTGGAGGAGGGCAGTGAGTCTGTTGGGTATCCACCACTGATAACTGGGTGGTACATGCTTCTGCATCATCAGGAAAACATTCCCAATAATCAGGAAAATTACTGGGCAATGAGCTGTGTTTTAATACAGTGCAGTCTGGATTTTTCAGTGTTTTGCTGGGTTTTGTACTACAAGTGAAATTTAATCTTCAAAAGAGATGCAGCAACCGTATTTTTCAATAGTTTCTTCCTTTCCAACCACTCCTGCTCCCTCTCTGCACTGTTGTAGTTTTGAACAAAACAAATTACTGTGATCCCTTAGGGCAGTGCTTACACTCCTCAGCAAACAGCAGTGGGAGACTCAGAGTGGAGCACAACAAAATATTGTTTGCAGACACATTTGTGGAGAAATTAGACACAAAGGCAATTGCTATAACTTTAACATTAACACAAATCCAAGCAAAAAGTGCAGAGAATTCTGTGTTCTACACCCTGATAAACAAGAGGGTGTATTTTCAAAAGAAACTAGAATTAGTTTGAGCAAAACCACTGTTAGTCTACCTATGAAGAAAATGCTGGAGGGGGATTTCTGTTTATTAAAATGCTGTCAGAAATCATCTTAGTCTTGAGCCTGCTGTTGGTTTAGCACCATTCTTCTGCTTTAGGTTTGGCCACATTGTTTGCCTTTAACAAAAGAGGCCTGAGCCACGTGCAGAGCCCTGGAGAGGGAAGGGTTGGGTGCTGATCCCAGTCCCAGGGCAGAGGAAGGAGGAGGCCAATTCTCCCAGGCACAGGATCCCCACATTTCGTTGTCAGAAGCTTGGGTGCAGACTTTCCTTTTCGTGCTGCTGATGAATAATTTAGTTCCTTCAAAATGTGCTGCTTTCCTATTTGCTTGGCTCATTGAAGGCCCTGGCATGCAGCAGTCTCTGGGAGACTTTAATAAGAAAATGGCAATTCAATCAGGAGTAGGTAATGACATTTATGTGTCTTCTGCTTGGTTTTAGATAAAGTGTGCACAGTACTGGCCACGGAAGGAGGAGAAAGAAATGTTTTTTGAAGACACAAACTTGAAACTAACATTGATATCTGAAGATATAAAATCCTACTACACAGTACGACAGCTGGAGTTGGAAAACCTGACTGTGAGTACCAGATCTCATCCAGTCCCAGTCCTTGTTCTCCTTGGGGTGAAATTCATCTTCTCACCAACAAGGGCTTGAAGTTGGTGGTCATGAATTGTCCTGGATTGGATGATTCTGCATGAGATGTCATGGAAATGAAACTCTTTAATATGAGATGTACCTGGGGACCCTCCAGGCAGTTTCGTGTCTCAACCATACCCAGAGTGACACAAGCTTTTGAAGCTGAAATAACTAAACTCTAAATAAGTAAATTCACTTACCCAATTCCTTTGCCCCCAGTGGAGACCTTCACAACAAGAGACCACTACTTGTAATTAGTTTCTTGGCTGTGCAGCTATAAAAGCTCCCTCAGACCAGTGAAACTTTGTCCTTGGAATTGAAGTCAGCCACTCCCAGTCCTTCTGAGTGCTATAGCCAAACTGAGAGTTCCCAACCCCTGTTTCTGCAGAGCCAGGAAACTCGAGAGATTCTGCACTTTCACTACACCACCTGGCCCGACTTCGGGGTGCCGGAGTCGCCGGCGTCGTTCCTGAATTTCCTGTTCAAGGTGCGGGAGTCGGGCTCGCTGAGCCCCGCGCACGGCCCGGTGGTGGTGCACTGCAGCGCCGGCATCGGGAGGTCGGGCACCTTCTGCCTGGTGGACACCTGCCTGCTGCTGGTAAGGGCCACTGCTGCAGGCCGCCTGCTCTGGGCACTGGGGAGCCTTGCTGGAGCCTGCAAGGAGCTGGGCCGGGGGCTGGGAAGGGTTCCCTGGGATTTTTACTCGGCTCTTCTGGGAGCGTGTTCCAAGGCAGGTCTCGTTCCTCAGTGGCCATTTTGAGTCTGGGGAAGAGAAGTCTCTGGTTTTCAGGGTGATTCATAAAGGCAGGCTTTGCCTTCAGGGAAAGCAGCATTTTTGAGGCTCAGTGTTTTCCTCTCTGTGTTTTTGGAGACCCAGTAACGAGCTGCTGATACCAGTTGTGTGTGTGTTCGTTCATTCTCTAATGTGCAGGGTGGTATGAAGGCTCTACCACAAAATGAGTCACTGCAGTGAACCTCATCAGAGCAGAAAACATGTTTCACATTTTCATCTGCAGATGGACAAACGGAAAGATCCTTCTTCCGTGGACGTCAAGCAGGTTCTCCTGGAAATGAGGAAGTACAGGATGGGGCTCATCCAGACTGCAGATCAGCTCCGCTTCTCCTACTTGGCTGTTATTGAAGGGGCAAAATTCATCATGGGAGATGCTTCAGTACAAGTGAGTGCTCCTGGCAGCTCCCAGGGAACTGCAGCAAGTGGGTGGGAGGAACAGGATGGAAAGGAGCTTCAAATTTGGTGCTCGCTTCAGCTCCAGTATGTGTTTATATCATGGGGTTTTTAGGTACAGTGCTTTACAGTCTGTCACGACCTAAAGTGCTGTATTTTATTGATTTCCAAAAGTACCTGTTATGTAGCAGGTGCCTCCTCTGCTTTCCTGCTCAGTGACTGGGGTGGAGCTGCTGCATCAGCCTCCTCTGGCATTTCAGACACTACAGGTTTTCTAATATGTTTGAAGTTTAAGTGTCATGATTAAATTCATCAGGGTTTTTTATGGTAAGCAGAACTCCAGCAAAATAGATTTTATTTTGTGCTGCTTAAGTTTTTTAGCAGCAGATTGGAACATCTTGCTTTTATGGCCAATATGTTTTTCGTGTAGTGGATATAGCTTGGGCTTGGAGTTCTTGTGTCTGGTCTTCCTTTCTTTTTTTTTCCCATGCAAATGAAAAGCCACTGTAAGAGTTAATTAAAAGGTAGAGTATAAAGATTCTGCCGTGGTAAAGTTTAAAGTTTGAGCAGCTTACATAAAAGAGAAAAGCTTAACGGGGCTTGTCCTTCCCTGAAGGAGCAGTGGAAGGAGCTCTCCAACGAGGACCTGGAGCCTCCCCCTGAGCACACCCCCCCACCTCCCAGGCCCCCGAAGAGAACCTCGGAGATGCACAACGGGAGGATGCACGAGCACCCCGAGTTCCTGCCCAAGCACCAGGCAGGGCAGGAGGAGATCAGGGCCTCGGTCAGCAGCGTGGAGGAGGCAGCTCCAGATGGCAGAGCACGGGCAGCTGCAGCCCCCAGCACGGACAGGTAAAGCACTCACTGCCCCTGGGGTCCCAGCACGGACAGGTAAAGCACTCACTGCCCCCTGAGCACAGACAGGTAAAGCACTCACTGCCCCTGGGGTCCCAGCACGGACAGGTAAAGCACTCACTGCCCCCTGAGCACAGACAGGTAAAGCACTCACTGCCCCTGGGGTCAGGACACAGAGCCACGGGCAGGGAGTGGCCGAGGGCAGGAGATGCTCAGTTCCACCCTGAGATGCTCTTTGGGAGTTTGGGCTGAAGAAGCAGGCACATCCCATCCCTTCCTGGCTTTCTGGGCAGGTGCTTGAGTTCAGAGCTCTGGTGTTCCCCTGACCCAGCTGTGGGTGTCAGCTGGGTTCATTCACTGCCTGTCTCAGTGCAGATTTGTGATGAGCAATGAAAGCAGGCAGTGGTTAAAGCTCATTCTTTAAAGGGCACAGAATCCTCCCAAGCTCTTCCCAAACCTCTGTTGAGCAGCCAGATGTGTCCTAACAGGAGACAGGCTGTGCTTTGGTGGCTGCTGCAGCTCCGAGAGATTTCCAGCCCTGTGGCGTCCCTGCCCTTGGAGCCCTGCATGGCCTCTCTCCTCCACGGCCAGTCCAGCCTGGAATATCCATTCCTGCCCCTCCCTGAGTGTCCCTCCCTCTGCCCTCAGCACGAGTCACGACACTGAACCCCGGAGGAGAACTGTTGCCGAGAACGCGCGGCTCTCGCCCCGCAAGGAGGAGTCCCTGAAGGAGAACTCCGAGGAGGAGGATGAGAACGTGGTGGCCACTTGGAAGCCCTTCCTGGTGAACATCTGCATGTTCACTTTCCTGACGGCGGGAGCTTATCTCTGCTACAGGGTGTGTTTCCACTGACCGGAGCCGCGGGGCTCCCGCCCGCGCCCAGCTCCTCGGGGCCCCTCCAGGCAGGGCAGCCTTGGCTCACAGCAGGTAGATTTAGGGGGAAAGGCCAGACTTTGGGTAGGGCTTCATGAGAGAATTGATGCACTAGGGTTTTATCCAGCCCTGTGGTCCCAAGAACATAGTATTTGTAATCTCAGGGCCTTGAAATATTCAGGAGTAAGCAGAGAAANTTGAAAAATTCAGGAGGAAGCAGAGAAAATGCCAAATAGTTTTTTTTTTTTTTTTTTTTTTTTCCTTTTTTTTTTTTTTTAAACTGAATAATAGAATTACAACACATTGTTGTTTTTAGCCTTTTTTAAAAAGCCAGTTCATTTTCTTTTGTTTCAGAAAAACTAGGCACAAGTGAAGCTTGCTTGTACTCTCCAAGTGTTGTAACCAAATACATGACTTACATTGACAAGTTCCCAAAAAAAGAAAAAGAAACCCACATACCTGAAGAATGTAAACTTTTGGAAGGGGAGGTGTGTTTGTGGTTGGTTTTTGGTTTGTTTTTTGTCTTTTTTTTTTTAAACTTGCTTCATCTTTAAAGACTGAGTTGTGGGCAGTGCCTGTGGTATTGATATATTTAATCTTGGCATAACTGTTCTTAAAGAGCTGATTGTTTTATTTGTGTTGATAGAACCAGGCTTCTGCATTTGCTCAGGGTATCCCAACATGTCCAGCTCTTGGATTTTTTTTCTTTTTTTTTTCTTTACTAAGTGTATCTCCTCATTGACTTTTGTTGCACTCTACTTGCACATATGCCTCTTTACATTGCACCATCCTTTCTAAAGCTGTTTTTACTTTTATATTCTGGGTTGGGAGAGGTCGAGGGGAGGGAGAGAAACAGGAAGGGAAATTCAACCAAACCATGTCCACCAGCAGTGGGGCCGTGCCCGTGGCCCGTGGAAGGACCAGTCCTTAAACCTCAGCATTTGGAATGTAAAATGCAGTTTCACTCTGCAGCTGCTCCCTCAGGCCCAGCGTGGCCCTGGTGAGGGGAGCTCCAGAGCAATCCCTGCTGGGGCAGCTTCCCTGAGCCAGGGACAGGCCAGCAGGAGCCTGAACAAAGCCCTTGGCTGGTGATGGCAGCGTTGCTGGGTCCTGCTTTGTTCACAGCAGAGATCCCAGTCCTGGCTCAGCCCCCTGGGCTCCCACAGCAGCCAGGGCTCAGGGGGTGAGGTGCTGCTAAGGGAGGGTTGGGGTGTGTGGGGAGGGCAGCATTGCACCCAGTGCTGTTCCTCAGGGTAATACCAAATTATTAATAGCTTAAACAATAATAGCAAAGATTTCTTTGCTTGTGTCGTGGTGCAGAGGGCAGGAGCAAACTCACTCCTGGGAGCTGCGGTGATTGAACTGCCCCAGGACAGCTGATCTGCAGCAGTGTTAATGATTTGTTTTATTTCTAAAGTCTTTCTAGATTTATAGCACTTAACCACCCTCAGTGCAGCCCTCGCTGTGGAGGAGCCCAGGGGAGCCCCTCCACTCCCTATTTATTTTTGCCAAGCTGGCTGTAGGTGTAGCTCTTCCTTCAGTGGGTGAGTAGGTGAAGGGGTGGGTGGGGGTGGGAGTGACTTCTGTTTTGTGTTTTGTTAAGCTTGCATCAAGGGCTTTTCAAGAGTACAATAATAAATCCTCAGGTAGTACTGGGAATCAATCCTTTACCTGTGAGACTGTTGGTCAGACCAGTACTTGAAAGGAGGAATGTTGTAATCAGTCAATATTTAGTTATATTATTGGAAACGGGAAAAAAATGAGTATAGACAAATGGTAATATATAATGGCTCATCTGTGTATTTAAGATCCATTCTGTGATTGCTTTGTCCCCACTGTTCTCTGCAGCGTGGGCAGGACCCTGCCCTGAGGCACCATTTGTACCCCTTTGTATTCAAGTGCATGTGAAGTCTGCGGTGTCCCGATGAAACACCCGTGCTTGAAAGGTGACAGAACTTATATTCCTGCTTCCTGATGTGCCCAAATGATATTTGCATGACCTGATCCTTAGTGGCTGTGGTTCAGAGGGTGTTGCTGAGTCTCCCTGTTCAGCACTGGACTGATTGGTGTTTATCAGAGCCCATGTACTCACCTAATCCTTGGCATGACTCCCCGTGGGATCCCGTGTGCTCCGTGTGCCCGGTGGTAGCATGTTCCTTTCAGCTGAGTGAGTGTAGTACAGACATTCCAGAGAGCTCAGGCCGCCCTTCCACACCTCCCCTGGCACTGGCACACCTGGGGAAGGGAACAAACCCGGCCCACCTCTGGCCACCTGCCCAAGAGGCAATATTTTCAATCTTAGGCATGTATGGCAGGAAAACAAAGGATCCTTCCTTTGAACAGAGAGTTACTCAGTTGCAAACGATTCTACCCAGACAAAGTTCCTGCAGATGACAGAAGAGCTTTGAGCATCCTCTTGGTGCCTGTTTCTTTCCTGTGTCCCAGGCCTGGCCCTGGGCCTGTGTGGGACACAGTGACTGTGCCCAGAGCCAGGGAGGTGTGGGCAGGGCTGGGAATCCTGAGCTGTGCCCATTTTGTTTGCTGTCCTGTACTGTCTGTGGTAGTTGGGGGGTGTATATACCGTAGCACAGTGGGGTGTTGGGTAACCTGTTCTTGGAAATGGACAAACATCCATGTTAGACTCGTTAGAAAGTTAGTGAGCTGCTCTGCTATCTGCCTTAAGCAAATATTTACTCATCAGGTCTTTCTTTTTTACAGATTGCCATAGAATAAACTTTTATAAAAAAAAAAATGTAAAAACTCAACAAAAAAGCTGAATGTTTTGGTATAATACAGTTTCAGGTATCTTGTCTTTTGTGTAAGCCGCTGCTGGGCCTCCCAGGTTAGAGTACAACTGTACAGTTTTTCAATCTCCCATACAAGTTTTCAGTTCTCATTTTAGTTGTAACAATAAAACTCTTTTTTTAAAGAACTCAACTTGAATGTGTTCTTGCTTCTGGGCTGGATCCATGGGCTCCTGCTTGACCCACGTGCAGTGGTGGGTTTGTGGAGTAAAGGGATTTAAATGTTACTGTAAGAGCTCCAGTAAAAGAGTAGAGGATCCCCATCTCTCCCTGCCCACCTCCCTTTCCCTCTTCTGGTTTTTCACATTGAACAGTTAAATTTTAAGGTAAGAAGTGCAGGAACTCAAGCACCCTGGCTGATTTCTGCAGGAGCTGATGCTGACCCTGTTTGCAGCTGCAGCCTGCACATCCTGGTGTTTGAATTCCAGGTGTTTAAATATAAACCTTTGGTTTATACTTTTAAGGAAACCTACAACTGGAGGAGAGAGTCCACCAGAGTGGAACGGGACAGGACAGATCAGGGCCCTGTCCTTGGGGGTTTAGTGCCTCTTACCTGTCCCCAGGGCTGCCAGCACAGCAGTAGGACACACTCTCAGGAGCTTGTCTCAAATGGTTTATTAGAACTTTAGAAAACAGTATGAAATCCAACAAATAAATACCAAATAGAAAAGTTTTATGTGTATATATATATATATAAAAATATGTACACACAAGCCAAACCCTTTCAAGTATTGCACCTGAAGCCAGGCTGCTCCCCAGGGGCACCCTGCCAGCCAGGGCTGGATGAGGAGGAGAAGTCTTGGTCTGTGACTAAATTCAGGATTTTAAAAAACAAACCTGTCCCTCCCTCAGTCAGACCTGCACATGGCAAAGCCCCTGCAGCCCCTCCTGCTGAGCACAGCCATTTTTACAGAGCCTGGCAGGCCCTGCTGCCCCTGGCCTGAGCTGCAGCAATCAGAAAGTGACTGAGGGAGTAGCAGGTTTCCTTCTGCAGCTAAACTGTCCAAGCAAAGACACCACCAAGCAGTGGTGCTGGATTTGTTCTACTGACAGGGCAGCTGATGGCCTGGGAGAGTGATCATTTCTCTCCCTGGGGAATGCCAAATTAATAAATCACTTCCTGGGAAAATAGATGGTATTGGACAGAGTGGGAGCAGGGGCAGCTGATTCCAGCAAGATGGAGATTTTCACTCCAGTTAAGACCTGGATCCACATTCTGAGAGATCCCAGTTTACATTGCCCAGCACTTGGTATTTCCATCATGTGCTGGGAGACAGAAAATACATTCCAGGCTGCATCCTGGAGATGACAAAGTGGAAATAAACCTGTCCTGGGGCAGGAGGCAGCAGGGACAGAACAGGACAGAAGGAAGCCACACAAAACCAAACCCTCAGGTGTGGCTGTGAGGACAGTGGGCTCCAGCTCCCCACACTCCACTGCTAAAACACTGTGATTTCAATCTCAGCCTCCTGAGCTGTTTCTCTCAGTTCACAGCAGATCCTGTCCATCTTCTCAAAGGCTTGTCGGCCCCGTTCCCCTGTGGAGAGAAAACAGCCCCTGCTGAGGGACAGGCAGGAACACCCTGAGGAACCTGGCCCTCTGGGACACTCCTGCCACAGCCTTGCTTGGAAGGAGGGACTGGAGAGTGACAAACACATCCCTCAGGGAAGAGCTTTCCAAAACCAGCTGCAAGGCACCATGGAGAATCAGGCCAGCTGATTCCATGAGTAACAGTTTGGAGCAGCACAGCTGGAAAACCTGTCATGCATGTGAGCCTGAGTGTTCTGTGGGGCAAGGCTGGACATCCCCAGAGCTGAGCCTGGCTCACAGTGGCCTTTGGAAGAACAGAAGAGGGAAATGGTTGTCTCCTGCATGACCTGGCTGTGCTCTGGCTGCATTCCAGCTGCTGAGCCCCCAGGACAAGCACAAATACTGGGCAGCACTGACATTTTGTCAGGTCACCTCCACTGCCAATCTACTTGGATTCCAGTGAAGTAACAAGTAATGAACCAGCATAAAACCTTCATTCTTATCTCTGTGCTTTTCAAAAGGTTCAGTGGTTCCTAAAGCACTTAATCCTTCAGGATCTCCTTAGTCTGGTTCTATAAACTTCATCAGGGGCCCTTGGCTGTTACGTGTGATGTTAAGTTCATCTTCATGGTATGAAGCAGCTGTTCATGAAATGTTTCCGTTGTCCTGGATGTGTTCAGGCTGAACTTGAGGCCCCTCCTGGTCCTGCACTATTTCACACGATTCTTTCAGGCCATTTTAAAGCTGTACAAAAGCCTTACCAAAGGACAGCGTGGTCTCTCTGGCCGCATTCCTGACTTCCTCTGTTTCAGACTGGCACAGGTGGGCAACCTGCTCAATGCTCTCCACAGCCTGTTGGAGGAAAGAAGAACTTGCCTCAGCAGCTTTTCAGCAGCTTGGTGGGCATTTTCAGAAAGCAAACAGGGAGACAGCTCCCCAGGTCCCTCCCTGGGGCAGGCAGGCCCTGCAGCAGCGGGGCTGGGAGAGCTCACCCTGAGGTTCTTCAGAGCCAGACAGGCAGCCTGCTGCAGCCTCGCCTCACACTCGGACAGAGCATCCGTGTAAAACAACACAGCCTGGGGGGAAGAAAAGGAAAATAAAAAAGAAAGACGGAAATGTCATCAAGCAACCAAACCCGAGTGGCAGGAGGGGCTGTGCCCCGTGAAACGGAACAAGGCAGAGACAAATCACCCCGGGCACTGCTGTGTTCAGGGGCTCGTTCCCAGCTAGGACGAGGCGAGGAGGGCAGTGCACTTCCAGGGGAAGCTCCTCGCTGTCCCCACGCTGTCCCCGGCTCCCCGGTGTCCCCGAGCTCCCCAGTGTCCCCCCCCAGCTCCCCGGTGTCCCCCCCGGCTCCCCGGTGTCCCGGTGCTCACCCGTGCCCGGAGGCTGCCGCAGCCGCTGCCGCCGGCCCGGGCCAGGCACGCCGTGGCCGCTTTGCTCACTCGGTGGTTCTCGTCCAGCTGCAGCAGCCCCAGCAGCCGCAGCGTCCGCGGCAGCGGCTGCAGCCGGCTCAGCCTCTTCCCCTTCAGCCTCTTCAGCGTCTTCAGCCTCCCGGGGCACTGCAGCTCCTCGATCAGCATCACTGCGGGGCAAGCAGCGGCCTCAGCCAGGGACACAAACCCCCAGGCGCTCTCCCGGCCGGGACAGCCCGAGCGGGGCAGGAGCAGAGCAGGACAAGCCCTCTGCCCACCCCCGTCACTGTCACTGTCACCGTCCCCGTGCCGTGCTCTCCGCCCCCCTGCACGAGTCCTCTGCATCAACGCAATGGAGATGCAGCCAAGGCCAGCACTATTGTAAAATAACTCCTTTCTAATACAGAGCAAGCTTTGAAGGACTTGCACAGGTTGGACAAGAGTCCAGTGAGGCGCTGGCTACCTCAGGCTACAAAATGCACCTCAGTAACCTCTGCAATTTTATTGCTCTTTTCTGTGCCTGAGCCCGGCTACAGCAGTGACCCCAAGGCACAGACTGCACTCAGCCCTTGCAGCCAGCTGGAGGCTGCTCCTCGTGTCTGCTGCAATTTCGGAATATCCAAAAAACCCCACTTTTCAGGGCACTTCAGATAAGCCCATCCTTCAGAGGGGGTTTGTTTGCACACGCTCAAACACGGGAGTCAAGCATGCTTTTCCTGTTCTGATTAGAACTACACGGTCATAAGGGGAATGCAAATGGAAACAAGCTGCCAGTGCAAGGGCTGGGCTGTTTCCTGCTCTGGAGCTGTATCTGGAGCTGGAACCCGGAGGGCACCAGCCCTGCAGGAGGAGCCAAGCCCTGCCATCACCTTCTTTAGCCAGTTTGGCCAGGTGCTTCTCCAGGCTGCTGATGTGGTTCCTCTCCAGGTAACGACAGAACTGGAACAGGGTGACCGGCTCCACCTGGGCGTGGGAGCAGGGCAGCAGCCCATCACAGGAGAGGATCTGCTCCAGCAGCCTCTGCAGCACTGCAGGGAACAGAAGGGACAAGGACAGACAGAAAACAGCAGGTTGGTGACAGGGAAGCTGCCGACAGCCAGCGAGAGGTTTGGCTTTGGGGTTTTGAGATGCCCAAGGACAGCTGTCAGCACTGCACTGGAATGAGGCCAGTGGTGGTACCTGTCTCCAGGTGGCTGGGGTACTTCTCCTTCACTTTGAGCATCATTGTGTACTTCAGTGCGTGACGGAACCTTTCTGCTGAGGTCACCAAGATGCTGCTGCCAGGCTCTGCGAGATCACTCCAGATTTTCAGATACTGCTTCTTCTTTTTAGTCTTCTGAATGACTGAAACCCAACATTGTAAAAAGTCAGCGAGCTCCAGCAGATTTGGGACTTCACATGAGGAATTAGGCAGCAGATGGCCTATCTGGACACAGGGCAGCATTAGACTGTATTGGCATTAGAGATGGTTTTGTTAAAAATATTTGCTGCCCAAATGTTCACACCTGCAAGCACTCCTCTCCCCCTGCTTGGGCTGAGCTCCTGAACTGCCATCAGCAGCTCTTCTGCCTCTTGCTGTTCCCCTCATCCCAGCACCTGAGTCAGTTCCAGAAGAACATCCTGGGAGTTTAAGTGGTTGCCCTTCTGTCAGCCAAGGAGGTGCCACTGCCAAGGGTTTTAGGGATCCTGTCTGGTGTTCCTTGCCCAGGCAGAGCTCTGGGCATCTCAAACTCTTCCCAAGAGCAGGTGCAGCAATAATACCCTGTGGTTCCTCCCTGGGACCTTTCATCCCTCACTTTTACTCCAGACACTGAGCTCCTGCATTTCTGACTCCCACACTTACCCTGTCACACTGTGCCAGCCCCTTTGCAGCCCTGCTCCAGGGAACAGTTTATTCTCACACCCTCCAGGATAAAATCCTCCAGCAAATGCTTCCAAACTGAAATTTGCATTCTTGCTGCTGAATTTACCAAGATGAGAACAAAACCTTCCAACTGTGCTTCATCATTTTGTCATTTCCAACAGCCAATGGAAGAATTTAGCAGTGGGAAGACCTGAGGTAGAATTCTGTGCCCACCAAACTGTTCTGGTGAGTGGGCACAGCATTTGGGCTGTTTGCTTACCAAGGAAAGGCACAGATATAAAAGAGGATTTTATTAAGGCAGCTCTGCTGCCCTTTGACTGCAAACTCCACCATCCACAACATCCCTGTTTAAAACACTGCTATGTTCAGCTACTCTTTCTCTGTGACCAACTTCTCCAATTTTTTTTCCTTCTGTGTAGAAGAAAAAAAATGAACCAAAGAATGAGCTCTGCTTTCCAGCTAAAGAATCCAGCTAAAAGAGCCGGTTAATGTTGTCAATCTTTGCAAGGAATTTCGAGCAAAACCCCAGGTCTGGGGAGGCTCAAGCAGACACATCAGGGCTGCACCTCTCCCATCTCTGCATGCCTTGCAGTAAGGCAGGTACTCACTCTTCTCAACAGACAGATCCAGGACATCCCCCAGGACTCGTGTCTGCTCTGACACTTCCTCCAAAATGCTCTCCTGGACCACCTGGGCTACATTTGGTGTCCTCAGTTTCTGAAATGCAACAGACATAACTCAGGAGCTGAAACAAGGGCAGCATCAAGCTCCAGGTAAATGAGGATTTGTTTCTTAGAATCCAACTTTTAAGACAAATGAGAAAAGCCCACTGCACTCAGAGAGCCCATCTGCTCCCTGTTGTAGCAGCTTTTCATTCATTAAGCATCACCCAAGCCAGGCTGTGCGTTTGCAGCCAGCTTTGGGCACAGAGGAATTGCTCAGAGCTGCAGCAAACCCAGAGGCTGAAAAGAGGCAGGGGAGTTTTGTCTGTGTGTGTACCCAGTTTCCACCCTGAGCCTCTCAGCTGTTATAAAACAAACAGAACATATCAAACTCTCCTGTAATCAGAATCAACAGTGACAGGCAGTGCCCTGGAAACCCCCAGGCTGCTCTGTACCTGCAGGAGACCTTTGCACAGCCTCAGGTGTGTCAGCAGCAGCGTGTCCAGGTTCTCATCACCAGTAGTTACATCCTGTGCTTCTGCTCTGGTGTCACAGCTCAGGGACTGCAGCACGTTGCCATTGTATGTGCTGGGGAGGTGAGGGGAAAAGAGAGTTACAAGTCTCATCACTGCAGAGAATTGAAGAGTTTCAGCAGGGAGCTGTGAAAGAAGCCAGGTGGCATTGAACAGAAACCAGCATTTCCTTCAGTTGCATTTACAACACTCTCTAAACCCCTGGGGAGACATTCCTGTGCTGGATTTGACAGCCCAGCTGTTTCCCAGCCCGTGGGGCTGTCCTGGTGCCCCTCTGGCTGCAGCACATACCTGACACTGCCTGTCCTGATGCTCCCAAACAGGGACAGCTCGTCAGCACTGCAGTCAGCGTTCAGGAAATCAAAACTCTCCAGCACTGTCTCCACCATTAAACTCTCCATGGAGGAATGTTTGTGAAGTGTCTTTAGCTGTGGATGAAATGGAAGCAGAAATACTGTGATTTGTAGCTGGCCAGCCGTTTTGCAGTTGTCCTTTGCTGGATTTAAATCATGCCTAACAACAAACCACTTTGCTTTTTTGATTTCGTTCTTAACACATCAGGAAGGTCTGCTCCTGGTGCAGCACTCTGACCTCAAAACAATGTTGCTAGTTAAGTTCAAACCGTGTTTCAATATTTTAATCTGTGGATTCCCCTTTATCCACGCCTGCTAAGGCTGGTGAGAGCCGATACTCTCTGCATCCCCTGTCACTAACAGAGCTTTGAGAATGAGTATTCCCTGTATCAGAGCTCAAAGCACCAGCCTTGGGGGCTGCTGCACCCCAGCACAGCCCCCAAGAGCTCTGTGCCAGGGGTGAATCCCACCGGGGATTCCCTTGTCCCGCTTGGAAAGGCTGCCCTGAGGGTAACTTGGTTTGGGTTTTAAATTCGGGTTTTTTTCCAGGGGTTGTCGCTGGAGCAGGAGGCCAGGGCAGTTGTGTTACCATCAGTTCTCACTGCAGCCTGGCTGCCTGCCCCAGCCCTGCTGTTCCTGCTCCTGTTCCCGCAGGTCGGTGCGGCGCAGCCCCTCCTGCTCTGTCCCAGGAGCTCTCCCGTGAGGGATGGAGAGCCGAGCGGTACCAGGAGCTCTCTCTGTGAGGGAAGGAGAGCCCAGCGGTACCAGGAGCTCTCTCCCGTGAGGGAAGGAGAGCCCAGCGGTACCAGGAGCTCTCTCCCGTGAGGGAAGGAGAGCCCAGCGGTACCAGGAGGGCAGCACCGGCACAGACGGGCTCCAGCCACCCCGAGCCGGGAAAACACCAGAGGCTGGGAGCCGGGCAAAGGCTGAGCGCGGACACAGAGCCCCCAGCCCCGGCCCTGCTTCCTCCCCCTTCCCCTTCCCCGAGCCCGGCTGCGGCTTCCCCGAGCCCCGCCTGACCTCTGGCGGCCAAAATCCCTGCTGGGGACGGGCCAGGGCCGCAGCGGCGGCGGGAGCCGGCCACGGGGGCACGGAGCGAGCCCGGGAGCAGAGCACAGCCCTACCTTCAGCTTCTCCCGCAGAGAGGACACCTGGCATTCCAGCTTCTCCAGCTGGGCTTGCCCCTGCCGCCGGGGCCTCAGCAGGTCGGACAGCTCCTGCAGAGCCCTGTCCATGCCCTTGGCGCGCCCGTCGCTCGCAGCGCTCCAGCTTTTCTGGCTGATGTTCTCCTGCTCTGCCAGGCGGCGGCTCCGGGCCTGGCCCAGGGAGCCTCTGCTGCCTCTGTGCCGGCCGGGACAGCCGGGGGGGCTCGGGAACCCGTCCGCACACGGCGTCTTCTTCAGGATGTCCAGCGTGCTGCGGGCCGGGAGCGGGCCGCTCTCCGGGATGGGCACCGGCGCCGGGCTGGTGCTGCGGGATTCCGCCCCTTTCTGATCCTCCGAGCTGAACGAGTCCCCCTCGCTGCCCTCCGCGGCCTTGTGGGCCTTGTTCCTCCCGGGGACATCGAAATCACAGGCGGCCAAGTAGCTCAGGATGCTGGGGGGCCGGGGCTCCTCCGCGCCCGCCGGGCTCTGCCTCTGCTGCAGGACGGACTGCAAAGGGAGCGGGCTGAGCACGCTGCTCCCCTGCCCCCCGGGCTCATTTCCACCGCAGGCCACGGCAACAGGCACCCACACCCCGTCCCAGCTGCTGAGCACAGTTTTGTTGTTGTTTTTTAACGTTTTACAAAATCTAAGTGGAACTCAAAAGTATAGGGGTTAAAAGAAAAAAAAAAAAAAAACTTAACAAACGCCTAAAATAAACTGCAAAGGCAGCCGAGTGCTGCTTTCACATCTCTGAGCGTGCTCCTGGACAGTCTGGGCCAACCCAAAAGCCAAGCCCCGGGTGTGTGCTCAGCCTTTGCTCTCCCTTACTCACCAGGTAATACCTCTCTCTGAAGCTGGGGGTGTTTGGGGGGGTCCAGTTGTACAAGGAGCTCTTCCTGCTGCCCACAGAGAACTTGGCAGTGCTTCCAGGAGACAGAAACAGGCTCTCTGTGTCAAAGGGGCTGCACAGAAAACAAAGGCCCGGGTGTCAGTGGGGGCAGAGGGCACAGAGGTGTCCAGCTGCTGGCAGGATCTGAACAGGGACGTTCAGTCAGCAGCCCCCAGAGTAAAACACAACACAAACTCCTCTCCAGCCAGTGCCTTTGCTTGCTCCAGCAGACAGACACTGCCAGAAAGGCTGTGGCTTTCACACACAATTCTCAACACCTTCAGACAGAAACCTGTGCCAAGAGGAGCCCAGTGGTCCCAAGGGCTGCAGAGCTCTGTTCTCCTGACACCCCTGCTGGCCCGGGCCCTGGGCAGTGACACTGGCACAAAACCACAGAGGAAGGAAATACAACACATGTAATAAAGGAGAACTGCCAATTCCCCTCCTGCAGAGCACACAGCACCTGGAAAAACCAATAAAACCCCTCATTATCCTTCCCCTATTAATAAACAATCCCTTTGGCTGGCAGAGGAAGCCTGTGCAGTGCTACTTGGCAGCTTCTGTGGTTCACACAGGCAGGGATGAGCCAGCTACAGCCCCAGAGCATCCTGCCTGTGCTCTGCAGGGGTTTGTCAAGTGCTGCTCCAAAGGCTCCCTCATTACCTACTTCATCTCAGCCATTAGTTTCTCCACTTCTTTGCAAAGCAGTCCAGGGGAACTCGCAGGAATGATCCCCTGGGATGCAGCTCGGCTGACCAGGAGATGGAAACCACATTTCAGGTTAAGCAAAGCAAGTTTGCTTTCTGTGTGTGTTACATTCTTGCCTACTGAGATGCCTGGTGGCACCAAAAGTTTGTTTTTCCACTTGAGTACTGGCATTTTGGGGAAAAAAAAAAAAAATGAATTGTTTGCAACAAACCTGCAGCCTCAGGGATTGAATAGAAGGAGCAAAGAGCAGGATAAAGTCAGCTGAATTCAGCTGTCCATTGCAGGAGACCCAAGTGATAATGGGGGGCAATCAATTGCAGGGAAATGGATTTCTGCTCTCTAGCAAAAGCTGAAAAGCAGAGTCCCAACCCTGTCTGGCTTGGCCAGGGACAGCTCTGCAGAGCAGCACTGCTCTCCCTGAGCACAGAAGATGCTCTGGGAGCTGCCCCAGCCCAGGCTGATGGGCTGAGGGAGGCAGTGTCACCCAGCTGGGCTCCATCACAGCCCCAGAACCATCTGCACTGACTCATGGGCAGGAATAAATGGGGGTTCTGACAGCAAGAGCCTTTTAGCCAAAGCCTGCTGTGTTTACTGATGAAAGCAAATTACTCCTACCCTTGGCATTCTCAACAAAAGTCACAGGGATCCATTCCTCGGATTTTTCATTTTTAGCTTTTGATACAGTGATGCAGTAATGCAAACTGACACTTCTAGGAAGGGAACAAGAACAAACAAAATCTCCTTTGCCCCTTTGACAATTCCTAAAAGCCTCCAGCAAAATGCAGCTCTTCAGCTGGCTCCAGACAAGCACAAGCTCCTGGTCCTGCAAGGAATGACACAGAGAGCAGAGCAGAGGGGGACAGCAGGAATGGAGCCTGCTCTGCAGTTTCTGTTCTCTTGTGGCTCTGGGCTCCTTGGCACCAGCCATCATCTCCCTCCACATTTCTCCAGCAAACCCACCCCACACTGGGACAGCCCCATGAACCCAGCTCTGCCAGAGAGAAGCCAGGAGGGGATACTCCAGGGAGGAGCAGAGGCTGTGGGCTTTCCCTTTGAGGCAATCCGTGGCTGGGATCTGTCATGCAGCAGACTTTGCAAGCAGACTGTTTCTTTAATTGTCACTGGCTTTTCCTCAGTTTGTTCAGTCACTTCCTGGAGTCATTGACACAAAACCTCTGCATAGGTAAAAACTATGCAGGAATTGTTTAACCTTAAACTGTGGAGCAAGTACTTTGATGGGGGGTGGCTGTGGCTGAACTGAGAGAAAATAGTGGCTCCACATTTCCTGTCCACACTTCCCAGCCAACATCCACATGCCTGCACAGGATTATCCAGCAACAGCTTTTCAGGACTGAAAAACTCTATTATAAAAAAAGAAATCTAAAGTGACCCACAAGTCTGATCTTTGCTGTCCCCATTCTGTGCCCCAATCACTCCCCTGCTGTCCAGCCACTCCATGGATTCAACACCCCCAGACCAGAAGTGTGGATGGAATCCCACTGCTCAGCCTGTGAATCCAGGCTTACATTACTACTCCCCCCCCAAAAGCCAATTGTAGCCAAGTGGACTGGACTTGCTGTTAATAATGAGATTTTTCTTTCCCCCATTGAGCCCAGGGGAAAATGCCCAGGGAATCTGGCAGAGTTTGGTTGTTGGGTCTCACCCACCCTTCCCAGCCTCACAAGCTCCAGGTTTATCCAGCCTGGCTCAGCAGCCAGGGGAGCACAGGGCTGCACCAAGGCATCACTGCCTCTCCACCTCAGCCTGCATCTCTAAGAGAGGGCTGGCAGCAGGTTTGCATCCCAAAATAAAAGCCAGACTTTCCTTTTTCACTCTCCCCTGAGGTTTTTGCCCTTGTGAGCCAGGCCAGCACTGCTCAAAGCAGAGGCACCAGAGTGGTTCTGCCTGGATCCCAGTGCAAGGCACTACTGGAGCTCTGAAAAGAGAATACAGCCCTCTCTTTATCCTGCATGTGAGACACAGAACTCAGACTGCTGTTTAGGTTGGCAAAAAACCCAAAGCCTTTTGCCAAACTGGCCAACAAAGCTGCTCTGCAACGGCCCCAGGCTCATTCACACTCCTCATGGCACAATCTATAAAGGAGCTGAAGGCACTTTTGTTTGAGCCCTGAAGACCAGAGGCCTATTTAAAGAAAATATACATTTAGAAGCAGAGGAGAGATCTACACTTGGATTTCTCACAAAGCAGGTCTAGACTGAAAGCTTGCCTCTCAGGGAGCTTCTGGTAAATCAGATGGATCTGTTTGGTTATTGTTAAACCAGAGGGGAAAGCAGCTGCTAGGATGAGTGCTCTGGCTCTGAAAACAGAAGGACCCTGAGTTATCACCACACAGCTTCTCTGTGCTGTAAACAGCCCCAGCAAACACTGACAGACAGGAGAGGCCAGCTCTGCACAGAAGAGCTCTGGAGGATCCACTTGGTGGGATCCCAACACATCTCAGGAAACTTAAAACACAGCAGAGACACTGGAGCCAGAGGAATTCCAAGGGGAGATTAACTCCCAAAGAAAATGAGTCCCAGCAGCCCTGCTCCCAGCTCAGCTGCTGCCAGCCCCAAGGGCTGTGTGATGCTGTCCCCAAGCCCAGGGACAGCCCAGGGACGTGCTCTGCTCCTCCTGCCAGCCCAAAGCTGCTCTCTGGGCTGGGGAGCACAGCCACAGCTGCAGCAGCACGGGCACAGGAGTTTGCTGGGAAGTGCAGCCCCAGACAGAATTTGCTGTGGAGATTCAGGTTCTGGGGAGCTGTGCAAGAGCCTGGAAGAGCAGGGGGTTTCCTCATCCTGTTCTTTTGCAAGAGCAGCTGATGTGCAGGATGGATTCTGAAGTTCTGACAGTGCGGACAGGAAGGGAGGAGAGCCAGCAGTGGGAATGAAGGACTCTGTCACTGTCACTGCTGGGGGGTCACAAGAAGAGGGCAGAGGTGATTTCTGCCAGACTATAAACTCCATAAACTGTGGCCACTGTCAGACCTTGGGAGGAAAAAGCATCATAAACAGGGGCAGGCAAAACTCTGCCAAGGTGAGTTTATTTCTTACTGACTTCAAGCAATCTGTGTTTGGAGATAACCTGCAGGTGCTGTGGCTGGGACACATTTCTCAGCCCAGCTGCAGGTACAAGTGTCAGCAGCCACAGCACACACAGGGGACACTCAGAAAATGGCAGTGGATCAGTAAAGCTTTTCCTTCCCCAGCCATGGCACCAGAGCTGCTCCTGATTTTCCTGCTGAGAGCCTGCAGAGGTCTCAGGGGCCTTGCAGGGAGCTCCTGGCACCCAGGGGAGGTCAGAGGGCTCTGGGCCATGCAGGGCTGGGAAGAGCCCAGGCTGCAGAGAGCCCCGTGCAGTGTCCCCTCTCTCACTGGGCACCTCCCTGAGAGGCAGATGGAAACAGCTGAAAAAAAATCTTCATTTGTTGTCTCTGTGAGACAACAGTGCCAGAAAGCAGAGACAGCAGAACCACCTCAAAGCCCTGTGCTGCTGAGCCTGGGAGGAAGGATGAGTGCCAGGGCACCATCTACAGCAGTGAGAATTTACTTTTAATAACAGCAGTAGTCCACTACAAAAATCAAGTCACAGATTTAAAATATAACCCAAATTTAACAAACCCCAGGCCCCGTGACAATGCTCAGCTATTTAAAAGTACATCTGTAAGCAGCTTCCCTGGGGTGCACAAACAGCCTGGCATCCACAGCTACCCACAGTGCACACAGGTGCCAAGTCTGTGGGAAAGCTGCTTTGTGACAGATCACATCTTGGGAATAATGACCTAAAACTGCAGCTGGTGTATTTTTCTTTTTTTTCAGTGTGTCCAGAAACTGCTCCTTTCAGTTTCATTTCACCACCTTTCAGACACTTTTCCATGTTTTGTAGACATACAGGCATTGCTTGGAGGCAGATTAAACCCTCCTTGTGAGGAGCAGGGAGCTCCTCAGGCCACTGGTGAGGTGCTGTGGCCGTGGTGACACCAAAGGAAGAGCTGAAAGTCACAGGAACAGCTTCTGTCCCTTTCCCTGGCTGCTGCCAGCCCCGGGTGCTGCCCAGGGCTGGCTGTGGGGCAGCACGGGGCTGTTCTCTGCCCCACACCTGCTCTCAGATGGAAAGAGGAGCAGGATGTTGAATGCAGCCCAGGGACACCCCTGCACCCCCCGGGTGCCCTGGCTGCTGCTGGGGGGCTGTACTCACTTCCAGAGCACCTCCAGGCGCAGCTTGATGGTGCCCAGCTCGGTGATGTCCACGATGATGGCCTGGGGCTTGGTGGTGAAGAAGCTGATGCTGTCACACGTCACCACCCCCACCAGGATGGTGGCCAGGCCTCGCAGCTCTGTCACCTGCAGAGACACAAACACAGCCAGCTCCCCTCAGCAGGCAATCCCAGACCTCTGCTCTGCACGGGGAGGAGAGGAGAGGAGCTGCTCACAGCAAGCCCACCCTGACACAGCTCTGCTCCTCCAGACCTGGAGCCACTGTCCCCAGCAGGAGCACCTGGGGACACCTGCACAGCATCCTCTGGTTTGAGCCCTGCTGTGCTGGCACAGCTCACTGAGCCCTGAGTGCAGGAGATGTGCAGGACAGAGAGAGTAAAGCTGTCCTTGTCACACACTGAGTGACACCAGGTTTCACAACAACCATGGTAAAGCAGGGATCTGAATCAGCTCCTCACCTGCCCCTCCCTGTGCACTGAAAGTAAAAAAAAAAAAAAAAAAAAACACCTCACAAACCCCTTTCCAAAGGCAAGGGAGTGCCAGGGAGCGCCTGCTGTGTGAGCCAGCTCCTGCTGCCAGGGCAGGGCAGCTCTGCTGGACAGGCTGAGAGCCCAAAGGCTGCCCTGGCACAGCTCCCAGCAGGACAGGAGCCAGCCTTCAGCCTCAGCCCCTCCAGAGCCCAGCTGCCAGCACTGCCAGGCTGCACCCAAGGGCTGACCCTCTGCCAGGGCTGGGATCTCCTACAGGGATTTCTGCTCATCCACGGGGGGGTAAGAACAATATCCACATGCACATCCAGCCTGCATCCCAGGGACTCCCAGATATTGATCTAGGACTCCTTTAAAAAAACAAGCCAAGAAAAAGCCCTAAACACAGCCACATATGCCAGACCATGGAAAGCAGATGCACTAACACAGTTACTGGTGCCAGGAGCAAAGGAAAATCAGAATTAAAGTCCCCTCACTGGGCACAACATGGATTATCTGCCATTTTTACATAGTTAGAAAAAGAAAACTATTTCAGAATTTTGAGAAAGCCTTGGCAGCCTAAGAGGGAAGAAGCAGAAGACCTGTTAACCCAACCATTGTACACCACACCTTGATTTCAAACTTCTCGTGCAGGTTGGGTATAAAAATCTTCTCCTCCTCATCCCATGTCTGGCTGTCATCAGTCTCAATTTTGCCTTTCAGCCTCCACTTTTGGCGCCCCAGTCGCACAAACACCTGGAAGCCACAAAGAGAAGAGGCTGTTGGGCCAGCAGCTCCCAGGTTATCCCCTCAGTTCCACAGAGGTTCCCCTCCCAGCCCCACAGATGCAAAGCCATCCCCTTGCCCACTGGGAGCCTGGAGCAGCAGAAGGCTGCAGACAGGAATGGGGGCTGAAGTCAGGGCCAAAGGCACATCCCAGCCATGGAGAGGAGCCCAGAGCAGCCTGCCCTGCAGCTGGGGGGGTGCTGGGCACACTGGGATTCCCTGGGGAGGTGGGAACAGGAGAGCACCCAGGGAGACACTGGGTGCATCCACAGCACGCCAAGGGCAGCTTCCAGGGAACAGGCAGCCACTGCTCTTTGATGCCAGGGAGCTCTGAAGGCAAAGCCCTGGCAGCTGGGTTGGATGGGCAGTCACTGGCACCATTGGAACCCCCCCAGAACAGCCCAATCCCCCCCAGCCCCCTCTGCCCCTGCCCAGGGCACAGTGAGGGTGCCGGGGCCCTGCTCCCCTCACAGCCCAGCGTGGTGCAGCACAGTCTGCTCTGCTCTGCTCTGCCCCCACAGCTGCCCCTGCCCTCCCTGCAGGCAAAGGGAGCACCAAATGCACAGAGAAGTTGCATACTGCACCTCGTACTGGTCTCCTGGGCAGAGACGAGCAAAGCCCACCAGCCCTGAAAAGAGAAGCAAAACTCCCAATGTTTGCAGAGCTTTACAAAGCCCCCCAGCACCTCAGCCTGCAATGAACCCAGTGACTCTCTGGGGAGCACTCCCCCTTGTCCTCAGCTCTGTGCAGAAGCTGCACCACCAGCCCAGAGCACTCTTGAAAGGACAATTATTTACCTGAGCTGAAAAAACAAAACTTGTCAGCTCTGTGTTCAAATACAGAACACCAGGGCAGGTCTGTTTGACAGCACTGCAGCAAAAAGCAGAATCCTGTCCAAGGTCTCTCTGAATAACTGGACCCTCAGTGGATCAGATTTTGCCACCCAGAAACCCCAAATCCATGAATCTTGAAGGGAAGGAGACAGGAACCCACCTTTCATCTTCACATGAAACTCTCCCAAGTGCACCTCCAGGGCCCCCTCGATGAAGCACATGTCCTGAAAGAGAGGCTGCACAGTCACCAGCACTGCAGAGGAGCTGCTTCCCCAAACGTGCCCTTTCTTTCAGAGGACTTCATTGCCTTTATTTTTAAAGGAGACACACAAACATTTTCCCCAGTAAAGGCAGATAAAATGTTATCAATGGATTCTGTGAAACAGAAAATCCTCCACAGAAGAGTGGAACTCCTTGAGCTCATTGGTGCCAGTTACCTTCCATCACTGGTTGTGTAACAACAGCACAGCTCATCCCTTCAATTCCTATCCCACACCTCCAGGGGAAGTCACAGGAGACCCCAGCACTGAGGATTTTTCATACAATGTCCCTGCATTTTACCCACACACGTTAAGCTTTTAACCCACACCACTGGGAAAAAAGCCAGCAGCACCTCCCAGCACGTTTTGTGAAGGGACAGGCAGGTCCTGGTTGGGAGTGTGAAGGATCTCCTACCTCTGTGCACTCCTGGACGTTCCTGTAGAGCTCCACCAGGCTCTCCCTGGAGGCTTTGGTGGCAGGGGACAGGGAGAAGGCTTGTTTCATGTTGGTGGCCCCATCCCGCAGCCTGCACTGGATGCAATAAGCTTCATAGAGCTCCTCCACCTTTGGAACACGGGAGAGAAGGAGCTGGAGTTACCCTGGCATAGGGCAGGAGTTTGGGAAAGGAACATCAGCAGCTTTTCCTGGCAAAAAACCCAACAAGCAAAGCAGATCCCCCTGTCAGAGCAACTGCAGCTCCTGCACCTCACAAGGTACAGCAGCTGCCTCCTCAATGTCCCTTTCTCCAGGGTACCACCAGCTCTGCTCTGACCAGAGCAGAAGGCAAGGAGCAGAGTAACACTTTGCTCACAAACACTGCAGAGCAGGAAAGAATCCCCTGAGCCCAGGGTGAAAGCCCTGCAGGGCTGGCTGTGCCACAGGAGAGGCTCAGCCCTGCAGGCAGCAGGCACAGAGCTGCCCCCCTGGCCCCTCGGGGGAAGAGCACATCAGGCTGCCCAGAGCAGCATTTTCTGAATAAACTGGCAGAAAAATGCAAACTGGTTTCACAGGAAAACTCAGGTTGGGTCGTGCCCAACACTCAGCCTGAATAGAGCCATTCAGGAAAAGAAATAAATAAAAAGCCCCTCCTCCTGTAAAAAGCTTTCAGCAAGTCCCCAGCATTCTCCCCTTCAGAAGAGTCACAATCAGTGCTCTCCATGTGGGTATTTCACTCACAAAGCAGCGTGAGCCTTTCAGGTACAAGGTGCAAACAAACCCCTTACCTTGCTAATGTGAAACTCCAATTTCCTGATGTATCTCTCCACAGAGCGGATTTGCTTTTGAAGAGGGCAGAGAGAGAAAGGGAGGTAAGGAATTATTTCCTAAATGTGCCATCAGGTAACACAGCAGACAGAAAATCACCCATTCTCCTCTCCCTGCCACACTCCATCCCCAAGAGCCTTACCTTATCCAGGTCATAGTAGAAAGCCTGAAAGAGAAATGGCACAGGCTGAGCAGGAGAGCACCTGGATTTGGGCCAGTAATGATGTTTTCCTAGGTACTGCAAGACTCACTGGGAACAGCCTCATTTGCACCAAATTAATATTGCAAACACTGATCACTGAGCAGGCACGGGGAGGTCCAGCCCAGTAAAGGAACACAATCTGAATGAAGAGCACTGCTGGACATGGGAAATGAGAAACCTCCAGTTAAATTCTCACATCTGGGGCTACCCTGCTTGGGAAATTTCTGATTGTGCAGCTTTGCTGGATCCCACCTCAGTGGTTTAACTGGACAGCCCCTGGGAGTCCCAGGTGGGAGAAAGCAGCTACTTTTGTGAGTTTGATTTAAGTGTTTAACACTGAAAACACCTTACCAGTCTGGAGTTCCTTTTTGTATCTTTGTGCCGACCAGAGAGATAATCCAGCTCAGCCTGGTGTGCTTCCAGGTACTCACTGGAGAGAAAGAAAGGCCATGTTAGAGCATCCTGCTGCATTCATCAGAGATCCTTTGGGGAGGTGTTTCCAGCAGAATCCAGGAGAACCTCGAGTTCTAACTCACCACAGATCTCCCTCCCAGGTTTCTCTGACTGCTCCTGCCCCAGCCTTTCCTGGAAGGCAGCAGAATGGCTCCTTGGCTGGGGAAGCCTCTGCTTGCAGTGGCTGAGGAGGAAGGACTCCCCAGCCAGCTCCACCTCAGAGAGCCAGAGACTTTCACAGGCAGCCCCTGGCCCCCAGAGCAGCTCAGAGAGCCCTGCACAGGTGGGGTGGGGCAGATGCTGCCCAGGGTTGGAGCAAACAGAGCTGCAGGCTGTGCTCAGGCAGCCTTAATGCAACTGTTCCCTGCCCCAGGATGGGAGCAGCTTTGCCAGGAGTGAAGCTCCTGGTGCCAGCTGGCTTCTCCAGAGTTGCCTGCATGCATGTGTTGTGCCTTAGGGCTTTCCACAGGGCCTAAAACCTTTTCAGCTGAGACCCTTCCAGCTTTGCTTTTAACACAGAGCAGACTTAGGTCACTTTTTCCTCTCGTGTGTAAAAGGGAACCCAAATCACCTGGTAAACACTACACTCCTAGACACAGTCTCCAAGCAGTCAAACCCACTTCATTTTAGACAGCTACACTTCCTCACATTTGGTTTGCTGCATTTCATTTTCTCCCTGCTCCAAAACCACGTCCCCAGGCCACTCTGCTCCTCACACCTGCCCAGTCACAGCTCAGTGCAGAAGATCAGTCACTCACCTCCCAGAAAAGCTGCATCACTGTTAGCTTTGAGCATGTCAGAACTATCAGCTTGACGGGCTGGCAGCCAGATGGTTAACAGAATAAAGAGCTATTTTCCACAGCTATAAAGAAACAGGCACGTAAAATATGTTCTGTACTGAAAATTCAAGTCACTCCAGCACCGAGTGGACTTAGTCTGCACTTACTTAAAAGCTGGCCTTTGCATTGCCATTTGATACAGTTGTTTTCTGTAGGTTACCTCAGTCAATTAGTCAGCCACTGGCTTTTGGCAGGAGGCTGATCATGTGGCACTGGCTGCAAGACTGGGAACAAACTCCCATCCACTTTATAGCTTCTCCTCCCTGAGCTCAGATAAATTCTCAGCTCGGCAAAAACATTTGGTTTCCTTGTTTCCTTTAAATCTAAATCCTCTAATAAGACATTGGTGGATATTTTTAGGGCGAAGACCTCGTAGTGTTTTATTGGACGAAAAATGTGACACAGCTGACTTTATAAAGTGTTCCTGCAGTGCATTGGATGCTCCCAGCTTGAGAAAACGAGCTGTGACCAAAATGAACACAGTAGCAAAGTGTGGAGGACAGCAGTGGCACACACACAGTGCAGGAGTTGTTAAGAGGGTGCAGCAGGAAAGAGCTGCAGGGTTTACAAATCCAGGGAAAGGTGTTTTATCCTCCGAGAGCAGCTGCAGGGTGTCAATGAAGCTCCTGTGATAACAGACCCAGAACATTCTGGGAAATCAAAGAGCTGAAGTTTTCAGGTGAACCTGCTTAGACCTCTCTGCCTTACAAGACACCCAGCGATCACGGAGGGATTTTGAACTTCAGAGTTTAATTCTATTAAAAGATGGAGACAAAAACAAAGGAAAAAAAAACCCAAAAGAGCCATCCTGACACCCTCCTAGAACAGCTCACTCCGTGAATGTGCAGTAATTAGCACAGGGAGAGCAGAGGTGCCTGATGAGCCAGCCTCCCCCTCTCTTTGCAGGGCACACCCTCATTTTCAGACTGGATTTCAAGTCAGTTTTTGAGTCCCAGCAAACTCCCCACAGCTCCCTCCCCAGAAGCTTTTTGCTCACCACTCCCCAGGTCTGGCTGTGCCACCAGGAGCTGGGCAGTGCCCACTGTCACTCCTGACACTGGAATGGAGCAGCAACAAACAGAACCAGCAGAGCCCCGTGCTGCCAAGCAGACTGAGAGTGAAGGAAAGTGGTTTCCCAAGGTCTGGGGAGTCACCACAGGTGTTCAGAGATGCCAGGTGGAGACAGAGCACAGGGGGCAGCAGGAGCAGGTAAGGCAAATGACAAAATTGAAAAGGTCCTTACTTAAGTCCTTTCTTCAAAGCTTCAAAAATTTTCTTCACCTGCAGTGGCTTTGGGTCCCAGATGAGTGCCCCCTTCTGCAGGGAATTGTAGGCCTTGGGGGGTTTCAGTGACATCCTTGACCTCACTGAACTCCTGCTGAGGGACTTGCTGCAGGGAGAGAGGAGAATCTCAGCAAAGGAGCACAGCCCATCCCTCGGGAGGAGAGAGATGCCCCAGGCACAGAGCCCTGGGGTGCAGTTCCACCCAATCCCACACACACCCACCCAAATCTCCAAGTTCTGGGCCCCCTGAGGGCACTCTGGCAGGAGCAGCAGCCCCTCAGTGCTGGCTCTGTGTGCCCAGCAGGGCAGGGCAGCTGCCAGAGCCTGGCACAGCCTGCCTCACTCCAGAGCCACCCAGGGGAGCCCTGCAGGGCCAGGGCAGTGCCCCTCTGCCTCCCCCTGCAAACCTTTGCCTGCTCAAGGTCTCAGTGGCAAAACTCACCTAAAGGGCCTCTAGAAATTGATATTTCTCTGCCTGCACTCACCTTCCACTTAAACCATGGCTCAGAGCACTGCTCAGTTTCAAAAGGCAACTGCCAGGCCCAGACTGCACACAAGATACAATTACCAAGGGTTTTTTTTCAGCATCCAACACCTCAGCTAACCACTTTTAAAAGCAACTGCAAGATCAAAATTAAATGTTATTTCTACCAGAAGTCCCCCATACGGAGCATTTTGTGCCAACCTAAGCAGTTAGAACACCCTGGACCATGAGTTAGAGACACCTTTAAAGCAGAAAATGAGCTCTCTGCAAATAATTCCTGTCTGGCTTACCTCTCTCTATATCCTCCCCTAAGTCTTGGCTATTTTTAATGTAGGTTTGTTAATAATCCCTCTAGGTAAAGCCTCTAAAACAACATTACCTGGAGAAGTTTCCCATTTTCCACCGCAAGCCAAACCCACCAGCTGCTCTCTGGAAAGCTTTCTGCCTCCCCTAAAATTTCCAGCCTAAATTCTGCTCACCTGGGGGCAGGATGAACTCCATCAGGCTCAGCAGTTCCCCACGGGCTGGGGCCAGTCCCAGCCCTGTAGCTGGGGCCTAAGGAGATTATTGTGCTGGGTGATTAAAGCCCAGGCACAGCACACCTGGGAGCTGCCCCTCCTGCTATTGGAGAAGCCCTTGAGTGCCCACTTTAATCATCCTTGCCCTAAATTTCCACTTAACTCCAGTTTTTAACATCTGTTGTGCAAAAGATTGATAAACAAGGTGTTGCCAAACATTGCTGGGCACTTGATTTCCTCACACCGCTGATTATCCTGTTTTTTTTATGATGCCTTAATGGAAAATATTAATTAACCAAACCATTTGGAGCTCAGGTTACCTACAACAGGGAACATAACTGTTAAATTAGAGCCCCTGCATTAATATTATGTTGCATTAATATTAATATTATCATAACTTTTCTTTGTTATGATAATGCATCTTTGGGTATTCCATGCAAGGTGAGAGAGTTTCAACAGGAATAACACTGCAAGGGACAGTCTGACCAATAAGAGCAGTTGAAAGGGTCTCCCAGAATGCTCATTGCTTAAAATTCTTTCATGCTAAGAAGAAATAACATCTCATTCCAAGCTCTAGAGCACTCTAATTAGCAAGATTCCAAATAGAAGAGACGAGATAATTCTGTTTTGAAATTAAAAGCCCCAATTACTCCTGGGTTTTGTTTCATTTTGGAATTTACCTTTTCAGATTTTTGGAGTGCAGATCCTAAATTCTGGAAATGACTTCCCTTGTACAGCATCTCAGTGCTGCTCACAGAGGGGCTGGGATTTATTCCCCACTGCCCCTTCTCCTCAGCCTCTCCCACTGCTGAGCACTGGTGCTACAAACCCCATTTTCAGACCTTTCCTACAGAAGTGAAGGAGCTGACAGGGCCTGGGGGGGCCAGTAGCTGAAAGCTGAATGTTCTCATGCTGCTTTCCCTTGTGAACCTGATAATTTCAGGATCAGATTTCCCACTTTACAGATAACAGTAATAACATCTACTTCCTGTGGAGACCATGGTGGGGAAACACAAAATCGTGTCTGGCTGAGAGACCCGAGGGGAAGCTGCTAAGGAAAAGCAAAAGTATATTTAGCATCTGCTGAAGAATGTCCATGTGGGCCTGATTTGTGTGTCATCCTTGGACAGACCTTGCACAGGGCCCCTGCAAGCTCCTGCTGAGTTTTGCAACAGTGCCTGAGGGAGAGAGAAGTTAGGAAAGGATGTTTAAAAAAATCCTTCTCTGTGCCAGGGCAGGCTCTCATGTTCACTGGGCTGTGACCGAGTGTCTAGGCCAGAAATCTTCCTTACTGCAGTGGTGCCTGAACAAAACTGTCTGTCCAGGCACTCACATCATGAAAAACAACATCAGAGAAGTGCATAAAGAGAGGCACTTGGTCAGGAAAGCTTTGCAGCTAGAAGTAAGAGGATAACCCTAAGGGAAATGTGAATTATTGTGTCTGGAGCACTGGGACCCTGCTGGACTGTGCCTGTTGGAGGAACAGCTGCTCACCACTGCTCCTGGATCCCTTCCCTGCTGGAACTCCCTCTCTGGACTGCAGCTCAGGCCTGTCTGTATCATCTGACAGAGCTTTTCTCCAGATCTTAGCAGCTGCTGTGATTTTAGGTATCTGATCTTTGCTAGGGTTGACATTGATTTTCACTTTCACCAACAAATCAATTTATTCAAATTGAAGACTCTTCAGTTGCATCACAATCATACATTTCATTTTTTGGCTTATACTTCTGTGCTGAACCAAAAGTTTAATTCAGTCATCTGGTTCTTTGAAAAGATATCTCATTACATGAGTCAGGTATTTTACTGATACACAGCAGGGTTTTTTTTGAGTACAATGCTCCTGAGGCACACTTCCCAATGCTCCTATAGGGTGCTGCTAAATGATTCACTTTGTTATTGCTCCAGCATGCACTGGCAGTCAGGGATGGTATTAATTTTCCATTTATAGGTCATGCCTTCTAAAAGCACTCAAGATTTGCAGGGATTTGCAGGGATTGCTGAAGTCACAAAAAGCACAGGGGGTTTTTAGTGGGAAACCTGCAGTTACTACACACAGAGCAGTGCTGTTCTGGAGAGGCAAATGGGAGCCCCAGTGCAGGCTGGTTCAGCAGCTCCACTGAGGCTGGGACTGCCTGTGGGCTCAGCCTGGCCAGCCTGGGGGCTCTGCTGGGCCTTGGCAGAGTTTGCTCCCTCCCTGCCCCTCTGTGGCACTGCCAGGACACTGCCCTTCCTCCACGGGGTGCTGCTCTGCCCCAGCAGCTCCGGGAGGGTCTGGCTGGGGCTGCAGCTGAGCCCAGGATCCACCAGGAACATCCCCAGGAGATCTGGGGCTCCCGTGGCTGCTCCGAGGGCTGGGCCAGAGCTCTGCCTTTGGCTGGGCAGCAGGAAGGGCTGCAGCCCTGCATCTTCCCAGCAGAAATGGGGCTCTCAGCAGCCTGTGCCATCAGCTGTGTGTGTGCAGAGCCCAGCAAGGGAAGCACGGGCACCCTGCAGCCACAGCACCCAGCAGGGAGAGAGGGAACATCTCCCCAGAGCTGAGATGATGCACTGCCAGCCTGGTGCTCCCCAGGTGCTGTGTTTGGTGTTGGAGCCCTGGGCACTGAGGATTTGGGGCTTTCTGTGCTGCCAGGCACTGACCCCCAAGCAAACCCTGCATTGACCTGAGGCTGTGGAACAGCTCCCAAAATTGAGTGACAGCACTGGGATTGTGGGTGTGTGGTTTGGATAGCAGTGTGTGACAGCACAGGGGGCAAAACTCAGAGTTTCAGGGTTTAGTACACAGTAATGTAGATAAGGTAAGATGGAGGGTTCAGGGCATAGGCTGAGTTTTTCTTTCACCTTCTTCTCCATGGGTCTGGGGGGTTTTTTGTAATTGGGTGAAAAATCCGCACTGTGGGCCATGGGTGGTTGGTTATTGGGTTAAAAGTAAAAAAATAATTTAGGTGTCATCTCATAATTGGACAATTTGTGCTTAAAAGACCTTGGAAAGAATTAGAGACAGAGCCATTTTCCACCTTGTTAGCTAGAGCTCACAGCTTGAGGAGCTGTGCTATAGACAAGAAATAATAAACATCTGAGTCCAAAGACCAAAACTGCATCTCCCAAGCATTAACCCCGGCTCTAACAACAGAAGGAGACAAGAAACCCCCATTTGGGTGCCACTTACGCCAGTTTCCTGCTCTGCACAGTGCTGAAGCCAGTGAAGGAGCAGCTCCTGCTGATGCCACCCCCGTCCCCAGGGGACACAAACGTGAGCTTCACCGACATGGCTCCAGTCAGAGTCTGCTGGCTCCTGCAACAAAACACAAAAACAGATGAGGCCAAACCTTCTTGGCAGTTCTCGTGCTGCTGCAAGTGCTTAGCTGCAGGGAAGTGGAAAGTCAAAACAACACACAGCAGAATAAATTGGGAAAAAAAGGGACTTGTCTGCAATTCACGTTTCCTGTGTTGTCATCCACAGTACAATTAATAAGGGGCTGGATGGTCTAAAATGAAATCTCTCATGCCCTCTTCAATTTCTGATTGATTTTACAAACTCACTGTGCAAAAGCCAGAATAGCCTCAATTCAGAGGCTCTCTACATTTCTGACTTTTTAAAACCCCTGTAATTGTCCCAGTGCTCCAGGAGTGCAGGCCAGCCTGTGCATTTCCAGAGCAGTGTGGATGCCAGAACAATGCTGAAGCTCCAGACTCAGTCGGGTCCAAGAAGCAGCTCCTTGCATCTGTGCAGAGCCACACTGCAGTCAGTGGTAGGATTGGCTGGGTGGTGCTTAAGCCCAAGGCAGAAGTCTGGTTTCAGCAGTAAATTTCAGGTTCATGCTCCTCTTCTGGCAGGGTTTCCCTTGGATTGCTCTCTTGTTTTCCATCAGTCAAACTCTTGCTTTTTGGAGAATTGTGTTCTCTGCCATATGTCTATAGAATCCAAGTCCCAATATAAGTAACAGACATATCCTTCAAAGCAGCTGTAGAAAATCACCCAGACAGTTCATATACAGAAAAATTCCCTTCCTTTCCCCCTCAAGCTGGTGTAATGTAAACACCACAAGTGAGTAAATCTGGGTATAACAAAAAGCTGGAGGATGTGTTTGGAAGGAGAGGAACAAACCCCAAGAAGGAGCTCTGACTGCTCCATGCAGAAGTTTGTCCCACATTGCAGAATGTGCTCTGAAGAACACTTTAATCCATCAGAGTGGGTGCTGGGAAGGAGCCCTGCACTCAGCCCTTGTGCCTGACATGATCCCCTGACCATGGTCATCATTAGTCAGGATACAGGCCCAGAAATGTCCCTGTGAGGCTCCTTCCTGGCTCTGCCTCCTCCCTGCCTGCACAGCACTGAATGCTTCAATACTTCCCAAGAGGAAGGGGATTTGAGAGTATTTTGCACATTCTGGGCTGGTCTACAAGTACAGGGAATTACTGGGGACCATCACCACCACAGCAGGAAAAGCTGTCCTGGATCTCCAGGAGCAGAGATGCTGCCTGTCCAGAAGCCCCTCAGTCATTCCCTGAGGTTTAAACTCCCATCTCCCTGCCTGTTCTATGGGCTGGGCCAAGCTCAGGGGTACAGCTGGGAAAAGCAGGCAGAGTCCTGCAGAACAAGATGTGACAAAGATAAATCCCAGCCCACAGGCACCTGCTCTGCAAGGTCCCCAGTGTGCAAAGAGGTGCTGCCCATGGCCAGGCATCTCACTGCTCAGAGGAGCAATGTCCTCAGGGCTCCACAGCTTCAGGAGGGCCCACAGAAATCTGTGACATGGAAAATTCAGGTGCCTCTTACGTTGTCTGGCTTTGAAAAGATCCTCCTGAACACCCTTAATCAGAGCTCGGACTTGCATCATATCACAGCTGAAGTTTCAAAATATTTTCCATTCTTCCCTCTAGTTTTCAGATGTCTGTAAGTCTGTGAACTGTCACCCCATCAAAAGGATCATTAGCCTAAGAAAGCATGCAACTTACTGAAAAATGTAATTGCATAACAAGCTGTTAAAGGCAGAAATAAAAGGAATAGCCTTGTGGTTATTGACCACATCCCTCATCAAGGCTGAGCCAGATTCCCAGGATCTATTTTTCAGCTCTTTAACCTGGGAAACTCAGTTCATGGGTATAAGGAAGGAGGAAAGTGCAAGAGCAGCTGCTCCAAAGCCTGCCTAACATGACACTGAAAGCTTTGGAGCACAGAGATATGGAACAAACACAACCAGGCAGACCCTTGGCAGGGAACAGAAAGTGGAAAATTATAAAAAGCCTCCCCAAGTAAAATCTGTGGGGCTGGACTCTGGATGTGAAGGACTTTGTGGGAAATGTAGAGATCCCCAAAACTCCTAAATTGCCCAAATTGCCTGGACCTGACCATGTGTGTTTACAAACCCAGTATAACTCTGGATTTCCAGGAGATGAACTGTTGCAATTCCATAGAAGCCAGAGCTGCCTGGGCCTCACCTGGGCATGGCCAAAAGCATTTCAGCCCCTCTGGGCTCATTTGCTTCCTGTAACTGCCCAAAGCTCAGTCCCCAAGGCCACTGATCCTGCCCTGCTCTAATGCACTGCTCCTCTCAAAAGCAACTCACAGGCTCTTCCCAGCTCCCTAAGAATGAAGAGAATTTAAATAAAGCACCATTCAAGGGGTTATCACTTCAAAATTATGCCAACAAAGCCAATGCCTTTTGATGCACACTTGCATATGGATTTTTGGTTGTGATCCGGAAATCTCATGGCTCATTTCACACCCCTGAGCAGAAAACCATAAGTTGGATGTCAATAGAACATTTTACTTGTAAGAAAGACTTATAACTGCAGTTGTTTAAACAGAGGGTTTGCTAGCTGGAGTGTCTGTGAAAGTGCTGAGCTACACAAGTGCCCCTGAGAAAAGGTATCTGGACACATCTCAGATTCTACCCTGCCTTTAGGGTAGAAATAAATCAGATAAGGCTCAGTTCAAATCTGCCTTCCAACCTGGAACCTCTGCTGGGTCCAAATCTCATCAAACCAGGGATTATGCCCTGGGGAGCAGAGGAACTTCCTCCCTTTTACCCTTCCCCAAAAGCAGGGAAGTGAACAGAGCAGCCAGCCAGGGGCTGCATGAGCAGAGCACAGAGCACAGAAAGAGCAGCACAAAAGAAGGGAATCCATTGCCAGGGGCAACTGGAACTCCAAACTGCTGGAAAAACCAGGAGCCTTGACCAGGTCTTACAAAGCCTGTGAGTGTTGGGCACAGCTCCCAGCTGCCAGGCTCTCCCTGGCTGGGATGTTTCAGTGCCTGTGATTTGTACAGCTCAGGCTTCAGGGCTCAGAAATGTACCTCAAAGTCAAAGCAGATTTTTTTTTTTTTAGATTGAGTGAGTAGGTTTGTTTGGCCCTGTTTGTTCAGGGGTCCATTTGCCATGACAGATTTGGGTGTTTCAGCTCTGGTGTGACCAAGTGTCCAGGCAGGCTGGGGCTGCCCTGAGCAGCCAGGACACACAAAGTGCACCCTCTGCTCCCCTCTCTGAGGCTGGGGCTGTTCCTCCAGCCAAATGACCTTCATCTTCTACAAACAAAATAACGGGGTCTGTTTGTGTTTATGGCTGAACTTTTCCAGCCCCACTCACATCTTTCCTTCTGGGCACAATGGTTTCAGCAATTCTGTGAGGAAAACATGACTCACAGACTTGCAGAAGGTTTCTGCTCCTGTTTTGTGCTTTAAATGAGCAGCCACGTTTTTGTGTTGGCATCTCTGAGGGCTCCACTCGGTGCATGAATCTCTGCTAGGGGAAAGAATTCCTGTTTCCCTGAAGTCTGTAATGTTCCAGCTGGGGATGGGCAGTGGGGAGGAGATGCTTTCTCCTGGCTGTGCTTCTGCACAAGCTGCACCAGCTCCTGCTCCCCTCAGCTCTTTGTTCCTCACCTGTGGGGCACTACCTGCTCCCACTGGCACAGCAAAAGCCAGGCTGAACCCAGCAAGTTCCTGTCACTACAGACAATAAACACAATTACTGACAGACATCAGTTGCTAGTGACTTCAGGGAGGCTCACGGGTGTGACTGTGGATAAATTATGTGATCATGACAATTTGCTTTCCACTGCCTGCTGCAAACCCTCTCCTCACACTTTTAGACCCCTGTTATTTTTCTACATCATTTCATTTGTAAATATTACACTCACTTTGCTTGGAAAGACAAGAGAGCCATTTTATCTTCTAGCTGTGGGAACCAAACAGAGCAGATCTCATTTTGTATTATCACAACATAATGCTTAATTCAGTATCTGGGAAGCCCAAACAGTTTATTGGAGGGACTGGAGCCTTCCTGCTAAAACCTGGGGCTTAGCTTTGTGCCTGTCAGGAGGCTCCCCTGGTGGGTTTGTGCACAGCAGGGCACATAAGGTTACTGCAGAGTTGCCACCTGGATTCTATGTCCTTTCTGGCATGGTTTTATAAAATTCATTTCATGAGAGCCAAACAGAAATGCCACTGGGCTGTGCTGGTTCTGCAGCACCTCTCTGAAACTCAGCTTTCACTGCACAGAACCAAGGTCAGCAGTGACTCAGCCCATGAACGTTTAGGGCCTGCAGAGCCTTCTCTGGACTTTTGGGGTGAGCTGTGATTCCAAATGATCATTGGCTGTTTAGAAAAACTCAGTCAAAGCTGCTGGGTTTTCATCCTGAAATTCATGATAAATTCTACCAGAATAACTATATCAGGATCAGGGGTTTAGCTGAAAGAAATACACACTGCAAGCACTTCCTGGGTGGAAAGACAACCCTGGCATAATCACACGCAAAATCTTCAGCAAAAGTTAAATTGAAGACTGATTTTGCCAACTGGGCTGTGTCTGCCTACCATCACTTGGATGTAATCACCATCCTTTTTCTTCTTGCTTATTTCAAACCACAGGGACAATGGATTTGAGTGACCCTCAGGTGTTGTGCAGAGACACCCTCAGCAGACAGTGGCAGCTCTCTCTGCTGACACTGATAAAGAAAAGAGCTCAGATCCCCAGCCTGGATTACAGCCCTGTCACAGCCCCAGGGCTGCTCTAGGCCTGACCCACGGGGGTTTTTGTGATTTCAGTGCACTGTGGAATAGGTGGGAGTGTCTGGGCCTTGGCAGTGCTGGACGTGTGAAGGATCCAGAGCTGGGGTGGATGGGAGGTGAGAAGGTCCTGACTCAGCCTCCTCACCCTGAGGGTGCCTGTCCTGGCAGGAGTGAAGTGAGTCTGGGCACAGCCCCGGGCTGAATCCCCTGGGAAAACACACACTGAGTTTAATCTCTGCTCTCCAGCATTCCTCAGGAAAACCATTGACCTCAGGAGCAATGTCTACTGTGCTGCATAAACATTCCAAATTTATCATGCAGACCCTTCACATCCTAAGTGGTTTTGTTCAGCTGTTTGACAAACATTCTATTTATACAGCTATGGGCAGAAGTAAGAAAAAAATGATCTCTCAAAAGAAGAAAAATAATTTGAATTAGGGAGACACACGGTGCCCTTGATCTCAGAATATGTCCCAAAATGGGTGTTTTAAAACAACCAAACAGGGATCTTCCCTTCAGACAAAACCAGCCCATGGCCACAACTCCCAGCACAGCAGAGTCTGAGCAGGTTTGGTGGAATTCCCTCCAAGGGGGATTCTGACCCGTGGCTGTCACTGCAGGGAGCTGGAAGTGCCCACCACAGGCAGGGGAGAGCCCTGCAGACACAGACACGGGAAATGTGTGCCTGATATCAGCTTTTATCCAGCACAACAGAGCTGAGCAAAGGGAGAGGAGGGTCACAAACAGCTCCCACCCATTCATCAGACATTTCTGCTGCCCTAAGATTGAGCAACAGGAGCAATTACATCACAGCTTTGCTGTAGATGGAAGCTTTTGCTCCCCTGTGCAGCTGCAAGAACTTCTTGACCTAAGCCTGTTTAACTCAGATTATGAGATGGGCCCTGCACTCTGCACCAAACTTGCATCTGTCAGGTCATCTTTTCAAAATGCCAAATGATTCAGGAATATAATCCCACTCCCACAGGTACTTCAGGCTCTTAAGAGCTACTTCAATTGATTTTTTTAATCAGAATTACATTCAGAGCTTGCATTATTTAGAAAGACAGGACTTCAGTGTGTAGCTAGTTTTGGTACTTTTGCAAGTTTTATCCATGCAGATTCAGCTCTTGAATATATATTTAAATGCTGCACATCTGACATACTTTCCTCCTGGCCATACTTAAGCCATTAAAAGAAAATCAGATAAACAGCTTTGATCCAAGTTATTGCTTTACTCATTAGGCCCTCCCATAGCTTCATGCCAGCTCCTGGAAATGGCATTCTGGAGTGCAGGCTTCCTAGGCAGGAATAAATTTGAATATCTCAGGCAGTGCTGTCAGACAGCTTGTCCCGTGCTGGAGGTCAGGTCTGATGGCCCCAGTCCTGGAGGATTCTTTGAACACAGGACTCAGATTTCAAGTCCAGGGCGAGCTGCTTTCCAAGGCTGCACCCCAAATGTTCCTGCATTTCCAATCATTTTCCATCTCATCACGCAGCTCCAAGTCCTGCTCTCAGTGACAGGGAGCACATCCAGAGGAAATTAATCAGCCACTGATTCCAGATTCCCAGCAGAACCCAGCAGCAGGAGCTGGCCTGACCCAGTTAATGACCTGGAAATTATTTTCCAAGACAATGACATCGTGGCCACTTGGTGCCTCCCAGCAGCAGCAGCAGCTGCCAGTGAGCACCAGGGGGCTCAGCAGGGATCACCCCTTTCCCTCATGGAAATGTGGTTCTGGCAATCTCAGCTGGCTGTAAACCCCACCGTGGCCTTTTGGGCTAAGAGGAGCTGCAGTGACTGCCCATAACCCCGTCCTGCTCTCCATCCTGTGCCAGCCCAGGGCACAGCCCTTGGCTCACTCCCCGAGGTGCTGGGAGCCCTCTGGGCTCTGCCACAGGACACTTCACCCATTGCCAGCTGCTCCACGAGCAGGGGCCTGGCTGTGCTGCTCTGCTCTCAGTTCCCAGCTCGCTGACAGCCCAGCAAGGCTGCCCAGGCCTTGGGGAAGGTGGCAGCTCCAGGGGCTTCCCCAGCTGGCAGCACTGCAGCTGCAGCTGCAGCTCAGCCCCAAATTCCTGCGCCCAAATTCCCAACTGGGACAAGCAGAAGGAGCTGAGGCAGAGCAGTTTACAAGGGATGCACAGGCTCCTCCATTTGGGACAAAGGAAAACTTGCCTGGCAGCAAGGCACTGAATCCCTGCAGCTCTGGCCTTGAGAGATTCCCCCTGGTTACTGAGGAGCCCCAAGGATCATTCCTGTGTAACACAGACCTCACCCTCCCTGCCCTCCCCAGCCTGAATGTGTGTTACAAACAGAATCATCAGGTGTGACCATGGCTCCAGCCAGCCCTCCCATGCAGGAGCCCATCTCCAGGATAATTATGACATGAGGCAGGTCCTTCATCTCAGCCTTAGGGCTGTGGGAAGTCCCAAGGCTGAGTTTCCATACAGCAGCAGGATGGTCAGATAAATGCTTTGTTTACTGCACTGAGAAGGGTATTTAACCAAATCAGATGACAAACTCCAGCAAAAGTGAAATCTGATGTCCAACAGCACAGGGGATGTAATTTGTTACCTTCAAAAAGTGAATTCTGTGAATCACAATATCCTGGTGCTTCTGAAGTGGGACAACCTGGGTGTCATTTACCTGTCTGACCAGGAAAATGGTCCCTTTACTAAGGATTGAACCATCCAGCCCACTTCCCATGGCATTCCCATTAACGTTACCAAGATAATCTTGTGCCACAGAAATAAAGAAGTTGCTAAGTTAGCATCAGTATCCCAAAGAACACTGGAAAAAGAGGAGAAGCATATAACATTTCATAGAAGAGAGAAATAGTAGGGACAAAAGGTTTATGCTTTAAAGCAAAATATGTACTTGTGGAAAACCCCAGGAACTTTGAATGTATGTGGGTATATCCCTGCTTTCCCCTCCACTTCTTACCAGTTCCTGTCACACACACTCTGACATTCATGGCCCACATTTTTATGCTCTTATTCTCTGCTTTTATTTGGTTTGGGCTTCTTTTTAATGAGGTGAACTTTGCAGGGCCCAGCTCTAGCTCCCATAAAATCTGGGTCTTAAATGGCCAGGTTTAGTGGTTTTTGTGTGGAGAGAAAAAGCCCTCCATCCCAACCACAGAGCTGTACTTGGAACCAGATGTCTCACCCCCTTTAAACTGAGCTAATGAGGACAGGAATGTGGTCAGGAGAACTCCTGTCCAGAATTCCAACAGGTCTTGCCTCTGGAATTGTGGAAGGAGTGCTGCAAAGGCTGATGCTTCCACAGAAAGGAAAGGGAGGAGGATGGTGATTCCTCAGGAGCAAAAGCTGCAGTGCTGCACTTGCTTGGTGGCACTTGCACCCCACAGCCCTGCTCATCCCCACAGCCCTGCTCATCCCAACAACACTCACAGCCCCACAGCCCTGCTCATCCCAGCCCCTCAGCCCTGCTCATCCCAACAACATTCACAGCCCCCAGCCCTGCTCATCCCAACAACACTCACAGTCCCCAGCCCTGCTCATCCCAACCCCACAGCCCTGCTCATCCCCACAGCCCTTACACCCTCACCCCACACAGGGATCCCCCAGGTGATGGGAGCTGCTCTAACTCATCAAACCAACCCATTTACAGAAACCCAGGGGCTGGCTCTGGGTCACCTTTGCCTTCAGCAGCTCTGAAGGGACTCTAAACTGCTCCTCCCAAGGCTTCTGTAAAACATACAGCAGACCAATCCCTGAGGATCAGTGAAAACCATAACCTCTGATGGAAATCTGACTAAACAAGAACATCTTTTAAATGAACTCTGCCCATCAGTGTGTTTTTAAAATAGAAAGAGTCCTCTGCTGCTAGTTCAGAAGGAGAGAAGATGTTTAGGACCAGCACTTCTCTGCCCAGTCTTGCTCCCATCAGAGTCACTGGGAGCATTGCCATCACTTCAGAGATCATCAACAAGGCCTTGGAGGTCAGGACTTGGCACTCAAACTGGAAAAATACATAAGTGTGGCCTTTTTTTTTCTTTTTTAGAAAAGATGCATCAGATTCTCCCTCTGGTGCCTAGCTTAAGCTTCTGTAAAACAATGATTCTTGCTTTGTTTTCATGTGCTCCTCATCAGTGCTTTCTCTGCAGTGTGGAGCAGGTCCCTTGCACTGAGCCACAGCAGCAAAAAAGATTCTTCTGCTGAATAAAGTCTTGTGAGACACAGCCATTACATGCAGAGGAAACTGGGTTTAGTGGGGCCCTAGTTGCCCTGGGGACTCCCATAATATAAATTATTAATAATAAAAATAAACATTGGCTAGCTTGAACTTCTCTTCATTCCCTTAGAGCTTATTTTTGTGATGGAATTAGCTAAATAAAGCCCACTTGAAAGAATGTTTAATTGCAAACTATCCAAAGAAAACAAAATGGAACTAATTGGTTCTTAGATATTAAACATTCAAAAGGAGATGGCTTTGGAAACAGCTGAAAGACTGATGTGCATTAGGGTACAAATGGTGCAGTGAGAGCAGCTGAGGAAAATGCAGTCTAAACAGGACTACATTTACTTTTAAACCAGATATTCGAGTTTAGTCAGCCTGGCCCTGCCTAGAAGACAGCTTTGGATTGTTTCAAGCCTAAACAGAATTACAGCAGCACTCTCTGCAAAGTCATAAAATCAGAGGAGGCAAACTTGTGTCCTGACTTGTGGGCATCATTTGCCCAGGAAGCACTACAAAACCTGCAGTGATTGCTGCTTCCTGGAGTGCCCCTGAAATCTCCTCCAGCCTAAAGAGGCCATCCCAGGCAGGGCTGATTCAAGTGGTTTTTTCTAAAGCAGTTGTTTTCCTGCAAGTCTGGTAGGGAGGGCTCACCAAACCAGTTCTGACAGCACATCTCCAAAGGAGAGGGGCTGTGCTTCCATCAGAGTGACTGAGATCTGCCTTGGCCTCTCCAAAATCCCCTCCTTCAGCCCTGGGTTTTGTTATTGCTATTTAACTCAAGTATTTCACAGGCAGCAAAGAGAAAGAATCTGTTTGGCCATGTGAAAACTCCCTTTCCATATTCATTAGGAGCTCAAGAGTTGCCACACTTTGTTCAGAAGTGTTTCTAGCAAGACTGGGAAGTGATGGCTCCAACGTGACAAGAAAAAAACCCCACTGCATTAAAAGGGAGCAAGAGGTAGATAAGTTATAACAAAAATCACACAGTAAAGACAGCTTTAAAAATTAATGAGTGGTAGGTAGAAGAATTTTTCTCTGGAGGACCACGGTGTGCACTGAAATCAGACTGGTGCTCAGCCACTGGAGGGGCACTGCCTCATCAGCAACGTGTTTACTTTCCCACCTATCAATGAGTGACAGTGACGAGGCCTCTGCCAGAGATAACAAATTCCTGGAAATGTCAGGGCCCCCAGAACACCCAGCCCAAGCACATGAGAGCTGCTCACTGGGAAAAAGAAAAAAAAAAAAAAGGCAGACACAACTGGAAGTGCTAAGCAGAAGTCGCTCAGCAGGATCAGTCAAGATCAAACCACTTCAACATTTAGGCCAAAAGCTAATGTAATTTAAGGTCCCTTGAAATGTTATGAATACCATCAGCAAACACGGCAAGAGTCACTCATGAAAATGCATTTCAGCTTTGTGCACAAAAAAAAATCAATCAGCTCTCTGTCTCAGATCTCTTCAAAGACTGTGAACCCAATTGTTTGTTCCCTGAGGACCCAAAGCTTTTACTGCAACTGACACATCTGCTTAGTGTTTCCCATTTTTCAGCATCACAAGGAGTTTTTCTTAGACCTTGGCCTGGTTTGCTCAGCATCTATGGGCCAGGGATGCTCTGAAGTGCCACTGGTGATCCCCTGCAGAGCTGCCAAGGACAGTGCACAGGGCAGAGACCTTCCCAGCAGAGCCACCCTTGGCTTATCTGCACAGCTCAGAAGTGGCCATTCAGACACAAAACACCCTGGCAATGATTCCAGCAATACACTCCTGCAGAAGCAGGATTAAACCCAGGCTGACACAATTGCAGCAGCCAGGGCAGGCAGTGCATTCGATGCTCTGACAGGAACGGGGAGTTTTGCTCCACACGCCTTGGCTCCCCCAAGAGAGATATTTTACCAGAAGATACAGTTTTACTGTACTGTAAACACACTCTGACAATTACAGGTCAAAGTATCCTCACTTATTGCTAGAAGGGAAACTAAAAGGAGCCAGATTCATACACACACACGGGGAAAAGATCCATCATGTGCTGCTGGAGCTGCTGGAGAGCAGCACAGAAGTTGTGTCTGAGCTGGAGACCTTACCAGAAGATGCAGCGTGTGCTCTCAGCCAAAGCCTTCTCCTGCAGAGCTTGTTCTCCTCACAGTTGTGGTTTTGTTCTTGAAGAACCCAAGCTCAAGCAATTTTGAGATACTTTGCATTGCTACTCTAAATGTTTTGCACTTCTGCTGTTTGTTTGCAGGCAGCTGGGATGCCCTCACTGATTTTCTAAGGGTATTTAAATTCTGCTTGATTTGTGAACAAATCACTTTGTTGCACAACACACTGGCATGTGAACCCTTCAGAAAAAAGGGAGAGGCACAACTGGGCCTCAGTGGAATTAGGAAGGAGCTCCAGTGACCTCAGCAGAGTTACACAAAGGGCAGCTCTATTGTCTCGAGGCCTGTTGTGCCTAACTGAAGGAATATTTCTGTATGTCAGGGCTCTTCAGAGAGGGCCTCACCTTCCAGATCAGTGTCTGGGGTCCATTTCAGACAACAGTGACACATTTCCATCCAGCCTGGGCATCTGGTGCTGCATCAGCAGCCCTAAGAAATGTGCAGTTACATTTACAACAATTCCACAACACTGTGTGCCACTGGGGCACCCAAACCAGGCATCTCCACACCAGATCCATCCAGTGTCAGTGCTCTTCTCTTGCCTGCCAAGAGCAAAACCAGGCACCAGCTTGCTACAAACCCCTTCCCTTCCAACTTCAGAAAAGCCAAAGAACTACCTGTACAGACCAGCCTCAGCCATGTCCATGCACTGGAGTGCAGTGACTGCTCCAGCAGCTGCATTTGGAACATCCCTTTGGAAAACCCTGGCCTGCTGTTTTAACTTTACAGATCTCATCAAACAAAATCCTTCCTTATAATCTGGAGAATTCTTACAAACCCTGTTTGTAACATTTCAGTGACGTAATGGAAACATTTCAGAGATGCAGTGCCCAGGGAGACTGGAGGTGATTGAGGTGGTGTTCCTTCTGCACCAGCAGAAGTACAAACCTACTCACGCCAGCATTAAAGCAGACATTCAGATTTTAAAGCACACTGAGGCCTTGGAATTGCCTCCCTGTTTATCTGTTCAGGCCCAGTATTGGAAAATGATATTTCCCTCTTCAAGTCTGTAGCAATTGCAGTAATAAAACAGAGGTTATGTAAGTGCAGAGATTTATGGAAAAATATAATTGGAAAGCACAGAGCTCTAAAATTCATTTGAATAACTCAAATACAGCTGAACTGACATTATTCACACTTTCCAGTCTTAGTCAATACTGGATTGAAACCAAGCACAAGACATTTCAGGCCCAAAGGAGGTTTTTAAGAAAATTACAAGTCCCTATATTTCCAGTTTACAGTGCCTGTCTGGGAAAGCTCTGCCGCCTAAGGAGACACCGAGCTGCCTTCTCATGGGATCAAAGAGCAGAGATGTGAACTAATTAAGGGCACCTTTGGATCAGCCTGTAAACACAAGGGCTGATTCCACCCCAGAGAGCTCCCAAAGCAGAAACCCGGATGCAAATGTCTGCGGTGTCCCGGGCAAGCAGGGCTGCAGATTCAGAGCCACATTTCACACTCAAGTTCATTTCTGACCTGTGCAGACACAAGCTCCAGGCCCAGCTCTGCATTCCTTCCACACCCAGGGCTGGAGTTGTGCCTGGAGAAGGAATGCAAGAGAGAAATGAGTTTCTTATCGGCCTGGCAGATCTTGTTGGGTGATGTAGATGCCTGTGGAGCTGCCAGAACTCCAATGTGGGACATGGCATGCAGCCGAGCTCCAGAGCTCTGAGATTTCAGTCCAGTGCTCTGGCAGGACACTGGAAATAAGGTAAAAACTGTTTTCTGAAGCATAAGCAGCTGCTCCTAACTGGAGGACACATTTCTGCTATAAACAACTGTCATCAAAGGAAAAGGGAAGGTCCCAGATTTGTAGAAGAATGAGTGGAAAATCGTGTCTTTCCAGACTCTGGGGCATTTGAAAGTCTGGCTATAAGAAAATAGATTTAATAATCACAAAACTCACAGAGGGGAATACTAAACACACAGATAAGGACAGGAGGTTTCTCAGGATAACCCTGAGTGTCCATCTCCTCCCAAACCATGGCAGCATCACACCTACAACTGCACATGGCAAAATCCTGCATCACTGCAAAGAGACCCAAACTTCACCCTGGCTTTTGGTAAGACAAACCAAAGCAAGTTATGGCTCTTTCAGTTCCACAGCCAGCAGGATTTCAAAATGTGCAGGGACAAAGACCTCCCAAATGCATGAAGCACAAAGAACTGTGGAAACTGTGAGGCTCTTTGTGTGTGGATTGTGGCCTTTTTTAAATTTTGCCAGGGCTGGGACCTTGCTGGAGGTTTCCTCTCGTTACTCTCCCCAAACAGAACACAAACCTGAAGGATAAAGATGCTGTGCTGTGGTCAAAAGTGTCAAAAGGACATGTTAAGGTAATTCACATTGTATTTTGTTCAGACAAATATTTTCATAAGAGTTGAGAAAGAGCTTGTTGAATAGAGCATCCACTGTTTTGAGAAAAAGAAATGCTAGCTGAAATCAAGGGCTTTGGCTACTTTAGGGCTTCCTAGGCAAGATTAAATCAAAATATTTCCTGTAAACATTCCCTCTTTTCATCAGCATGTCAGTTGTAATAAGGAGAATGTGATCCTAATTCTCAGCATCAAAATCTGGGATAACCATAAAGTCAAATGTTTTCTTACTGTCACAGAAACAACTGTGAGAGGAAATATTTTCCAAAGCATGTTGCAAGTGGAGGTAAGTAAATCAGCTAGCACACAGCACATTTTTAAGGGAAAAAAGGTTCTAAAAATGAATCAGGATTTAATAAAAAATGTCTCTGAGGTACGTAAGTCATGCCCATAATAGAATATTTTTCAATTTTCAACCCTGTATAGAGAATTTTAAACCACTAGCAGATGTAGGAAACAAAAGCAAAACTGTCCCTTATTCTCTGCTGTGCACACACATAGATAGAGACACGGAAACCAAGGAGAGGCTCTCAAAAGTTTTCCACAAGAAAGACAATTTGCTCACAATTCCTTCTCCCTTTAAATTGTTTCTGTGGCAACACATCTGGTGCTGTAATTCTAGGCCAGAGCATGAACTATCCTGCAAGAAGAAAGTTCTGTTGTTGTTCTGTCTGCAGGAACGTGGAGCAGAGAGGGATCTGGGAGCACACGTAATCAGGTCACCCCTGCTGCCTCCCCAGGCACGCAGAACATCAGCTGGGGAGCTTTAGGCACAGCTTAAAATTGCAAGTTTTAAAGCATTTCAACAGTGGTTAGAGAGAGCTCTCATGGTAAACAGAGTCTATAAGCCAGGGGGGTTTTAAAAATAAAATGATGAGTGCTTTGCTACTGCTGTTCCTACCCTGTGAAATAAATGAATTATCCAGCTGAGAGGAACAAGGTCCATTCCCTAATCACAAACATAACTCTCCCTATGTGATGGAGCAGGACTGATGTTGATTTTTTATCTCCCAGCACTCTGTTATCAGCCTTGCACACGTGAGATGTGTCAGGAGCTCGTGAGGCCAAAACACCTCAAATGTCAGTGAAACTCAGGGTGAGTTGCCCCTCCCAGAGTCACTGAAGTTGGAAAAATCCCTCCCAGAACATCAAATCCAAGCTGTGCCCCATCCTCACCCTGCCTGGGCTCGGAGTGCCACCTCCAGGGATGGGCACCCCAAACCTCCCTGGGCAGTTCCAAGGCCTGGCCACCCCTTCAGTGAAAAAATTCTTCCCCAAACGTGCAGCACTGGGCTCTTCAAGCTCTTGAGGACCAATAGACTTTACACTGTGGAAATAATGGAAGTAGATTTTTGCTACTTCATCAAGCAGATCAGGGATGGATCCATGGAAAGAACATATCTGACGAGCAATAAAATGTCACTGACACAGTTACTGTCCCAATAATAATTGCATATGTTCTCCATAAAATAATTTTAATTTAATTTAGATTTAATTTGAAACAGCTAGATTCACATCAAGAGCAGTTTCATATAAATCTGTTTGGTAACTACACTTAGGTTATTTCTGTATTAATGACAAGATCATCTCAGTGTTCTGAGCTTCTAAATTACTGGTGATTAAATGTCTTGTCTGTCTGAAAACCGAGTTTTTGCCCCCAAAAAGTTGCATTGAATAAAAATGGTAGTTTTCAGGCATTCTGTCTTTGAAGACATACTGCTTTAAAGCAGTCTGTCCTCAGGGAGAATAAACTGGCAGCAGAAATGGAAAAGTTGAAAAAAAAAAAAAAAGTGGATAAAACCTGGTATTTCATAAATATGTATGTGCCTTTTGTGCTTCTGGAGGCAGCACCCGAGGATGGGGATGGAAGCCAGGGCCCTGAGCACCTGTAGCCATCAGGGGCTGGCTGATGTCCCCTGCACGACTCTCTGCCTGTGATTTTGGATTGTCACCAGCCAATCACCTCCCCAGATCCACTGCTGGCCAGCAACAGCCTGCAGAACTCAGCTCTGCCTGTTCCCTCTTTCTCAGCCTTTTGGCTGAGATCAAGCGTGCAGATTTAAATAATATTAAACCTGCTATTTTACACAAATTATCTCCTTCATTTCCAGTCTTTCTCTTTATTTCATCCAAATGGAACAAATGAATGACCCTTCAGAGACATTTCCCCTCCCTTGCTTTATCCTGGATAACTTTCTATGCCCAGAACCTCTGCCTTGTCCTGGTGCCCTGTAACCCCCCATTGTCACTCCTCAGAGCCCTGAGAGACACCTGAGGATCACAGCTTTCCTCTCCTTTCCCCACAGACTGAGCCTGCTTTCCCTTTCCAGCCAGAGTGGCTCTGTTCCACTCCTCAGGCTCTTCATGAGGGGAAGGCAAAGGAGGAATTGTGAAGGAATGAGCTGTGGAAAGGAATAAAGTGACACTGGTGGATGTGCTGCTGCAGGATCCCAGCTCCCTGCCTGGGCTGCTCCTCAGGAACCCAGGGCTGGGGAGAACACTGTAGAGCAACTGTGCAGCTGCTCTTTGTCCTGCCAGAGGGAAACCATCCCACCCTTACCCTGCCCCTTGGGGAATGGTTACACAACTCCCTGCTTGGCCTCTCTCTGCACAGCCCTGGCTCCGTGCTGCTGACAGAGCAGCCTGCAGCCCCTGCTGCCTCCAGGATGGAGCCCTGGCTCAGGATGCAGGGCTGTCACCTCAGGGAAGCCCAAAGGGTGGCCAGGCTGTGACTGAAGGGCAGTGCTGCCAGGGTGATGCTCCCTAGCACCTCACACGTTTCTCTGCAGACCTGGGGCATAAAGAGGCTGGGCCTGCCATCCAGGGCAGCTGGATTTGGCAGGGTCTGTGCAGCTTTCCCTGCACTGCCACACGTGCTGCTTGTGCCATGCACTGTGCAGGGCTCAGAGCAGCAGCAGGGAAGGGAGGAACTGCACAAAAACAAACACAGCAGAGAGGGAGTTTCTCACTGTGCACTCCTTTAGCCATAGTGTCTCTCTCAGGTGTGCCTCTCCATCCAGCGTGCAATATTCCCCCAGACACATTCTGCACACTTTACTCCCCTTGCAGATGATCTTCCTCTGCTTTTCTCGTTTTTAATTAAGGGCTTTCCAAAATAAAATAAAATAAAATTNCTCGCTCCCCCTCCGACCCCCCTGGTGCTGGCAGGGGGGCTGGGAACGCGCCGCGCGGCTCCAGCACATGCCGAGCCGGCGGTCACGGCCCGGACCCTCTGCTATTAATCAGGAGCATCGCAGGCGCCCTCCCGCTCGCTCCGGCTGCTCCAGCGCGGCTCCCGCAGCGCCGCAGGGCAGCGGCAGAGCGGCAGCGCTGGCAGGGCACCGCTCCGGGAGCCCCGGGAACTGCCCCGTTCCNATCAATAGGTGTAGCTCCCATTTTGCAGCTGTGAAAACACAGGTATGGACAGATTAAGTCTTGATCCCAACAAAGGAAATGACTGAATCAGGAGTTTGAGTACTGGTGCTGCTTCCATACTCAAGAAATGGCTCCAGAAATATATAACCTTATTTTTCAAATTCCTTCGAGTTTCTTTGGTTGATGAACAACCCTACTTCCATATGGCCCAACTTATTTAAAACACTTTTAAAAGGGGGAAATTAAACTCTGTCTGAATCAAAATGTAACTGGGCTGTGACCCAAAACCTCAACTTATATTTACACGAATAAGCAATAAAATTTTTTTTAAAAAAGGAGGCAAATAAAACGTAATATTTGCACAGACAAAAAGAGTTAACTAAAATACAACCAGCTCATGCAACAACACCTCCAACAGGCAAAACTCTACGGGATGGCATAACCCCGATGGTGTTCCCTCTCAGCGTTCCACCTGCTGCAGCCAGGTGCTGTCCTGCCGGGGCTCCGGGCTGTTCCCTGCCGGGAATGCCTTTACCCGGACCAAAAGCTACCGAGCCTCTCCCGGCTGCAGCCCCCGCAGGGATCTCGGCATCCCTGGAGGCTCGGCCGCTCACAGATGCTCGCCTGCCCCGCAGCTGCCCGTGTGCTGCCTCAGGCGACCGAGCCCCGGCCCAGGTGTCCCTATCCCCGCAGGTGTTCGTATCCCCCCAGAGGTATCCATGTCCTCCCAGAGGTGTCCGGATCCCCCCTCAGGTGTCCGGATCCCCCCTCAGGTGTCCGGATCCCCGCTAGGTGACTGTCCCCTGCCGGCACCGCAGCTCTCCCCTGCGGGCGCTGCGGGTGTCCCGCGCCCCCGAGCCCCGCTCCGTGCCCAGGTGTGCCCTGCCCGCGCCCAGGTGTGCCCTGCCCGTGCCCAGGTGTGCCCAAGTGTGCCCTGCCCGTGCCCTGCCCGTGCCCTACCTGTGCCCCACCTGCGCTCAGGCCGGCGGGCGCGGAGCGCGGCTCGGCTCCGCTGCCGTGGCTGCTGTCGCGGCTGTCGCGGCTGTCGCGGCGGGTCCGGGCGGCCGGGAGGGCCCCGAGAGCCGCCGCTTATCGCCGCTTATCGCCGCTTATCGCCGCCCAGCCGCGCTCCGCTTCCAGGAAGCCGCGGCTCCGGAGCGCTGGTTCGCCGCTGGATGCCGAGGGCTCCGTCCCGCTCCTGCTTCCCTTCTCCCTCCCTCCCTCCTTCCCTCCCTCCCTCCCTCC
>VWYO01006042.1:322715-343875 GCA_013400275.1 Rhadina sibilatrix
AAAACAAACAAACAAAAAAAGCCCCTCAGGTAAGTGGAGTTGGCCCCTAAGTTTCTGGACAGACTAGAAGACGTACAAAGAAATATGTGTTATGGGGAAAGTGTGAGATCAGTGGGCCAAAAGAAGTGTTTTGAGATCTACTTGGCGAGTGGACTACATGATCTCCAGGGGTCCCTTCCAAGCCTAACAGTTCTGTGAGAATGTGCAAGCGTCAAAACCCGCTCTTTGTCGGAATTGTAATGACCGCGTTTGTTAAGTGACTGTTCCTGCAGTTAGCTTTTTTCCTTAATGATTATGTCTCTCTGTAGCTTTCTGTGGGGTCCAGCGTAGGCTTGCGGTAGCGGTGAGCCCTGGCTAGCTTATCCGAAGGTGGAGTTTGCCTTCTCTTAGAGGCCCCGAGAGACTTTTACCCTGGCAGTGTTTCAGGAGTGTGTGTACCTGTGTGTTCCCGCAGAGATCACCCGTGTCAGGTGCTCGCAGCTTTGCCCCACGCGTGTCCGCACATCTCTTCTATTTTTAATTTTTATTTGCTGGTTAGGCAAAGTTTTTCTGACAAAGCTTTGATATTCTGAGAGAAACTAGATTTTTTTTTTTTGATTCTGCTTTATATTTGTAATAATTTCCAACTGTAAAACTGCTGGATGTACAGTATGAGGCGTATCACTATTAGTTAAAGAAATGTTGAGTTAAAACCCCTTTTTCATTGCCTAGACAGACCTAAGTGCATCCACGTGGGAGTGTGTTTTCTGTTGATGGACACATGGATCTCTTGGGTTGTTTTTTAAAGTGGGGAGCAGCCTGTGTTCTGTCCCCTCCTTTCCTGCTAGTGAAGAGTTAGAGCAGCAGCACAGGGGAAGCTGCCAGGACTTGAGCTGTGTGAACTTGTAAGGATAACACATCATAGTGCTGGGACTGCTGGAGAGTGTGTGGTTGGTCTGTACAGCTTGAATGAGGATGGTTTCTTTACAGTGTTCGTTTTTCATGTGCCCTAAACCAGCAAGCACAAGAATATCTGGTAGCTGTTATTTCAAATACCAGTTAGTTAGTACTATGATGGTGAAGTCTTTGATTTATGCTCTTATAAGGTTGAAAATAATCAGTATGATGTGCTTACCAACTTAAATCACTTGTTTCAGCCCCAAACTCTAGGTTTACTGTTTCCCCGCTGTGTGTTTTCCTTGATTGAAAATACATCTAGGGAATCAGCCATGTGATGTGTTCCTGGTGTTTGTACAGAAAAGCATAGTCCTAATGAATAGGGATTGTCCCTTAAGTGCATATTATGGAGCAGGATGCAAGGCATTCCTAGAACTACTTGTTGCTAATGCATTATTTAACAGCACCTCAATTTAATATTGCAGAGGAGTCATCTTCATTCTATGAAAATGAGCAATTCTGAAGAGAAAGGAAAGAGGCCTTTGTGGGAGGTGGAGGGAGCCGTTCCTGTGGAGTGGCCTGGCCTTTGAAGGCTGCTCAGTGATGTACAGCTCTTTATTTAGATATTCCAAATCAATAATTGTGCCTCAGCTGACAGCTGACGAGGCTGGGGTTGGTCAGCCCAGCTGTGGTTGCAGTTATATGAGCACAATCCTTTTGTTAGTTTAGTTTATTCAGTTTGCCTAAGTGCTCTGAGCTTGCCCTGGCGATTCCCCATAGTACTTGAATTCCAGTCAGCCCGTTTTCTTTTCATGGAACATAAAACTTTATACCTCAGACCAGAGTTCCTAGTGATGATGTGGAAACCCCAAAATAAGCTTTTAGTTCTCTGTATATTAAAATTCAGGGTTTCCCCCTTTCTCGTGACTTGGAATAATATTTTTTTTCTGAGTGAAATCTTAGTAACTGGTAAGCCAGAGAAGGTCACTACAGCTCATGTTCTGTCAGGGATGGAGACTTGCATGGAGCAGCTCTGCTGTGTTTCAGAGGACTTTAAAATGTGACCCGTAAATGAGTGATTAATGAGCATCCCGGGTGCCTTCCTGGTGTGCTGCCATGGCTCCCCTGCCTTCTCCCAGGGGAGGTACAGGGGAACAGCACGGGCTTGGAAAGAGCTCAGGTGGCAAGGAGCCTTCTCTGCTTAAGTTACTCCTGCAGTGTCTCATCTCCTCTAGAACATCAAGTGCAGGCCTGTTTCATGGGAAGGAGTGCAGCATCTGATAGAAAATGCAGACATTTCAGGGGTTCAGATAATGGAATTGCACAGTTGGACTTGTCTCTTACCTGCTTTCTAATAGTATTGAGCAAACTGTGTTAGGAAATACGAGTGGGTTATGCATCTCTTGCTATTTGCACCAAATATGTGCACATAAACTAACATGGAAAAATTAAAAATCGCACGTTTGAAAATCTGCCCCTTTCCTTGCTGTGGTAAAATTCGACATTTATTCCAACCTGAGGGTGAGGTTGTTGGCTTTTTAAACTTTTATTACCGATTTATGTTTAAACTATGTAACAAAGCCAAACAATTTCGATTGCTGCCATGCATGGACAGTTCCTGTGGGGCTCACACCTCCCGCAGCTGGGGACGGATCTGAGGCAGGATGAAGTCCTGCACTGATGTCATGATTAAACTGTGCTGCCTCTGACGTGATGGGAGTTCCTCCTGTGGGCTGGGCTTTTGTTTGTAAGCAGGTATGAATCATCCCTTCTGCCTTATTAGTTAATGTTCCGGTAATTGCCGGTTTTTTAGAGCAGGAATGTTCCCAGATAATTCCTTTATTTGAAGCTTTTGGGGGAAGGTGGGGTGTTGAAGGTGTAGCTTGTTTTGAGTTAGCATGCTGTTAATGTTAACGTGCTAACAACGGGGTCTTTGTCTCCTGATTTTCAGTCCGTTGTTTGTATGTGAGAACTCCAAGGCTTTTATTCTCCAAAAGATTGTAATCAGGTGTGAGCTAAAGTGCACCTCCACATCTCCTGTGTATAACTTGCACCAAAGTATGTGATACTGAGGCTCAAACTTGCACTCAGAGCCTTTTGTTCCATGTGTCCTGCTCTGCTTAAAACTAAACTCGCTAAAGAAATTATTTAAAGTCTGTTTTTCTCTGTAGGTCAGCAATAGAATTCACACACACAAAAAAAGCAGCCAACGGAGGTTTTTTGAATTATTAGCTTATTATCCTTTTAACCCATATACAGTCTGTTCTGGTTTTTGTAACCTGGCTGCTGCTATCTCTGAATTCCTTTTGACATCTCTGGTATGTTGTGTATGTGCATGATATGGAGGATTTGGAGTAAATTTTATCCAGTATTCTGTTTGCTTTGAGTCCTGCCTTTGTTAGGCAGAACACCACATTTTACTAGCTATCTGTGGCAAAAATCACAATTTGTCTAGTCTACGTCAAATGCTCATCCTTTTCTTGGCACTCAGTCGAGTCTCCTGCCTGCCCCCACTGTATCCTTGCCTTAGTAAGCAACGTGTTTTAATAAGTGTTTGCTTTAGAGATGATCTAGGAGACTGAGCTTCTGTGGATCTGTGAGCTGGGTTTTTTGTTGAATTATGATGTTGACTACAAGCAACTCCTACCGCTGAAAGTAGTGTCAGTGACTGATGTTGGTTGGTTGGTTGGGTTTTTTTTTTCATATTTTCTGAACCTTGCCAGATTGGGAAAATCCATACCCTGGATAGAATCCTGATTTAAAAGACTGTTGCAATCAAGATTTGAGCCTTGCTCACGCAGGTGAATCGTGTAAATGCTCTTAGAGGTAGTGGCTGGTTGCTTCTGTATCTCCTCTTTAGGATGGACCTGAGATCAGCTCCCCAGAGCTGAGCTGCACGTGGGTTGTGCTGAAAAGCAGCAACAGTTCCTTGTGGTCTTCACATCCGAGTGGCATTTTCACTTCCTGCCAAAACAACTGGGGGTGTGAAGGCTGCTCAGCCTTGCGTGGGTGAAGCAGAGTTGTGTAACAATCTCTACACGCTGTTCTCAAGGGCACTGGTAGTTCTTGGAACCAAATTCCAGGTAGTCACATACCACGGGATGTTAATCACAGGCCTGGTTTGAGCTGCCCCAGCGGTGCTGCCTCTCAGTTCTGTCCCGGTGAGAATCCCTGCACGGGTTTGTCACCTTAGTGCTGATGAGCTCCCGTTAAATGGAACAAGGAAACAGCCTTGGCGTGCCCAAAGGTACACCTGCTGCCAGGTACACAATTAGTTGTAACTTTGGGGAAAAAAACCCAGCTGTTTTCACTGACTGTTTTATGCCGTGTCGAAATCGTCTGTTGTAATTTTGAGCGCGCTTTTAATTCCGTAACTTTTCTGGTTTAACAGAAAATAATTCTGTTGCTTCTGTATTAATGATGTAAGAAATATTTTGTTGTAGTTTGGGGCAGAATTTCGACGATTTTCTCTGGAGAGATCCAAACCTGGAAAGTTTGAGGAGTTCTATGGATTACTGCAGCACGTGCACAAGATCCCAAACGTTGATGTTCTGGTGGGATACACGGACATTCATGGAGACCTGCTGCCTATCAATAATGATGACAATTATCACAAAGCTGTTTCTACAGCCAATCCTCTACTCAGGATTTTCATTCAGAGAAAAGGTAAGAGCACTTGAAGAATGTCAATCATCTGTTTATGCAGTTACAATGTGATGTATGGAGGAAAAAAACCCCTTCAGTCTTATTTCATCATGTTGAATTCCATAATAATTATGGGTCATGAAAGGTATTCACAACTTGTCTCTCTTGCAAGGGCTTTCTCAGGCAACTGTTTGTACTCTGTGATTTTTTGCTTGTATTTAGTTGATTTGAAGTCAAGTTAAATCTCCAGCAAATGCTTCTTTCTGGTTTTATGTAAGCGAATGAAAATAAACTTAACCTGTAAGGTTTTCTGCTCTGTATGTTGGATACTTTTCACTTAAAATTGCAGTCTTGATCAGAGAAGAAGACAGACCATTAAAGGATGGAAAGTAATTTTAAAAATGTCATTATGTAAAGTATTAAAGGTAATATTAAAGTATAAATTCAGTACCAACTTTGTAATTTGCTACTCTTATGATGCTTTCCTAATAAAACATTTTGAAGTTTTCAGTTGACAAGCTTATATCAGTTAGCAAACCTCAGGAGTGAGGGCTGCTTGCTTTGTTGGTTTGACTTTAAAAGTAGTGTGTCTGCTCTGGTTGTGTGTCTACTTCTGTTCATGAGGGGAAAAAAGTCCAATTAGAAGTTTGTGTTTGTTCTTGTGGTGTTGTTCCTGATTGTTGCTAAGACAGGCATCTTTTCCTTAGAAAATGCTTGGGCATCAGAACCTTTGATCAACTCCCACTCCAAAAAGTGAACAACTCCACAAGAGCCTGACACAAACCCAATATTCCTAACCAGTGTGGCTGCTTGGCAGCTGCCGAGTGCTGGCAAGGTGTTTGTTTTGTTTGTGTTGATAGTTTAGACTGGAGAGGCCCGTGTTCTCAGTGCTGAAATGCCAAAGGCAGAAACCATTTGCTTTAGCAGGACCTGGAGGGAGACAAGGCCTGTGATTCCATCTAATCCCCTACAGTAGCCATATGACAGGAAGGGATAAGCCACTCTGTCAGACTGGGATTATTGAGTTTATATTTTAACACCATATGTTTTTAGATTGTTCCTAGTGTGACAGGTCTAATGTTGCCTGTTCCTAGTGTAACATTTGTAATGCTTTTTTAGTTTCGTTCCATCATTTACCTTGATTTGACCCAGGCAGATTATTTGTTACTGCTCTGATGCCAGGAGTTGATATAATGCACAAAAGTAGAAGATGAATCTGTTTTAGTTTGTCAGGAAAAGCTGTGTAGAAAGTACCAGGTGTCACTGCCTTCCCTTGGGCACAAGAGCCTTCTGCCCATGGAGTTTCAGGGAATAAAGAACCCAGGCTGGCTCCACAGTCCTCACTGCACCTTGGTGGGAATTAGTTATGATCACACCGATCACATTTGTTGATGTAATTTGGGGCTGGCATCTTTGCTGTATAGAGTAGATGTTTGTTTGATGGAAAATACAGAAATAACTTTATTCTGTGTTTTATTTGTGATGATTTGCCTGTAACCAAGGCTGGATTGGTGGAGTTAGGGATGGTTCATATTTTGTGCAGTGTGATTTGTTTAAGTGTGTCTAATTCATAGATTGCAGCAGCCTTGCTGGCTCTGCCTCTGGAATGGAAAAGAAATATCTGAGCAAATACCTGCCTTGATCTGGGCTGCTTTGGAGCTATAATAACTGACACAAGTTACTTTTCCACCTGTAATGCTACTTGTGGCTTTCATGAATTCTCTTATATCAGCTGAAAAATTTTTGTAGGTTTTGTAATGGAACTTTGACTTCTTTTATATTTCCAGCAACAGTAGTTGAGAATTTAAGATCTTTGACAAAAAGCCACTGTGGGGAGGAGGGAAAGTGTTTTGTTGCCTTATAACATATGAAATTTTTGTCATACTGTTAACTATTTGGAAACGACATGTAATTTGTGCAAAGCTAACTTGAGGTACGAGCAGACTGCAGTGAAATCTAATGTAAATAGTATTAACTTGTTAGTATATTGCATCCAAGAAACACCTTGAGGGGTCGAAATGGGAGCTGCAAGATGGTTTTGCTGTTATTAATAAGTGATGGTTGTGATTATGGGACCCCAGAATTTGGGAAACGTTGTGCCAGAGTAAGAACTCTTTGCTCCTGTTTGATTTTGACTCCTCATTTCTGAAGGCTCTGTTGTTCCTGAACATTTATGTGGCTCGGTTGATGTGGTAAAAAACCCTAGAGATTCTGTAATGAAATCACATTGTTCCCCTTAGACTCCTCTAACTGTATTTCACAAAATTCCTTTAAAATACTTTATAAACTGCTCCAGTGCTAAATCTAAACTGGAGCTTGATGTTGCACAAGTCAGGATTGGCTGTCAGTTTGCAGAAAACATTCCTTGCTGGAATTTCATTCTGCAGTTTAACAGATTAACAGGTACTGTTGACATCTGGTATTTAAAGGTTAAACTGATGTATTGTGATTAAATCCAGATGTATGGGAGTCACTCTGTCTGTGAGAAAAACCCTTCTGAGGAGAAAATGGAAGGGAACAGTCTGCACAGGCTGAAGGGCAGCTTGATGTGGTGGGGAACTTTGCATTGTAAATACAAGAACAATAGAGATAACAGAAGATACATTTCATTATAATATCCTCAACAGTCCCTGCAGGATTCCAAATTACAATATCCAGCTCCTGCAAGTTCTGCATGTATGTGGCTATATTTGGTGAGAAGTGGATTCTTTGGTTAATCCACTTGTGCCTCTTGAGAGAGACTTTGTCACTGAGAAGCTTTGCTTTGGTGAGAAGTAAGAGCAGTTGGTTTTTTGAACAGCTCTTTGTGGACTGGCCTAGGTATTCTGAGGCCTCTTGCTGAAAATACAGGCTGGTTTCCTAAAGCCATATTTTGCTATATTTTGTGACTAAATAAGAGGAGCTTTGTTGGGGCATATTTAAAACATGCTAAATTGTGTCTCTGTTCAAATATACTAACTACTTGAGGGCTTTGAAAATATAATTCTCAAGGGGTGACTCTACATTGATTTGCAAATGGGTCAGGAAAATATTTCAAAAATCTGTCTTCAATACCATTAAATTAAAACCAGATTTGGCATTTGTGGGCTTTTGTTTTCAATTTCATGTAATAAGTTTGTACAGATTGGTGCCACCTTGAGCTTGAAACTGCTGGAGGGAGAAATCCTTCCTGCACCGTGTGGATGATCTCCTTCACACTATCTGTAGTTAACACCTTGTCCTTTGGCTTTAGGCCAAAATATTTTTTGCTGGGGCTTTAAACTGATTAGTGAGGTGCCAGAACAAAGATGCCTTTGTACTTGAGGGTATTGCTTTAGAAAACTTGTTTAGCAGTGGAAGAGAGGTTACCCAGAGTGTGCTGTTCTGCTGAGATTTGAGGAGATGAGTTTATCAACCTTTCACTAATTTTTCCTCACAAATTCTCTAACCTTAACTGTCTACCTTATGGTTTATGCTAGTTCTGAATTATTAAACTATTAAGAGTGGTTATAATGAAAAAAACCTTTCCCTTTGGTGTGTCAGAGTTTCTTAAATGTTTTGACATCTGGCTTGCAGTTCTGGGATGCTTTTATTTCAGCCATATGTTCTGTAACTTAAGAAAGTTACTAAAAAGAAAAGCACCAGCTAAAGTTAAGATTTCTGATTGTATATTTGTCTTCTGAAAGAGACTTTTTAAAAGTTCCTCTCTTTTCCAAGAAATGTTTTTCTGCTCTTAGTTTTTATTTTAAAAATCCTTTTGAATCTGTTATTTCTCATACAGACATTTACATAATATTTCCTTCAAAGCCAGTCCTGTTGGAGCTGATTTTCATGTTTTCCTGCTAACTGGGAAAATTTGATTTGGACAAAAGTTGCCAGCTGATAGTTGTGGAAGGCAGGCTGGGAGGTGGTTTCTGTGCAGGAAGTTGGGAATAGTTCTAAATCTAACTTGAATAAAGAGCACAAACTGTCTTTGATCACTTGGGCAATGTGATAGATCTACTTGGATGTAATAAATATGTGTTTGTATATCCAGCTCATGCCAGACTTTCTGCAGGGTGTGTGGCCTGCCATGGAGGTGAAGAAGCCTTGTAGCCACTGTGGCAAGCTGGGATCATTGGATCCTTTGCATATTTGATATGACAGAATAGATAAAATACCACAGAGTCTGTCTGAGTCTCTGAATTTGTGCTCTTTGAATTTAGCAAGAAAACCCCGTCAGCTGAATACCTTTTAATGTTGCAATGCACATGGGAGAACACTTGTGAGAAAAGCAGTCCTGACAAAGCTTTGCTGTCCTGTTTTCTCGTGGGTTTTTTTTTTTTTGTTTTTTTTTTTGTTTTTCTAAAGCAGCTGTTGTACTAAAAGCAGCAGGAACCGAGTCCTTGACTGGCACCAGTCTGTTGGGACCTGTATCCTGGAGCTGTCATCAGCAACTTGCACTTTAGCAGGAATGAGTGCAAGTGTTACCTTGTATTTAAAGCAGCAAAAGGTATTTAAAGCAAGACCTGTCTAGGATCTGATTTCACAATTGTCCTTTCCAGGTTGTTTTGTAAACAATTGTAGTTCTAAATAAACAAAGAGAAGTTATTGTACCTCATTGAATTGCAAAAATCCTTTCAATGAAGCACCAGATGTCTAACTGGAAACTGGTTGGGTGGGTTGTCAGGAGAGAGAAGGGCAAAACTTCTCTCACTTTTTTCTTTGATCCTAAATTTTTAGCAAACATGAAAAGAATTGCTCCATGCTGTCTGAAAAGTCAGGATGTTAGTTGTCAGCAGTGGAGTACAGGGGTTTAACCAGCTGATCTTAGTCAGACATCCCAAAGGGCTGAGTTTGTATTTTGTAGGTGTTTTACCTCAGACACAGTTCACCTGTTAAAATGCTTTGGCTGGGGAGGTTGAATTGTTTTTTAATGCACCAGCTCTTCAACACAACTGACCTAACACCCTTAGACATGTGAAGATCAGATTTTAGGCTGTTTCTGAAGCTTTTGTGCTTGATGTTAAGATCTAAAGTTATCTTAATTAAACTTTAAATTACGGAGTAAGTAATATTGCTGTGGAAGTAACTTCAGGCTAGGTAGGGCTGTGTCAATCAGGTATCTTCAGAAATAACTCCTGATAGTGTGAATTAAATTGTTGAACGACTTTAGCTGTAAACATCAGTGCAAAAGATGGTCTGTGTTTAGCAAACAGCTAAGCAAGGGCTTTGCCTTCCTTATGGTGTAATTATTTTTTTTAAACAAAGGAAATAAAAAAGAAATGTAAATGAGGCCATCATCAGGACACATTTTTCTAAAATGTGTTGATGAACTATTGTGTACACACAAGCCAGGAGCTGACAATAAATCCCTTTGAGGGTTTTTTGTGAGCTCATTTAAATTTGTTTCTTTTCCTCATCCTTTATCTTTTAGAGTACCAGATCCAAGGCTGATGCCTTCTTAGAGCAGCCAAAGGACTGTTCTTGTTTTCAGCAGCCCTAAAGGCTGGGAAGGGAGGAGTTGGTGTTAAATGCTGCACTAGTGTTAGCCTGTTGCTCCAGGGATACTTTCTCTGTTCTATTTTGCTTAAAGCATCTGAGGAGTCCAAATCTACTGGTTCATGTCTGTATATCTCAGCCCCAGAAACAAGTGCATTCATTGATTTCCTCAGCAGCTGGCAGCTGTCCTGAAATGCCACCAGGGCAGCATTGCCACACTCAGCCCAGTCCACAGACTGAAATGTATAGCCATTCTTCCACTCTCTTGGCTGTACCAATGGCATCTGAATGGGATAATACAAAGAATTCCCAGCTTCTCTGGGTCCTAGGGTTAGTGCAGTCCAGCTCTGCATGATTATTGGGGGTTTTCCCCTGCAGAACAAAGATGTGTGCAGTAAGTACAAGTGCAAATCTTAGGAAGTTCAGATCTGAATGCATTTAGGTTCATCCCTTTTGATGAGTTATTGCATATTAAAAAGAAAAATGGAACCTTTGGTAAATAAGAATTTCAGAAATCAGTATTGCTTCCACAGAACATGTCTTCTCGTCCCTTACAAGTAGTTGTAGGACTAACATGTTTTCTTTTGGTTTGTTTTTTTTTTCAGCTGTAAGCCATTTGCCTATTCCTGTATGGAGTTGTGGCAGTTACAGCATTGCTTGCATGAACAGTTTTGCTTGAAGTATTTGTGTGCGAGGTCTCTTTGTTTCTGCTCCACAGCCATTTTACCTACATGGCGTGGGGGCAGGGAGGAGTGCAGAATGGAATAAGCTTTCTGGAGTTTGAATCCAGGTCACTTGGCTGGCTCCCAGTAACCAGGCAATAATAGGCACACTGGCTGCTTTCCCTTTTTCATTCTTTCTTTTCCAATGATCTGAAACCTGAGGAGAGAAAACTAGCAAGTGGAATTACTCTGAATAAAATTAAAATGTTTCTAGGAATGTACTCACTCTTTCCATTCTACCCTTTCTCAGGCAGCTGTGGCTCTTCGTGTCTGCTGCTGCTGCTAACTTGCTTTAATTTCTTTTGTGCACACTCTTTCCTTAAGTAGAAGAAACCCAAAAGCATTCCAAACTTTGAATCTCATAACATTAAAGCTTTTGTTTCATGAGTAGAGAGAAAGGTTTCTATGCCAGTAAGGCTGACACCTTGTAGATGAGCTGTTTGCCTCTGCTGAGCTAAGCCCTGGTAGTCGTGTGCCCTGGCTGTCTGCAGGCTCTAACCCCGTGTGCTGTGTCTTACAGAAGATGCAGACTACAGTGCCTTCGGGACGGATACCATGACGAGGAAGAAGAACGTCTTGTCCAACGTGCTACGTCCAGATAACCACAAGAAGAAGCCCCACATTGTCATTAGCATGCCCCAGGACTTCAGGCCCGTGTCGTCCATCATAGACGTGGATATTCTGCCCGAGACCCACCGCAGGGTGCGGCTCTACAAGTACGGCACCGACAAACCCCTGGGCTTCTACATCCGCGACGGCTCCAGCGTCAGGGTCACCCCGCACGGCCTGGAGAAGGTGCCGGGCATTTTCATATCCAGGCTGGTGCCCGGGGGGCTGGCTCAGAGCACCGGCCTGCTGGCTGTCAACGACGAGGTGCTGGAGGTGAATGGGATAGAGGTGTCAGGGAAAAGCCTGGATCAAGTTACAGACATGATGATTGCAAACAGCCGCAACCTGATCATCACGGTCAGACCCGCCAACCAGAGGAACAACGTGGTGAGGAACAGTCGGACTTCGGGCAGCTCCGGCCAGTCCACTGAGTCCAGCCTTCCCAGCAGCACTCCAAACATGCTGGGAAATCTGCAAGGAGAGGAGGAGAGCGATGAAGAGGACATTATTATTGAAGACAGTGGCGAGCCACAGCAGATCCCAAAAGCTGCTCCTACCAGCGAAAGCATAGAATCCTTATCACAAATTGAACTCCTCCACGAGTCCACACAAAATGGATTCCTTCCTTCCAGTGAGATGAACTTGAATCACTCAGCAGGCAGCATTAGCATGGAGTATGAGGTACCAGAGCCAGGGCGTAAGTCCTTAGAAGAAGATGGAACTATAATAACGCTATGAAATGATGGTGGTGTACTTTGTATAAGTAAGGATGCCATACCTGTTTTAATTGGGCTTAATATGTAACACATTTTATACCTCTCCATTTACCAAGCACTGCAGTTAGATTAAAAGGAGGCAAAAAAGTATATATAAGAAATTCGAAATTTGTTGACTAACTTCATTAATTCTGCACTTCAATGTAAATAATTCACAAAGCTGGATGATAATTGAGAAATAGCTGAAATCGAATGAGGAGAATTTAAATTGAAAATGAAGGATAGCTGAGATGGCTGTGAGCTTTCTTTTAAAGGTACTTGATTTTTATTATTTTTTTAATGCCATATACTACTGGTTCTATAGAAGTAAACTTCCTCACGTGTGAGGCTGAGCGTCTCATGGACTGTGGTTTCATGTTCCTCCGAAGTGCTGCTTACATGTGATGGAGCTGCTGCAGCCCCTCACTCCTGTCCTGGCTGCTGCTCCACTGGCAGAGCTGTGCCTGGGCTCTGGGCAAGAGAAAACTGAGAGAAAGCCAGAGGTGGGCTGGGAAGAGATGGGGTGCCTGGTCTGGTCCTGGCTGACACAGGGCCAGCAGGGCTCTGTGGGCAGCACCTGCAGTGGGGGCTTTGGAGGTCACTGTTCCTTTGTGAGTGAATGTGCAACCACAGGCTCATTAGTCAGGCACCATTACTGGTTTTTATGACTCTGATTTTGAAATTCAAATGTGAAAGTCTTAACACTAATGCATCAAACACCTGTTCTCATTCTAGTTTGCAATATTTAAGAATATCATTGGATTTAGTTACTAATCCCAGTAAATGACAAACAAATCAAATGTAAACTTAATGCTATGGAAATAGCATAGGGTAATCTCTGTTAAAATTGCAGTCCTAGTAGAAACTGTAAACATTTCTACTAGAAAAGGTTTGTTGGAATGAGTCTGGATTAAAAAAAGTGGCTTTCTTCAAACCTGAACAAGTTAGAACAGTCTTAAGTTAAATCCCTGGATTAAAAACAGTTTTAAATCAGAATGAGGCTTTACTACACCTCGTTTGAGCCATGTGATATTAACTGATTCATGATTGGGAACTGCTCTGTAAACACAGATGGTTGTGTGCCCCTGGCTGGGTGTTGTGGATATTACAGTGTTGCTCTGATGCTGCAAGAGCAAAGGTGTGTGTGTAACCACTGCACTCACTGGCACAGCTGCAGGGGAGGCTTCTAGCATTGTTATTGCCCTTCCCCTTTTTGTATCTCCTGCTTTACCCCCTTGGCCCTTGCTTCCCAACCTGACCCTCCTCTGGGAACAGAAGCTGTGGCTGGAAAATGGGAGCTAACAGGATTGGGGAGAAGGATCTCCCCAGGGATCCCATGGCCTCTGTCAGCGTGTCAGGAGGAGTAGGGTGCTACCAGTTCTGTCCTGTGGTCCTGTGCTCCCCAGAGCAGCAGCCAGGTGCCTGGGAGCGTGTTCCACCCTCTGGGAAGGTGTGATGAGTGGGAAGGGAGACTGACCCCTTTCTTTTTTTCCCCTCAGTCTATTTGAGGAAAATCTACCTCTGGTAACTTTGCTAACAGGAGACCAACTGTAAGTTTAATGATAGGGCATCTGTAGAAGTCGTCACAGACTATCAGAGGCTAAACCTGTGTTTGTTTCAGGTTTTTGTAATGATGCAAACACTGCTGCAGAAACAAATCCCTGCTGTTTGATGTTACAAAGTGCACGTTTGAAATTAGTATCTGATGAGCAGTAATTTTCTCAAACCTCCAATGCCACTGGAGTCCAAGATGCCAAGAGAGGCATTCTTCCCCCTTCAGATTTCTGGAGAATAGGCACAGCAGGCAGTGGTGCTCTGCAAATACAGGTGAGGGGCTCTTTTGTCACACTTATGGTTTCTTAGTATGTGTGTGTGGAGAGCCCTGGAATCTTTTACAACAGCAAGGTCTTTCAAGTGTTTCACTTGTTTTGCTAGTAATTATTAAAAATGAAGTAACTACATCTGCTTAGTGTGAAATGAGAAGAAGAAATGTTCATTCTGCAACACAGAGACTTTACCTGTACGTGTTTTCTCTCAGCGCTGCTCTACGCTTCCTTTCTTTACGGAAGATTGTTTACTTTGAAAATATCTTTTTTATTTTCCTTTGACAAAAGACTTTCCTTCCTGTATGAAATCACCAGTGGAGGGTGAGACTCATTATTCTGCTAGTTTGCACTTCTGTGCCTTTGGTTTACTTGAATGTATTGTGAATAATCAAAGGAATAAAGGCACTTGGATGGGAAGAGAAGAGAGGTCCACAGGTACAGAGAATGAACTGGTAGTGCACTTAATGCAGGTGTAACGTTTTCATTCCATGCAAATCCACTCTGGGGCTGATGTGGTCCGTGAGGATTTTGCAGCTTGGATCAGAGCTGGGAGGATGGACCTGCCTGGGAGGGCTGGGTCTGGCCAGGAGCCTGGGCAGGTCCCAGCCCCGAGGCTGCTGTGCTGCCAGGCACAGGCAGGGTTAGTTTGAATAATATTTATGCCAGTATTAAGGACTTGTAGACATTTAACTGGGGTCCTACTCTGAACTGCATGAGACTTCATCTCTTAGGACCTTTGCTGCAAACTGAGTAATCTAAACGTGAGGTAATGTTCTTTTTGACATAGATCATGTTCTGTTTCACAGAAATTTGGTGGCATGTAGTAAAACTAAGCATTTGGGACTTGATAAGAACTTTAAAGAATAAATCTAAAAAATATGTATCTACAGTTACAATGACAGACTGCACGGCATGTAATTGCTTAATGCTGCAGTTACCATAAAGTTTCTAAAGTTCTTCCATATCTTACTAATACACTGTTAATTACAAAAGATTTTTAAATTGCTACTTCAGGATGATCAATGGCTGATTATGAGTGGCTAAATTTAATTTTATATATAAATGACACTGGGGTTCAGTATATAAGGTTTTTTAAAATATGCTGATATTGTTAGCCTTTCATTCACTACCTCCTAAATTTTTAACATCTCTACTGTTTTCTCCCTGGAAGACGATACTTAAAGGCTTGACTGTTTTATATAGATTTTATCTATAGCTAAAAAAAAGGAGAAAAAAATCCAGAAGTGATAGTGAGGATGCTGCGCATGATTGACAATATTACGCTGCTATTGCTGTAATCTGTGTATTAAGTATCCTGTGTGTGTAAATTGTATTTTCAATCCAGATTTTATAAATTAATTTATGGACTACCCAAATGATTTGAGAATGGAACGAAAAACTAAAATTCCTTTGACTAGTGTTATATGTTGTATACATGCACAGAGGGGAACACGTGATTCCTCCCTGGTGACCGGGAGATCTAAGTGCACCTTAATAGGAAGAACAAATTCTTAATAGAATTAAGATGCATTTACTTTAAAGTTCTGCTATGGTACTGGAGAAGTCAAGCCTAACTGTGAATCATATGGTTTTTTTCCACACCTGAATTAAATTTAGGACAATGTTCTCACAAGCTGTCTTTAACATGTGTATTTTTGTGAATATTATGTATTTTCTAATTAAATTTTACTTGCAATGTGATTTTTACATGAATGAACTTGTTTAAAATGTCAAATATCAGTATTTTTCTTACAACTTTAATGTATAATGTACATTGGTATCTCACTGAATGAAGATTGATTTTACAAAAATCAAGCTAGATGTAGTTGTATATTAGTCTTATATTTTTACAGACCAAAATAATAAATGGATATAGAAATAATATTTTTTTTTCTCAATTACTCTGTCAGATAAATCAAAATGAGGATCCATTTTCTCAAGTGTGACAGCAGATGGGTTTAATTTTTCTCTCGTGGCCAGCGCATGGGGCTGTGTTTCCCTGGCAGCGTTGTCCATGTGTCCCTGTCCCTCCCTGGAGCAGATCCGTGCCCCTGGGCAGTCCCAGCCAGGTGCAGCTGCAGCAGTGACCCTTGCAGTGCCTGCCTCACCTGGGCACTGCTCCTGGACAGGTTCAGGTCCCTGCTGCTGTCACCTGTGTCAGGTGCTGCTGCTGGGGACGCTGTCACTGCTGCTGTGAGCATCTCTGCAAGTGGGACAGCTTGAACTCAAACCCATTTCACTTGCAAATGTTTTCTCCCACCTCTTTTGCCTTGGCAGCCCTTGTAAACATTTACCCAGGGAGGAGAGGCTCGGGTGTGCTCAGCCCTTTGCTGTGGCTTTTGTTTCTGCTGCTTTGGGGCTGAGCACAGCGTTCTGCTCTGCACCTCCCTTGGTGTATTTGTGTGCTCAGTGCTTTCCATCCCTGCAGACAGACCCTTGGGGAGGGGGCAGCAAGGCTGGGATCAGCACTGACTCGGAGTGCACCCCAAAGGAGCCAGGCTGCTGCCCTGGGCACTGGAGCAGGAGTGCCTTGCAGCTGGGGGAGTTGTCCTCTCTTTGCACAAGACACTTGGAAGGAATGCTGGAATTAGAGTGGCATTCCTGGGATGGTGTGAGCTCTCTGCAGTGTCCCCTGGCTCGGGCAGGGCCGTGGGGTCACCCTCTGAGGCAGCAGGAGCAAAGAGTGAGGAAGTGTCCTTGAGAATGCCTCTGTGAGGAGACAGTGAGCCTGATAGGGCTGGCTCTGCAGAGGAGGCACAGCACAGGAGCTGACCTGGGACACTGCCAGGGAATGAGGCTCAAGTGCACTCACACAGGTCAGCAATGCTGCTTCTACAAAGCACTCAAATCTACAGTATGGAGAAGCTTGAAGGAAGAGACTAACCTTCCCTACTGCTGCCTCCTTGAGGAAGGAATGCAGCTGTTAACTGCGTCTGTCCTTCAAACCCAGCAGCATTTTAACTTTTCTCAGAGGTGATGAGCTCTTAACAAGGCATTAGGACTTGGGTTATTTTATAAAATTGAAAATTCGTGTATGCTTACAGATACAGGATTTTTGTAAGTAATCAAGTGAAAATCCTACTCTCCCTAGTATACCAACAGGAGAAAAATTTAGACTAGTGCTAATTACCCCTCTGAAGTTTTTTGCTATCTTCAAATTATCTGTGGCATTCCAGTAACAGACTTTCCAGAAGTCTTCTGAGCACATGTTCTTTGCAATACAAGTATCACCCTCAGATACTGGGATGTAGTTGCATGTGGTAATGCTCAAGAGGAAAAATCAGCTTCAAGGTAGGAGCGTTGTAAGCGGCTTCCAATGCTAACACGAGGGAAGGTGTGTGGATGGTGACAGTATGCTTGGATGCTGTAGAGGCATGCAATAAATGGCACAGCTGGTCCTTGGGGAGGTGAGATTGCAGCCAAGATGTAGGAATTCAGACTCCTTGTGCAGCTCTGACAGATCACTTGTGTACTTTTCCTCTCACACAGGAGATAAATTTGTCTCTGGGGACTTAATGTCGTGTGCTTGATTTAAAAGTGCTTTAGAGCCATGAAGCACACAGCTATTAAAGAAGTGCTGTGCTATTAAACCAGCAGTTCTTATACTGAGTTCAGAAGTGTTGCTAATAAGATAACGTTTTCTGTCTTTCCAATTAACATTCCTTTCCACTGAACTGCTATTTTATTACCTGATAGCATAAGGAAATACCTCACATTTCACCAGTGATAATTGTTTCAGGCTCTGTGGTGTTATGTTTAAGGTGTATGAGAGTGTATTTACTGTCCCCACATCAGACCATGGTTCTTGTGCTGTGTGGTGCAGTGGCTTCTCCAGAGTGCTGTCCTGAGCACCTGGCAACGGCCAGGTACTGATAATGGCTTTTTGTAATCACAAATGGAATGGCAGCACTGAGAGCTGAGGAGCACAGAACTGCAGCTGATGTGAGAGGAGCCAGGGAAGGCAGGGACACTGCCCAGTGCAGGGCTCGTGCTTTTATAAATGACATTGGGTTGGTGTGCTTACAGCACACAAAGCTGGGGTGTATCTCAGTCTGTCCTCTCTAAATCAGTGCTGAAAGTGGCCTCCCTATCCACAGCTGCAAGAGAAAATGGAGATAAAATAAAGAGTAGGAAGCAAATGGGAGATTGACTAATTGAGAAGGTGAGAGTCCCAGCACATTGCAGACAGGATACATAATTCTGTAGTGACCACAAGTTTGTCTATTCTGTGAAGCTGTGTAAGCTGGTCAAAGAAAAAATCCTATCTCTAACTGCAAGCCTGGTCCCTTTAGACCCCCATAGCTGTAGCAGTAAATTCTAGGCATGAGAAGAGTATTCTTGTGAAACACTGGAATTTCTCAAGACTTCTTGCCTTTTTTTCCCCCCTCTTTTGCTTCTTTGCTACTTTTCTGGATATTGTGTAGGAAAACAAACAAACAAACAAACAAACAAACAAAAAACCCAACCCACCCACAAACGGTGGGATTCTCTTTTCTGTTGGAGGGCACAAATTATTTGAAATTCTTAAAATGCTGAGGAGGGTGGGTTGAATATAGAAACATAGCTTTCTCTGATTTTCTGCCTGTAATTCTGAAATTGAAAAACCTAAAAGCTTAAATCTTGTAAAAAACTTATTATTAAGTCTGCCATTCATACTCTACCTGTGCAGCACAATGAGAAAAGTAAATGTATTTTTGCAAACTGATGAGCTTATAAGTGAGCTAGAACTTAAAGAAAAAACTACTTGCAGAAGACCATTTGGCTTTTATTAAATATCGAAATACTATTAACTGTCCTTCAAATATGCTTCAAGTGGTTACTAACTGGATCTCTGTAGTGTAGAAAGGAGTGCAGAAAGAAAGGAAGGGGAGTACGGAGAAGACCTGGTTGTGAGCTATGCGCGCCTCTAACCTCAAATCCTTTCAACACCCACAAACGGGGGCAGAGGAATTCCGAGCGCCTTAGAGCTGCGTTTTCTTCTCCAGCCCTTTAATTTCCCGGTGACTAAAACCAGAGCCGAGCCCGCCCCGCTCCCGCAGCCGCTCCCGCCCCGCACCGCCGGGTGCCGCGCTCGGCGCGCTGAGCTCAGCCGGGCCCGGAGCGCTGGGGATGCACCGGGAGCGCTGGGGACGGACCCGGAGCGCTCGGGATGCACCGGGAGCGCTCGGGATGCACCGGGAGCGCTGGGGATGCACCGGGAGCGCTGGGGATGCACCGGGAGCGCTCGGGATGCACCGGGAGCGCTGGGGATGCACCGGGAGTGCTCGGGATGCACCGGGAGCGCTCGGGATGCACCGGGAGCGCTCGGGATGCACCGGGAGCGCTGGGGATGCACCGGGAGCGCTCGGGATGCCGCGGCCGGAGCAGCCCCGGCCCGGGAGGAGGTGAGTGCGGAGGAGGGGGTGCAGAGCGAGGGCTGCCTCCCCAGCCGGTCCTACCGGGGGCACCGCCGCGGGGGCTGCAGGTGCGGCCGGGGGTCCCGGCGGGGCGGTACCGAGGGGCTGCAGCCCCCGCCGCCCGGCCGGGTCCCGCTGCAGCCGCGGAGGCTCCTGTGCCGGACCGAGCCTTCGGGGGGCTGTGCCAGGAGCTGCCGGTGCTCCCTCGGGATGAGCAGACAGGTCTGAGGGACTCCCGTGGCCGGGATGCAGGGCTAGGTAAAGTTGATCTGCTGCTGAGTAAGTGCATGCTTTTGTTTGTTTAAAGGTTTTTTGTTTGGTTTGTTTGTTTTGTTTAACTTGTTAATTGCTATGGCCGGCACTGGTTATTTGGTTTGTAGGAATGAAGCCTGCTGGTGTGTGGGGCTGGGCTCCAGTGTGACTGAGTGGGACCATGTGCGGTTTGAGGATCCGAGGTGCAGCCAGCTCCTCTCCTGCTGTGAGCTCCCCTGGTAAGGAACAGGGGACACCTGCGATCCCTGAAGGCAAAGCCAGAGGTTTTGGAGTTGCCCTTTGTAGGCTGAGACATTTCCTCACCACCACCAAAAAAGAGAGGAAGGCTCCAAACCTCAAAGAATGTTCCCTTCGTGACCTGCAGGGAGCTCCCACCGGAGCCTGCTGGTGATGTAAAGTTGGTAATGTTCTCCTGGGGCAGTTTATTTAAAATTTTCTCTTGTCACAACAAAATATGCTCCTAAACCAACCTTTTAAATAGCTTCCCCTCACCCTCTTCCTTCATTTTGACAGTAAAATGTTGATGTGATTTATTTCTGTCTCCAAGAAAAAAAAAAAAGGGAGATTTTTTTCAGTTTTGTTATTCAGAGAATTTTTTCCCACGCCTCTTCCTTTACATCATCCCTTCATATGTGGTTGTAAATGATTTGCAGTAAGTCAGACAACTAATACATATCCACATCTTGGGATCTTTGTTTTGGTTTTGTGTTCAGCATTTTCAAGGTGATGACACAACGTTTGGCCCAGGATACCCACATCATTTTCATGTGGTTAAACCACTGACAGTGTTTGTCTTACTTCTGTCATCTGCACATCTGCAGTGGGCAAGACACAAATCTCGTTAATGCTGTTTACATTTACAAAAAAATGAATAATGAATTTTCAAGCTTAAGATGATGTTGCAAAGTGAACTACTTAGTAGGGAACAAGTTTCATTCAAGTATTAGTTCATGTCAGCTGGAGCCTGTTCCTTTAGTCAAGTGCCACTTCTACTGGTGTTAAATAAAAAATGAAGAAGATACAAACAACTTTCCGGTACAGCACTGTACAGAGGTGAGTGCCTGTTAGTTCTGATGAGAAATACAGAAATAATTTGTGTTCTTTGCTCCTTGCAAGTCATTCTGCTTCCTTCAGACCTCTTCAGCTGAAATTAACCACCTGTTTCACTGCTGACCTCTCTTGATCCGTGCACATCTCGGTAGCTTGTTCCAAGCAGCCGTGTAGTTTGGGTGTTTTCCTGCCTGAGAACTGATCACAGCTCTCGTGGCTGCATCTTCTTGAGTGTCTCTTTGGGTGGGCCTGGCCCTGCACCACAGAAATGGGAACGGGGCTTGCGCTTCCTTTTCAAAGACTTGCCTTAGTGTTGTGTTTTTTACATTTTCAATTAGGAATAGCACTTTCCTCTAGTGTATGGCTTCTAACTTTCATTCGGGTGTCTAGTTTTGTGGAGCAGTTGTAGCACGTGCAGCTACACTCCAGAAGAGCTTTGTAGGGTGCAGAGGAAGACTTTGCCTCCGCTGCAGGACAGCGTTGTGCCTGCTGCGTGCGTCCCTGGCCAGAGCTGGGACACACACAGGGTGCACTGTGGAAGTACCCCC
>VWYO01006042.1:344013-354302 GCA_013400275.1 Rhadina sibilatrix
ATACCCCTATAAATACCCCTATCCACCCTGACACAGCCCTGCAAATACCCCTGTAAATACCCCTATCCCCCCTGACACAGCCCTGCAAATACCCCTATAAATATCCCTATAAATACCCCTATAAATACCCCTATCCACCCCGACACAGCCCTGCAAACACCTACAAACCTCTACAGGGCCTGACACAGCCCTACAAATAAGCACCTACAGACCTACAAATAATAGCCCTATACAACCCGACACAGCCCTATAAACACCTACAGACCTCTAGACATCCCAACACAGCCCTACAGCTACAGACCCCTATACACCCTTGTACACCCCTACAGACACCTAGAAACCAGGCACATTTAGTCTGTCCCAAGGTAGAACACCAGAGATTGGTTTCTTTGGCCAGCAATCCCTGGTTGTTCCCTGGAGGTGCCGGTTGCTGCAGTGCAAGGGCAGAGGCACTGCTTGGAATCGACAGCTCGTCACTGCTGACTGCATCCCGACTGATCTGCTGCTGGCTTCATTCACTCAGCTGCGAGCTTATGGTAGGATTTTTTCTGTTCCTTGTGCTTCGTGCCATCAGTCAGGCACGCACATCACATTTCTAGCTCCGGTGAAGGGAAGGTGGCAAGTTGGTTCAGACGGGTCCCACAAGCTTTTGAGCCTCTTGTGAAGTTCTCTTGCCAACTTTTCCTACCCCAGACTCTCGTATCTGCTGTTCTCTTATCGTTTCCATGGGTTGGTGCTGGTTACCTTTTGAGACAGGATTTTTTGTGTTAAAGCATGATAGGAAAAAGTGTCTACTCAGACATGTGCAGCTGCTTTAGTTACGTGTGGAAATTCACTGTTTCCATTTCTTTGGCTCCTAGTCCTTCAAGAGGGTGTACAGATAGCTACAAAATCTCTGCTTATATTGATAATACTTTCTGTTATTTTTAAATGCATGTGTAGATCCTCCAGCCATACTCTCCAGTTAGAAAATCTAGTCTTGCTGATTTGAGTTAGAAGACAAAGCTCAGTCAAAACTTCCCTCCTCCAAGTAGTAAAATCTAGGAAGAGAAACACATTCATTGGGTTTTGGGGTTTTTTTGTTTGTTTGTTTTTTTTTGTTTGTTTTGTTTTGTTTTGTTTTGTTTTGTTTTTTTTTCCCATGGACTGTTGTGTTCTGGTGTTTGTGCTGAGCACACTTGAGTAACTCTTTGGTAAGATGAAGTGAAATACCTTGCCGAGGGGGAATTGATGCTGTTCAGGGGTTTCAGAGCTCTCGGTGGCTGTACCCAGAGCATCCCTTCCCTTTGTCAGTGCTGACTCCTGTTGAACCTGGCTGTGGCTCTGCAGGCTGTGCACAACGACTCTGCAATCAGATTTGCATTTCATTTCCTTTCAGCACAGGCTGCTGCTGCAATAGCAGCTCTCTTGGGTCTTGGACTGGTCATTTTCTTTTACCCTCAAAGAAAGATGTGCTCAATTTGCTTCTTGTCCGCTCTGCCATTGTTATCCTGGGTTTGTGCACCATCTCTCTGGCTCTGTTCCAAGCTCTTGTTCAGAGCTGCAGCAGTTATCATATCAATTACAGCAGCATTGTGCTGTAGGAGTGGCTTTTCCCTACTCCTTTCTGACATCAACATTAGAAGTTTGTATCTTATCTTTGGAAATTCCAGATTCAATTTTTAATCTGATGTAGTTTACCTGAATATGAACCTTACCCCAGCCCACCAATCTATTCTTCACATGTGTGTTAATGGTAGAGGAGGATTTTCCTGCCTGCCATCAACCCTAAATAATTCAGTAGATTAAATCTGAAATCAATCTGCTTCATCTCCCCCATTCTGTATTAATTCTGTATTTTGATTAACATTAGAAATATCAGTATGTCTCCACTGGGGCCCACCCTGGGTGTCTGTGCTCCCTTTCTGTTGGCTCTGCAGGACATCCTGTAATGACACCCCAGTGTCTGGGGCTGCAGGGGTGTCACTGGAGGGGAGTGGCCATGTGTGCATTTGGGGCTGCAGTGCAGGGGACACTGCTGCTCTGTGTTCAGGAGAAAGCTTCTACTCTTTGGTCTGCTGTTGCAGAACACTATAAAAGCACTTGATCTGCATTGATCTACTCCTTCTGGTAATAAAAATATAAAAATCTTACTAGGACTAATTATATATTATATTGTTTTGTTTATATTCAATTGTTAAAAGTACAACTACCTAAAAAAAAAAAGCAAAGACACAAATGAGTCACATTTTGTGAAAAATGTGATTCATTTGTATCTTTGCTTTTTTTAGGAAGTAAAAATGTACAAGTACCTGTTGGAGTAAAATGTAAATGTACAAGTAAATCATCAAACTGTACTAGTACCTGTTGGAGTTTATAAAGCTTGATCCATGGATTAAATGACCTACAGCAGGCATTTATGCTTTATTTGAGATTCTAGATTAAATACCTGAAAATGCCCCCCAAAATTCCCTGCACTCTTAGCCCAGTGCCAGGTTCTCTCCAGTCCAGCTGAAAGATCCTCACTCTTTTCTGTGTGGTTAAAGAAGACTTCCTTCCAGCTCAGCCCTTCCGTTCCTCACGGGTGCCAGTGAGCACTGGGTACAGCTGCACAAACTCTCAGCTCTGTCAGGTGCCAGAGCAAGCTCTGGAAGCTTCAGCTGCAGGAAGAATCCTGTTGCATTCCTGCAGCTCCAGGGCAAAGAGAACTGCCCAAGAGAAGAATGGCTGTTCAGTGTGGCGTGGACAGGAGATGGTGCTCACTGATTTCATCCTCAGCTGTTGAACTCCAGTGAATCTTCAGGAAAACCCAGTTTATATAGAGTAAAGAATTCAGTAAAGAACTGTAACTTGGCCAAATTCAGTCATATTTTCCTGGAAATGGGAAAATACGTCCCAGATGAGGGTGGTTTTCTGCCAATTTGAAATCTCTGCTGTAGCTTATGAAGGCATTGGGGCTTTTCAAAAGAGCTGAACAACACATACTTTTCCTTAATTTCATTATCTGAATTGATTTGGTTTTATTCCCTAAAACTTTCCAAAGTTGTTAAATCTGCATGAAATACCCAGTCTGGAAAAAAGATCAAAGCTGGAGGTTCTGCAGGGCTGAGCTGCCCATACAAACAGTGTTGTGTAACTGGGACACCAGTAAGAACACAAAGGCCAGGCTGGAAACACAGAAACTTCCTTGAGTTGGGCTTGAACAAGTACAGTGCCTTCATTGCTTTTTTTTTTTTAAGAAAAATTCTGAAATTTTGCATAATTGTGTATTCATGCCTCCAATTCACCTTGGAATTAGTGAAGAAAAGAGAAAGGGATCTAATCCGTAGGAGAAAAGTGAGTTATCGGGATTCACTCTTTGTGTTTGGAATATCCAGAAGTGGGCTGAACAGAAAGGACCTTGTACTAAATATAAATTACAAACATGGCTGGGTAAGTCTGCTGCGTTGTAAGAATAAAACACCTCCAGGGGGAACAGAACAGGGGAAGGAACCTTCTCTTGTGAAGTTGGCAGCTCTGTGGCAGAAAAGCTTTTCTGCTGTAAAGCTTGAACTTTGTATGGGAGAAACTGTGATTTCAGACATTTTTATTCAAAGATGTTATCTGTGCCCTGGCTGAATGGGGTGCAGCAGTCTTAGAGAAAGGACAGGAAATCTATTTGAGAGAACTTCAGCATGTGGAGTTTAAAGAAACCACTCGTATCTTCTGATGGAAGAAAGCTGGACAACAGCAACTCTGGCTGTTTTCAGCTTGTACTAGCTGTTGTGTTCTTAAAGCTGGACATTTTCTTTCAATGGCATTGGCTGAGAATCTTGTCAAATATTTATTTAAGAGTATTTTTAAACCTTGTGTAATTGCAGACTTATAACTTCCAAAACAATCTCATGCTGCTGATATGAAGAAGTGCAATTATTTATTAGATAATTGTTCTGGAGGCTTTTTACTGGCTTTTTTTCCCTGTACAAATACTGTAATCTATAGACCAGCAGCTGCTCTTCTGAGGTGGGGTTTGCTCTCTTGTCCAGGCTAAGGTGCTGGCTGCTGGTTTTTCCTGACACCTGGAGCTGATTTTCAGAGATGGAAACATGAAACTGAGAGTGGGATATGGAGCATTCTCTGTTCCTTTACTGGTTCACCTGAGCTCAATAACGAGCAGGAGTCACTGATGAGTGTCTAGGAATGAGACCTGTGCTTGGTGGTGCTGCCCAGTGCTGTGGAATCTCACCCTGCTGGCTGCAGCCTCCACAGATGGATGGGGGAACCCTTCTCTGGGAGAATAAGCTCAGGAGAGCCGAGGAGCTCTGCAGGGTTCGGGTTCTGCTTCATGTAGAAGAGAGCAAGCTGTGTCTTATCAGAAATAAATCACTGGGGTAAGGAATCTTTCCTTTGTGGAGACTTTACACTTTTTAACTTTTGCAGATCATCCTTCCAGTGAAACTCGAGGGAGATGTCAGCCTCACTCTTTGCTGTATCTTAGCAGTTTCTCTTCTTGAGGACTCCAGGGCAGCACATATTGCAATTTCTGTTATTCTTTGCCGCTGACAATGTGTGATCACATGTATGCCATGCTACTTTTTGTGTCCTAATTTACCTCACGAGATAATGTTTGGTGTTTTCAAAGTGCTATGAGATTTTTCTGACAGTCTTGAAGAAAAATATTTGTTAAATCAATGCTAAACCTTACCAGATGGGAAAGATGAGAGGAGAGAAAATAGAGCAGAGTATTTCAAAACTGGGGGTGTATTTTGTTCATATTTAAAACTCATTAATTTTCAAGTGCTTAGTATTACAGGTCATTTTTTTTAATAACAGAGAAAATTAAAAGTCTGGCACATGCTTAAATATTTAATGTCGAGAACTTTAGGGGGATGTTCAGTTTATTTTACCTGTAGCTATGCTTGAAGTTCATCCAGTTCCATTGTGACCTGGACTGATGCATTATGTGCTTTGAGAGCCCTAGTTGGTTCTGTGTTGAGAAAGAAAACAGTTTAAAGTGGGAACATTCAAGGGAGAGAATGCAGTGGGCCCAGAAGTCAAGATTTCATCTGTCCATGCTGTGACAGTGACTGTTTGCAGATGTCAAGTAGGCAAGAGCAGAAGTCAAAGGTACTGCCTGTCCCACCTGAACTGATTGTGTTTGCACTCAGAGCAGGGTAAAAAGGCTTTGCAGCAGACGTGTCCTTGACACCCTGTGCCAGGCAGGACTGCACAGGCACAGGAATTACACACACAGCAAGGGGGGCACTGCAGAGCCACCACTGTGCCAGCAACAGCACCTGGGGCAAAGCTCTCCTGTAAACAGGTGCCACTTATTGGGGAGAATCAGCTTTTAATTGAGCCATCATGCTGCAGTAGCACCAGGGAGGAAAATGGTCTCATTTATGTGCAACAAAGAAGTTAAAATAACAATCCAGATCCCTTTTTTCAGTCAGTGCTAAGATTGGCTTCTGACTTCCTGTTCTCTAATGGGAGGGATTAGGCCCTTTATGTTTTGAAAGATACTGAGCCAATTCTTGTTACAAAATTCCAGAACTGAGATCAAATGAATGCACAAAAACAACTAGAAAAAAACTTGATTTGTCAGAGAGGCAGCTTCATTAGTGCTCTCGTCTCATTTCTGTCATAAGAATTGTTTTTAAGCTATAATTGGATCTCACTGACAAAAGCTTCTGGCTACATATGTAAAGATTTGTAAAATGCTGCCTTTCTGTAAGCTGGTCTGATCTGTGCCAGAAAATAGGAACCAAAGCTCCTCCCCCGTGTCAGTGCCAGGGACTATTGGTTAGTTCAGCTTGAAATGCACTCTGCAGCACACGGGTGCTGGCTCTGATGCTTGCTCTTGAAAAGCAGGAAAAATCCTCCTTCGGCAGCATTTTACATAACACTGCCCTGTGCAGAATTAAAGTGAATTACTTACAGAGCAGGTATTGCTGGTGCCAGTCAATAGCAGGAATTGTCTCCTCTCCCCAGTCCCTCTGCTGCTCCTGTCGGGAATGCAGGAGCAGAGCTGCTGCTCACACTGCAATGGAAGTGTTTGTGTGTGCCTGCAGCAGAGCTGCTGCTCACACTGCAATGGAAGTGTTTGTGTGTGCCTGCAGCAGAGCTGCTGCTCACACTGCAATGGAAGTGTTTGTGTGTGCCTGCAGCAGAGCTGCTGCTCACACTCTGATGGAAGTGTTTGTGTGTGCCTGCAGCAGAGCTGCTGCTCACACTGATGGAAGTGTTTGCAGGTTCCACTGCAGCTCTGCAGGCCTGGCTGCTGGGGCAGGGGGTGTGGCTGCAGCTGCAGCAGCTTTGCTGTCTGTACTTGCATTTCTGTCTGCAGTGCAGGCTCAGTGCCACATTTACGCAGTCAGACAGGGCTGTGTGTGCTCAGTGTTACAGAACCACCTGTGTGAAATACTTACAGGTCAGGGCTCCTCTTCCTAAACCTGGGCTGTAACTTTGTCACAGGTGTGCAGTTCCTACAGCTGCTGCTAAGAGGAAATAACCACCTTTCCCAAGTACTAGAATTGCCTTACTAGGGAAGGCTGACTCTGTTTCCTGTTTCAGGGTTTCTTTGGTTATACTGTTTTTCTCGGTCTGTGCTCTACCAGCTGCATGTTATATTCCAGCTGAGATGAGGAAACGTCCTGCAGGTTGTGTGATGTTAGAGTTAAACATTTCAAATGGATTTTAGTGCACTGAGAATTTCTGTTCTTGCCAGCCATAGTTGTGGTGAGCGTGTTGGGAACTTTGTTTTACCATATTTCTGTGGATTATTGACTCCAGGCACGTTATGCTCCTCTCCTTGCTGCTGTAACCATGTAATAGATACTTCTGGAACGGTGTCCCGTCAGAGGAATGTCTGTGGAAATTGTGGTCTCAGTGTGACAAAAGCAAAAATCGCTGTGTTTATTCTGTTCCTATTTTTATTTCTGCACAGGGGAAAAAACAAAAAGCTATAAAATTATTATCTGTTTACAAACATTTTACTTTATAAAAACAAGTTCATAATTTATACTCAGGATTCAACTGGGGTTAAAAATCACTGCAAATGTCTTCATGCAAGCTGTTCTGTCTCTGAGCTTCCAGTTTAATATATGCAGTCTGCCACATTAATTCTTAAAGTGGCTCTTAAGTGGGAAGCTGTAAAAGGGGTGATCCTGGACCAGGATACTTTTGAAAATAGGAGACACTCATCTTTGGTTCCTCATGTCCAAATGGGCTCGAGTAAATAAAGCCATTTTATAGGAGCCTTCATAATCCTGAAAGGTGTTCCTAAAATCTCGGCAACTTTTTGTAGCACAGGAAAAGCTACTCATAAAGTGAATTCAAGTCTCTGGAAAAGGGCCCTGAGGAAGACAGGGAGGGCAGTAATGCTTAACCCATATGGGTTTCATTAATATGGGAACGAGTGAAGTGTTGGGAAGGCAAAGTGAATTCAAGAAACACCTGGGCTCCTTTGTGCAGACTAAAGAGCTGGACTGGCAGTAAAAGGGTGTGAATGTGAATGAAGGATCTGGGACCAGCTGAAGGGTTTTTCAGTCTAAAGAATGTCTTGTGCTCAGGTGTTCCTGGCATCAGTGTGTCCTGCTAAAGCCCTGTTATTCAGCTGTGTGTGACTTTGGGGGCAAAGCATTGATCTTCCTTAGTTTCCCATGCAGTGAGAAGGGAGTTGTACTGGAAATCTAATTGTTGAAAAGAATGAATTTATCTCATGCCTGTTTCCCAAAATGGAGCACATTCCATCACTGCTCCCGCGGCCTCGGGCACTCTGGGCTGATGTCTGTGGTATTCCGCGGAAGGGGCTTTGCTGCGCAGCAGCGGCAGCTCCGTGTGCGCCCCTGAGCATCCCTGCTCATCCCTGCGCTCACCCGCGCATCCCCGCGCATCCCTGCGCTCACTCGCGCATCTCCGCGCATCCCCGCGCATCCCCGCGCTCACCCGCGCATCTCTCCGCATCCCCGCGCATGCCTCCCCTCACCCGCGCATCTTTCCGCATCCCTGCCCTCACTCGCGCATCCCCGCGCACCCCTGCGCTCACTCGCGCATCCCCGCGCACCCCTGCGCTCACCCGCGCATCCCCGCGCTCCGCCTGCCGCCCGGTCCCGCCTGTCCCCGCCCGGTCCCTCGCTGCCCGCACTCCCCGCGCCCGGCTCGGGGTGGTTTTTCCCGGTTTCCCGGCGTCGCCATTGGCAGGCAGCAGTGCCGAACAGCCCGCTTCTCACAGATGCCTCTGCGCCGAGTGCTGAGAGAGCGAGGGCTGTGCGGATGGAAGGGAAATCCAAACAACCCCCGAGTCCATGGCTCGGTGGGGTCGGGTTTCTCCTCTGCCGCTCCTGAGCAGTCTTTACTCAGCAGTCCCGTTTTTTCCTGCGGTACAAACGCAGCCGAGCAGATGGCGAGTGTGAACACACGGACTGCGGCTCTGCCGGGAGCCGGGAGCAGGGAGCCGGGAGCAGGGAGCCGGGCTGGCGCTGCCTCCCGGTTTCCAGGAGTGTTTACAAGTTAATGTACTTGTTCCACTCGAAATAAGCCATGGTATGCGCTGGGTTCAGCGGTCAAGAGATCCTTTAGGAGTAATCGAGGAAAGCGGGAGTTTTTTAGACACTGAGCTTGTTGGGTTTTTTTTTTTCCTATGGCTGTTTTAGCACATTGGTCTTTAATATGGAACTGCAAAGAAAGGCAGAAGGAACAACAGTGGATAACAACATGCAGCCTTCACCTGAAGGTGCCTACAAGAAGGATGGAAAGGGACTGTTTAAAAAGGGCCTGGAGTGGCAGGACAAGGGGAAACAGCCAGACAGCAATGTTAGACGGGATTTTGGAAAGAAAGTTCTTTGCTGTGAGGGTGGTGATGCCCTGGCATAGGTTGCCCAGAGAAGCTGTGGCTGCCTCATCCCTGGAACTGTCCAAGGCCAGGTTGGACAGGGCTTGCAGCAGCCTGGGACAGTGGTATTGTTGGGGTTTCTGTAAAATGTTCCTCACTTCCATAGCAGTTTATTCAAACAGGACTGAAGGCCAGGTTCCTGTTGGGGAAGGGAAGGGTGCAGTACTTGGCTCATCCTTGGCTTGAAATGTAAGGTCACAACTGCTGGGAAAGACCAAACTGCTTGCTCTGACTGCGCACAAGTGTGTCTCTAATACCCAAATGCTGATTTACTGTATCCTTTAGGAAGGCTTCCCTCCAAGCAAGGCGCTGCCCTGTGCCTTGGGATCGCGCTGTGGGCACGGAAGGGCCTGAGGGCACAGCGGGTCCTGGGGGAAGGTGCGGGCCTGCTGCAGCTGTGGTGTGCTTATGGGGCAGTGAGTGAGTGAGCGGGGTTACACTGTGGTAGAAGCGGGGTTACACGGTGTGCTTGCAGTATGGTTACCGTGTCGTTACACGGTGCGCTTACACTCTGCTTACAGCGCGCTTACACCGCGCTTACACCGTGCTTGTCCCCGTGTGCGCGCTGCCGCCGGTGCGCGCTCCGAGCGGAGCCTCCCCAGCCCGGCGCTCCGCTGGGCTCCGGGGCTGCGTGACATCATTGGCAGCCAATCGGGAAGGGCTTCAGGGCAGAGTTTAAAGCTCTTTCATAATATATTTATAGTCAGTGCAGATATTTTTGGGCTTCAGTAGCATTCATTTTGTCGCAGCGTCCATGTGTCAGTATGGCTGGGGGAAAAAAAAAAAGACAGGTATGAGCATGTTGGTTTTGCACTTCAGCCGGGCACTGAGGCGCTGTAGGGAGCCAGCCCTGCTGGGCAGGACTTGGCACCCAGGCTGGGCTGGGGCGTGCTCCCTGCTGGGCTGCGCCTGTTGGGCACCCCTGCAAGGACTGCCCAGTGCTCTGTCAGGAACAGACATGCAGGACATGTGTGTGTCTGTCTGTCTGTGTGTCCGTGTGTGTCTGTGTGTGTGTCCGTGTGCACCAGCCTGACCCCCGCAGCCGGACCGGGCTCACCGTGGCTCCCCTCGCTCCCCTGGGCTGGCGGGGTTGGGTGCCCTGGGCTTCCTCAGCCCTGCTGTGCCCAGCTGTGCTGCTGTGCCCAGCTGTGCTGCTGTGCCGCTGTGCCCAGCTGTGCCGCTGTGCCCAGCTGTGCCGCTGTGCCCTGCTCTGCCTGCTGCCACACGGACCCTGCCATGCTCTGCCTGCCGACACAACTTGAAGGAGAATTAACTGTTCCCTGATAGTGTCTCTTCCAGAAAAGTCTGGTTAATCCGTGCAGAGCCCCCACCATTCCTGTTTAACTCCTTCCTTTCCTGAGTGCCCTCTGTAGCAGGACCTTGTGGGATTGCAAAGCTGTTGTAGTTTCCAGCCCATAAAACAAAACAAAACAAAAAA
>VWYO01006042.1:354338-387066 GCA_013400275.1 Rhadina sibilatrix
AAAAAAAAAAAAAAAAAAAAAAAAAAAAAAAAACAAACAAAAAAAAAACAGAGGCTTGTTTGTATTAGGGGAGGGACTATCTGGGCTGTTCTCCTCCCACCAAAGCACTGTGCCTGCGCAATTGTCAGGTTCCTAAAAGTCACAAATTCAAATATGTTTCATGATGGGCTTGCAAAGTGTAGAAGTGCAGTGCTGGCTCCTTCATCCTCCTAAGATCCCAAATGTTTGATGTGCTCCTGAGCGAAGAGGCTTGGGGAGAAATCTTTCAGGTGCTGTCTGTATCTCTAGCAGGCTGCTCAGCCTTCACAAAGGATTTAGAAAATAAGGCAAACAATGAGGTGAGAAAGGTTGTTGACATGGTTATTTTGAGATCATAAAAAGGAATGGCAACTGCAGGGAGCTGCAGACAGACCTTGCAACATTGAGAGACTGAGAGGAAAACTCTAGCCAAAACAAGGTGTTGATAAATTATGATGCAATTGGGGCCAATGAGAGGGAGCCTCACCTGAGTGGTGCTGGTCTGTGAACCAGCATTTACCATTAGAGATCATGAAGATGGCCTCGGGAAAACCTTCAGCTCACAACTCAGTCACAGACAAGAAAGAACTGAAAGTTAGGAACTATTAGGAAAAGTACCAAGACAGAAAATCAGAATCATCTTGTGCCCCTCTCTGCATGTGTGGTTTCATCTTTGATTGAAATTCTGATCCTGTGGCAGCAGGACAAGAAAAGGCACCTGGAACAGGGTTGGGAACCACATCCCTTTGGGGAACAGCTAAGCAGACTTTAGTCTTCTCTTTTCCACACTCAACAAGAATCCAGTAGAGTTCATGAAATCTGAAATTGCATGAGACAGTAAGCAGAAATGATCAAGAAATGGTCTCCAAAGGAACTAAAGGAGAATTTTTGACATGTGATCCATCACTGAAGTTTGGAACTCACTGTTGCAGTTGTAACTGAAAGAAGATTTATATATGTTAAAATTCATCAAAGTTGTTTAGCAAAGTTATCTATTTCTGTGAACTGTTATGCTGCAAATTCCTATGGGTCAGGGGAGTATTTCAGGCAGGAATGCTGCATTCTTGCCCTGCTTTTATACTCTGAGCATCAGCTGCTGGTCTCAGCTGGAAACAAGTTCCTCAGCTTTGTTGGACAGTGAGGGCATGCTGGCTGTTCTTGTATTTGTGGGCAGATTTCTGCTGTACCACCACAGAACAGCATCCCAGCTGCTCACTGGAGGTTGGCATACAAGCCAGCCCTCAGTGATCTTTATTTCCTGCTGTATTACTCTTGGAAAATGAGTGTAATTTTCCATCTCCTGCGACTTGTGGGAGGGTCAGTCTTTGTCTGAATGCCTTCCCAATGAGCATTAGAATATTGAGTATTTTGCCAGGCTAAATCTGCCCCTTGCAGTTTTGCCACACTTGCAGGATCTGCTGGAGTGTCCAAGGCGCTTCCATCCTCATTCCTTCTCTTCCTGAGGCTGAGGGAACAGCTGGCTCAGCCTCTGCTCATGTTGGGTGTGTCCAGCCCTGTGGGCACACTGGTTGTCCCCTCTTGCTGGGCCTGCTCCCAGGGTCCATCCAGCCAACCCTGCTGGCCGGGGAGCCCCAGGCCCCCAGAGCACAAATCAAAGTGAGTAATTCCTGAAAACACAGTTCCTGACCCAGTGGTCACCCCTGAGCCTGGCTGTGCTTGTCCCCATCCCTGCTGTGTCACCTCTCCCCTGCCAGAGGCTGCTGGATCTGCTGCTGCTGCTCTCTGAGGGGCACCTGGGCATCACTGAGCACTGCCCACCCTCACAGAGCTATGCTGGCTCTTTCTCATCACCTCCTTTCCTTTGGAGTGCTGGAAATGGTTTGCTCCATATTTTTGTTGGGACTGAGGTCAGGCTGAACATCCTGTAGTTCCTCCTCAGCCTTCTGGAAGCTGAACATGACATTTGGCTTTTTTCCAGTCATCAAGAACCTGCTCTGATTGCCCTGACATTTAAGCCGATTGACAGCAGCCTCACAATGAAGTGAACCAGCAGCTTTAGCATCCCCAAATGCATTGCCTGGTCCCAAAGCTTTTGTTAGTGTTTGTTGTTCTTTTTTTCTTTTTTCTTTTTTTCTTTTATTTTTTTCCCCAGCTTGCTGTAATAGCCCCTCTCTGGATCTGCCTGGCTTAGGCACTTCCTTAGATTGTCCCACTGGGCAGGGACCTGGGAACCTGGGAGCAGAGCTGGCAGGGCAAGCCAGGGCAAAGAATGCATGCTGTTACCTTAGTGATAAAATGAGAGTATTTGTGGTAGAAGGGTGCTGTGAAGGTCTCTGCCTGTGCTGCTCCTGAAGGTTGAAATGCTCAGAATGTTGATTTTTATTTATCTTGGTTTGTCTCATTCCTTGTTTTCCTTTTGGCTTTCCTGAAGCTGAGCACGAGGCAGCTGGGAGTCTGGGCATGCCACAGCCAGGGCTGGCTGCCCGAGGAAGCCTCACAGACACAGATTGTCACACCAGCCACAAATGGCAACAAAACACATCCAGACCTTCTGTGGGAAAGGACTTGCTCCTTCTGGCACCAGCATCCTGGGGAAATGATTCTATTAGTGAGGGGCTGAATCCATCACCTGCTGTGTAACAGACCAAACACCAAACCTGGGCCTGTGCACTCAGAGCACATTTTGTGCTGAGGTCCTGGAAGCTGTCCCACCTCTGCTGCCTCCCACACTCCCGTGTGCATCCTCCTTTGCTGTCTCCTTACCAAGCAGCCAGTGAACTGAGTTCCCAAGGCTTCAGCAAGATTATTGATTTGTGCAGATCTTTACTGCAGCTGTTGAACAGGTCTGAAGAGATCGAGGGTGGGAAAGTGGGACATGGTTGTTGGTTTTTTTTCTCCTGTGTTTTTTCTAAATTCTCTTGCCTTCATGTATCTCATTATTATTTATGAAATACAAATAACTCTTTGGCAGATTTTTTGTATTTTCATGGTATTGTACTTCACAAGGGAAGCCTGATTTACCCTTGCCTTGAGGAAATGATATGTTGTAAGTGGAAGGTTGTCATTAATGACCAGTTTCAGTCAACAGGATCCATGTGATGCTTTCTGGAGCTTGCACAGAATTGACTTTGCTCCAAAGTGCTTGCAGAGAAATGTTTGGAACAAGGGGAAGGAAAGGACTTTTGTGTTTCTCTGGGAAGAAAATTCTGCAGCTTGTGCTCCTCATTCAGTCATTTTGGACTTACAGAGCAGTAGTTTGATTCCTTTACCTGTCTGTGATGGTAAAGGTGCTCCATATGGAGAATGGAATCCAACTTTTGCAAAGAATGCTGGATGAAGGATATGTGGTGTGGGAGGAAAGCAAAAGCTGGGCTCCAAGGCTTGTACTCTGGAAGTTGGAGTGGTTTGACATTGTTGTGTTTGCCTTAGGACAGAAACTACTCCTGTCCTGAAGAGAATTTCCACCTGGATGTGATGTACCCTGAAGGGATCACCTTTAGACCCAGCTTTGCTGTTCTGGTGCTGGGCTGCTGTTGTCAGTGACCACTCTGCCCTTGGATGGGTCATTTTCTCCTGCCCCTTGTGTTTGCTGTGTCATCTGGGGCCTGGGTCTTGGGGCCTCCTTCTGCACTTCTCCAAAAGGTTTTAGTGCCTTCCACAGTGTGTCACACAATTTGTCTCCCTGGATAACCTGGCTGCCTGTTTAAATGCAGCTGACTGAAGTCTCTAAAGCTGCCACCAGAAGTTTTATTCTTCCAGGCATGATTCTACATGCCAGTGCTTTTATTTGCCTGCAAGTGCAGAGTTGTGTGTACTTGAGTTTTCAAAAGCTGTTGCAAAGGTTTTAATGCTTTCATTACTATTATTTGATCAGGCCTCATCTGAACATGCTATGCTGCCTTCCAAATGCTAAATTCCTCTGTAATTCCTTTATTTTCTCAGTTTATTCCCTTATTGTTGGATCTTTAAGTTAATAGAACACAGGGGCAGAACAAGAGAGATCTGCATCCGGCAGCCCAGTGTGATCTGGGCACACACAGGAATCAGTGATCTGGAGGCAAAAAGCTCTTTGCTTCTACTTAAACCTTTCTCTTTTGATCACTTCAGAGCCTCTGGAATGTCAAGACATTTTCTCCCTCTTCCCCACATCCCCCTCCTGCTCAGCAGGCAACCACCTCACTTCTCCTTTGAGATTCCCAGCAGCCTGACCACAAAGGAATTATTTCATCTCAGCCTGTGAGCTGTGCACAGCACAGAGATTCCTCCTGCCCTGGGGGCGTTTGTCCCACTGTGGAAAAGATTTCCTTGGGCCCCTCTTTGGAGAACGTTGTGTGGACTGGGAGCTTTGCCTCTCATTTCCCAGTGATTCAGCAGCTGAACCTCAGGTTCCCTTAACAAGGCTGTAACGAGATCCTCCATGAGTTTGGTGGATGCCACCGGAGGAGGAGTGGTTTTGGAAGTGGTTGTGGCACAGTTGTGGGAAGTCACCCCCAAAAATGCCCCATGGCAGGAGGTGCAGAGAAGGCACGTGGTGCCTGCAGGTCAGAGGGGAAGGTGTGAGTCCAAATAGCTGTAATATAGAAATGGGAAGGTATTAAACATCAAAGCATCAGATTTACTATCACAGGGATGGATCTAAAAAAAGTTAGTAAATTCTCATTGCAGCTGTGGCATCATCTTCTTGGAGGAATTTTGGACAGTAAGTGCTCTCAGTCACTCTCATGGAACTGGTTACAAAGCAGAGAGGGACAGTGGTTTTGTGAGCTGTGGGAAAGCCAGAGGCTGCTTTTCAGGCTGTGCCCACAGTGAGCCTGGGTTGCTCTGGCCAGTGCTTTCTGCAAACAGACCGGCACTCAGCTCGTTAAGCCTAATTACTGTAATTTACAGCCCTACTTCTGCTCCCGTGCTCCCGGTGTGACCACTGGCAGTGTTGCCCTAGAAATGAGGGACAGATTATTTCACTTGGAAAACTGGAGTGATCTGTAACTTTTCCTTCTCTCTACTTTTCTTTTGGGGAAGACAATGAAGTGTTCATACTCTACCATGAATTATTACAGCTGGATATTCTCACAGCTTCTTTGCTTCAAGCTTTTTGTCCTTTCTGTATCACAGGGGTGCAGGTCATGAGCAGCAGCACTTCCTTGGCCAATTCAGATTCTTCAGCTCCTCTTACCCAGTGCTTGTGAAGGCTGAGTCGGAGAAGAAAAGCTTGGGTTTGTGTTACATTAAAAGTTGTGCCCCTGGGAAAGAGGTGATGAAACACAGGGAGGAGAGCTGCATACAAATACATGGGAGGATTTAATCTGAATAGCAACTGGCCTCTGGAAATAGGTGAAGTTTAGAGCCTGGAGAGCATCAACCTCAGGGGAAAGACAGGCTCCTTTTCCATGGAGACTGGGATTTTAGCTAGAGGTTTGGATTGCTGCACTACAGAAAGAAATTATTTTATCTCCTCAATTCGGGATTAATCAATTATTTGAATTCTTAAAAAACCCCAGAAGCAAACCCAAATCCCTTTCCGTATTTCTCCTGTAGTCAGTATTTTCAAGTGGTACTAATTCATTTGCATTTCTCTGTGCTTTAAAACTAATTTCCCCCGTGTTCTACTCTATTTTTATCTGTTCAATATTAACCCAGCTAAGATCATTTCAAAGTCTGTAGAATCAGGTGTGAGAGTAAACAAATTCACATTTTCAGCATTGCTTACAAAGTCAGTTATTGTTATTGGACTGCAACTTCAGTTCTGAGATGATGACTCCACTCCCCTTGTCTCTTACAGCAGGTAATTCCCTCAAGAGTGATTTTCTGTTCTTGGGCAGGCAGCTGAATTTCTGCCCTGTTTCTGTTTCAGAGACACCCCCTGCCAGCACCTGGCCCCTGACCTGCAGAGCCCTCCCCAGATGAAGACTTTCTCCCTGAGAACTCTGTAGGTACCAAAAACCAAAGTAAGTAATTCTTGATAGCCAGGAGGTTTCTAGGAAAGGAACCTGAATTTATTCCTCATGGGTCATACTTTAGGATATCCTGACACCCCTGACATCAGGGCTTTGGCTGGCAGCTCTAAGGGGAGCACAGATTTCTGACCCTGTTGTAGCTCTGTGGAGAGAGATTCATTCCAAGATTTGATCCCAGGAGTCTGTACTTGGTTGAGCTTCCAAAATCAGTGAAGACAATGTCCAAAAGTTCACTTTGTTTACCTTCATGTTTTATATTTGAACTGATCAGGGGGTTGAAGAGTGCCCTAGTGCAGCCTGTCAAACCTGCCAGTCCTGTGCCAACACTGCCAGCTCCACACACACTCAGATTTTACAAGAGAACATGAAGTCAATGGCAGAGTTTTAAAATGCCATCAATTAGATGTGGCTGAAGCTTGCAGCACACTCTTTGCACCAGCAGCAGTGTTTTATGAGCTGTTGTGTGACACAACCTCAAAGACAGAAATAAACTTTCTGTGCAGCTGCTCTGGACCTTTGGATTTGCCATTTTGCAGTGTAGGTGTGATTTAGCCAGGACCACCAGCAGCACAGCCCATCCCTGCACCTGTAGCATTGGAAAGGTTTTTAATTCAAAATAGGCCCAGGAAAACCAAACCCCCTTGGTTCTCTGAATAGGGAACAGAGGAGGGGATGTACCTCTCAGATGACTGGCTTTGCATCAAGTACAATATGGAGAAATGGAAAAAATGCTTGTTTAAAAAATGCCTGTGGAAAAGCTCAAGATGGAGAACCCACTGCAAAGTCTGTAAAGGGAAAAAAAAAAAAAAGCCAAGCTTATGGTGAAAGTAAAGCTGCATGGCTGTAACCATGGAGACCAAAGCTCTTCTGATGCAGAAATAAATGAACACAACCTTTTCATATTTATTAGTGGGACTGATGATGAAAGATAAAGTCAAATTAAAATATAAAGCAATAGAGAGAAGAGCGAGTGGCTGCCTCTGCCCCTGCAATGCAGGTTCTTGTAATGGATCATCACAAATGAGCTGGGGTTACAGAGAAGCAAATCAGTTACAAAAGGAACAAAATACTCCTAGTCACAGCAACCTGCTTATGCAAATATCTGCTTCTTTACTAACAAAACTGGAGAGACAAAGCACATGACATACTCCTGAAATCTTTTGGTTCTGACTAAAATGGAAATGAATTTGTTTTCCTACTCTAGCTGGTGTGAAATGTGTGTTCTGCACAATGGGAAACTTCCCTGTAACTGTACCAGTGAGTATTTGAAACCTGCTCATTTCTCAGTGGCAAGAATGACAGAATTTCCCTATACAAATACTGGGTGAATATCAAGGTTTGCCATGAAAATACGTGTCAAAGGGTCAAGTCCTGACTGGTGAGCTGCTGTTAGGGAGCTGTCACTGCAGGGCAGAGGGACAGCAGCAGCAGATGGCACTGGAGCTGATTTCAGTCAGAGCTCCTGCAAGGAACATCAGAAATGTGTTGACTGAGCAGCGATCCCAGAGCAGGGGAAGGATTCAGCCAGGCCCCACAGGAAGGTGCTGAGGGCAAGGGTGGCTTTGGGGTGTGGATCACAGGACAGGGAGCTAAGAAATCCCTGCAAAGGGGAAGAAGGCAGGGGAAGGAGCACACTGGAAGCAGGAGGAAAAGCCAGGGGAGTGTTGGACCACAGCACCTCGGTGCAGCCTGTGCAGGGCTTCAGCTCTACCTGAGCCCTGCAGCTGCAGCAGAAACGCCAGCTGTGCAGGCTGGGGCTGCTCAGCACCACACCTGCCCCAGGGGTGTCCCTGCAGGTGACAGGGCACAGCCCAGCCCCTGCCGGGCTGGGAATGCTCCGTGCTGCCAACCTGCCCCGAGCCTGGGCTGCTGCAGCCCGCACAGCGCAGAGCACCTGCCACAGGTGCCAGGGAGTGCTGCTGAAACCAAGTCTGGAACAGAGTCCTGCTGCTACTCCTTGTGCTGAGCTGCTCCTGAACCCCCGGGAGGTTCCCCAAGGCCCGGGACCCAGCACAGAGTCCGGGTCAGCTCGAGCCCCTCCCCTGGGAGGGGCCGGGGATGAGCTCCAGGACTGCCCAGGGGCTGTGAAGCACTGGCAGCTTCCAGCCCATGCTGCTCATGTACAATATCCTGAATTACACTCATCGGGTTAAGGTTCTTCCAGTTTTACTGCGTTATTTTCTTCCCCTTTCTGACTTCCTCAAAAGTGTGGTTAGCCTCAAATCTGGAGAGGAATCCGTAACCAGCCTCAAAGCCAGATTTGAAGAGTAACTGGTTTGAAATAACTAGAAAGTTTATGCCAAGGCTTAAAATAACCACCCTCCATCCTTCTTGATTTCCTGGTAAGAGAATGGTTGTGTGCAAGACCTTTAATTTAATCACTGTATAGAATGGTATTTCCTGGAATTTTCTGGCAAATGAAACACTCCTGAAGAGTTCATATTTCAGTCTTACTCTTCACTGACTACACCCAGGAGTTCAGAACACCGTGTTAACTGGAGTTTGCTAATATTGATATTACCTTGCCAGGTACTGAGACAAATGTGGCACATTGATAAAAGGATACCAAATTGTTCATGTCATTGAACAGATGAAGGCTGCTGCACATCCCCACTGCACTGAGGAACACGTTTTTTCTCATCACAGCAGAGTCCCCTCAGTGAATCCCCTCCTCAGTCCCTGCACAGGGGCCACACCACAGGCCTGGCCTGGCCAAACCAAGCAGAGCTTTGAATAAACTCGGGTTCAGTTTTTCTGGTGTTCCATTTACTTCACCCTCCTGGCTGGCCCAGCCTTGTGCTCCTCCCTGTGGGGACAGTCAGTATTCCAAAGCACTGCCCTCCTGGCCCCCAGGCCCGGGGCTCTGGACACACAGGGAAGGATTTTCCAGGTGAAAGCAGATCTCTGTTCATGGAGGAATTCCCAGGCCTCCTCTCCCCAGGAGGCAGAGCAAGCAAACCGGTACAATGCTATTTATAACTCTGTTCTACAGCACTGAACAGGAACAACACATTTCAGCCCAAGTTATTCTGGGGATTCTCAATAACCTGAAGGAGATAAGTATTCAGTAAGTACTAAACAGAGAGGCCTCAGCAGGGCTGGGGAGCACTTGGAAAAACAGAGGCAAAAAAGAAGGAATGAATATAGCGAGGTGGGATTTACCAACCAGGAATGGAGCACTTGCATGTAATAAAGCAAATATCTACATTAAGCACAATACAGCAATTTATTTAGATGCTTAAATGAAGAATACAAAGGGAAATAAAGATCACAAAATTATACATACTACAACAGTGTGTCATATATTAGATGGTATAAATGAATACAACACCTTGTTGGTGTTAACTAAAGATAAAACTAAATATCCAAACCCAGCACTTTGTCTCAGTGTGCTGCTTCAACACAATACACTTTTATACAGATCTAAAAGGTGTCAAAATTAGTAGCTGCAAACTTGTTTCTTGCATGTGATTTTTCTTTTTTAGCTTAAAAGATTTCAGAAAATGGCTCTGAAATATGTTTGTCATCAGTTGTCATGTCAAGGATATTCAGAACAAGAAAATTCTATAATACAACAGAGCCCAGATATATTTTTATGTTGCTGGCCTCTGGTTGGAGATTGTACAAGGTTATGTGCAAAAACTAAGTCTGTCAAAATTCATACTAGAGCAGTCTCAAGCTTTGCTAGGGAAACTAGATACAGCATTTATTACACAGCAGGGCAACACTAAAAAAGAGAAACAGATCTATGATGGGTACACAAGAACAGTTCCATAAGCTTCACTTGAATAGGTCTAAAAGACTGTACAAATATACATTTCAACTATTCAGAATGATACATGAAAACTCCATTTCCCCAGAGTCTGCTATACAGGGCACCGGGTCACTGGCACGGTGCTGCCGGAGAGGGGCCTCGTGGAAAGACACAACTCAACATGGACAAGGTGAAAAGAGGGTTGAAAATGCAGATAAAAGAATCCTCTGCTTTTCTCTGTGTGCATTCTGGAGCCACCAGCATATCCATTTTCACATTAAGTTACTGTGCTGATCCCCGCAGGAACTCCCAGCCCCTCGGCCGGCAGATCTGCACGTGCCCCGGGCCGGGCCGGGCCGGGCCGGGCCGGGCCGGGCCGGGCAGGGCAGGGCAGGGCAGGGCAGGGCAGGGCAGCAGTGCCCGGGCAGTGCCCCTGTGGGCAGGGCTGCTCACGCCTGCTGGCTGCTGAGCTCCACCCCGGGCAGGCTGCCGTGCATGGGCTCGGCCCCCACGGCCCCGAAGCCCTCGCCGTCCTCGCTGTCCACTGTGCTGCCCTGCCACTCCATCTGCTCGCTGGCCAGGCTCTCCTCCAGCTCGGAGGCGTTTTTCCATTGCGACTGGTCCTTGGACCAAAACCCTTCTACTTTTCCATAGGAACGATTCTTCCACTTTGACTGCTCTTCCTCACTCTCAGATCCACCCCCCTTGGCCTCCACAGCGGGTTTACTGCTCCCGGCATCTTCGCTTTGGGAAGATTCATCTGTCCACACTTCTGGTTTTACCTCCAGCGCGTTATCTTCAAAATCTGACACCTGCTGGGAACCAGGCCCGCTTTCAGACTGGGAAGCTCCATCTTTCCATTCCACCGCATCATCCTGGTCATCCTGGTCGCCTTCACTGTCTGAAACGTCACCTACCAGCTTTGCTGGCTCCTCAGCAGCAATCATCTCTTCGTATTTGGAGCTCTCCTCTTGTTTTTGCTCAGCCTTGTCTGGAGACTGTAACGTGTTTTCCTCCACGATTTCCTTGGCTATGCTGTCCTGGGGGTTCTGCACGGTGCTGTCTGACGAGGCTTTCCCAGCCGTGTCAGCGACGCGCTGCCCAAAGGGACTGCGGCTCTCGCTGTACTCCTCCTCTAGGTTTTCGTAGCTGTCTGAGGAACTGTCATTGTCTTTTTCTAAGCTGATTTTTTTATCAACAGTCTTACTGACATTGACTCTGGAATTCTTCTCGTCGTGGTTTTCAAACAGCCATTCGGCATCAAAATCCATCTCGTGTTTGACTTTGTTCAGCTCTTTCATGTTGAAGCCCAGCAGCACCCCGGGTTTGTATTTTTCACAATCCCTAACGCATTTCTTCCTTTTGTTGCTAAAGTGAGACGCGATATCAGATTTCCAGAGCCACAAACTGGCCGCCAGCTTTTCGATCTCTCTCCGAGTGGGGTAGGGCTGCTTATTGAAATACTTTGTAAGAAATGTTTTCCTGGCTTCGTATGAATCATCTTCGTGACCCTTGGGGTCCAGTGCTAGAACTACAGGTTCTTCAGGCTTCTCCTCAAAGGCAGAGGGGGAGTCGTCGTCGTCCATCTTCCTCTTCTTCATCAGGGGGAACTCCATGTGCTCGTAGGTGCGTTTGACGGGCGCGGCCGCGGGGGACTGGCCCAGCCGGGACGATGTCCCTTTGTCCTGCCCGTTCTGGGTCTTGCCCACGCCCCTGCAGTGCACCAGGTGCAGGGTTATGGTGGAGGCCGTCATGTTGCTGGTGTACACGCCCAGGCAGTGGATGCACTTGTAGGTCAGCTTCTTCTCCACGGGGTGAACCGTCTGAATCACCTGGTGCCTCTCCCGGAGGTGATGTGCCAGCGCGTCAGAGATGGGGCCTTTCAGGATTGAAAAGCACAGAGGACACAGAGTTTTCCCCACATCTTTTTTGTAGGGCACCGCTGCTTGTGGAGAACTTTTGACGGGTACATCAGATTTCTCCTGGATTTTGGGCTGCGGCTTTGGCGGGACCGGGGGGGTGTTCTGAGCGTGGTAAGCGACGGATTCGGCAGGAGCATCGCGCAGGTTGTAGGTGGTGACAAGGAGGTGTATGTTTGTGTGGCTGCCCTGCTGCAATGTCAAATCAAAGGTCAGGGTGGAGTCAGTTTTAGGTCCCATCTCCTCGTCCACGTGCACCATGCGCATGTGGGCAGCCATCTTCTCCACGTCGTTGAAGGTGGAGCGGCAGTAGGGGCAGGACAGCCCGTGGATCAGCATGTGATTGAGCAGCGTGTCCGTGGGCAGGTAGCGGTTACAGTAGAGACATTTACTCGTGAAGTTGTGGATTTTCATGATGTAGTTGGCCACTGCGGGCACCTTCTCGGCCTTGTGCTCCTTCTCAAAGTGGACGCTGTACACGTTTTCGGGGAACAGCTCATTGCAGATTGTACAGATTTTCCACTTCTGCGTGGACGAGGTGTTGACGGCGGAAGGCCCTGTAGCAGCCACGGGGGATTTGGAGCCAGACTGGCCCAGGGCTCTGGACGCTGCCTGGGACTGCGACAGCGACGTCTGTTTGAGCTGCGCCGATGACAACGAGGAGTTGGCAGACTGCAGCGAGTACCTGGCTGAGGCCTGGGACCTCTGCTCCCCTCCCAGAGTGTAAGGCCTTCCATTGCCACTCGCTGAGAACTGTTTCATGCTTTGTGATTGTTGGGAAAGAGAAACGGGTGCGTTGCCACTGAGGCTGAGCCTCCCCCCTGGCTGGCCCACGTAACTGGGGGGTACCGATTTCACCCCGTAATTGTTCTGCTGTAGGTGAACGTTTGACATCATATTGACTCCTGCAGAATTTAACGTGGGCTTTGGTATGGTGAGTCTGTTCATCATCTGCTGTGACGAGAGCGAGCGGACACTGCCAGCAGAGAGGGCACCCATCCTCTGAGGGAGTCCCATAGGCTTTTTATCCTGGGGTTTGGGAGCTATTAGCATCAAAGGTTTAGATCTGGGAACCACGACGTTGGTGTGACCTATCATTGCCGTGACCTGGTATCCGATCCGTTCGTGGTCTTCGATGACGTGCTGGACTAAAGCTTCGTAGGATTTCGGCATGAAAAGGCATCGTTTGCAGTGGATACCCCCCTCCTCTCGGGCACTGGAGCTCAACGGAACCGCACCATTGAGGGACTTTTCGCCTCCCTTGGCTATGTAAGGAGCAGCAACGTGCTGAAAATGTTCCCTGTAAATGTGCTTTCGAACGATTTCGTAGAGCGGGTCACGGTAAGTGCACTTCTTACAGTAATAAACAGCTTGTTCCACACTGTCAGCCTGCTTGGGTTTAAGGCTCTCGTGTTTGTTTTTATCTTTGAAAGTGCTGATGCCTCCACTCGGTGTATTGGCATTGGGAGCATGGAATATTTTAATGTGCGTTTCCAAAGTCTTTTTGTCGGCGTTGAAGGTACAATAGGGGCAGTTGAGCAGGATCCTGTTCTCAAAGTCTTCGCTGTGAACATTCCGGAAGTGGCTTTTGTAGGCTGAAAAGAACTTCGAGGAGAAGGGACATGCACTGCAGCAAAAGGGCTTTGTCCGATAGTCCTTGAACAGAGAACAGAGCACAGACTAAATATTCAACAGCACTTCTCAGCAAAATAACACCCATGATTTTCTCTACACAACCTTTCTAAACAATACTCACGAGCCCCCCTGCAACTGTCTCAGACCTTCCATTCACTTCTCTCCCACTTGTGGCCTGCAGATCAGGCCCTAAAAAGCTGATCACAGGAACATACACATGATGGGGTGAGTGCCAAGGGGTCCCTCCAGGGTTTAACCATGACCTTGGCAGGTGAGGCTGAGTCAGAAGTGTCTTTCCCTATCAGTCACAAAAGGCCTCCTCCCTGCAGCTGAGCTGCAAGAAAAGGTCCCTGTAAGCTCCTTTCTGAGGGAAAGCCAAGCAGGACTGTTTGAGGAAATGAGACTGTATCCAGATGAGACACTGCCCACCTGAATCTGCCAAATTTTATAGCTGTAACATGGATCTGTAACTCCAGCTATTTCAGTGTCTTTATCCGTTACACACTTTATTAGCGAAGATGGAATTCCAAACTTTTTTTTGGTGAACAAAAGGATTTAAGCTTACCAAGACACAGGCTATACAGGCAGTTAAATCCACCAAGTCTCTTCCTTGTGATCAAAGCACAAACCTGATTTTTAAATCAATCTTGAATGAGGAACAGAAAGGAATTTGGGAATTCCACCCTTGCAGTTTGCCTGCAGCTTCTGTCCCATTTAACACGGTGCCAATGCAGCTCTTGTCAACTGCTACAGCACAGTCTGAAGTGCCAATGGCCTCAGGGACAGCCACAAGCAGCCTGGCACTTCAGGGGGGGTAACACAGGGAACTCAGAGTTACAGAGATTCCTCCTGAGTGTCAGAACAAGTCCTGTGCACCGAGCTGCACACAGGTCACAGCTGAGGGAGCTGGAGAGCTGCACTTTCTCTCTGCAGAACAAAGCTGGAATACCTGCTCTGGCCACCTGCTGAAGCCCCACACTCCTGGTGCACAGGCCCCAACCAACCAACCAAGAGCCATCTCCTCTTATATTACAATTTTTATTCTGGGTTACCTAGAAAAAGGGACATCAATGTATTTCATGCAAGACAGTACTAAATGGTCCTTTTCAGATTAACAGCAGGAATCCATCCTAGGCTGGGTCCCAGTTTCCTCTGAGAGCAGTGCCTGAGCTCTGAGGTGCTCACACAGGGATTCCTTTGCAGAGAGGTTTCTGACCTGTCACTGCTGGGGTGACTCTGTCCTGCAGCCCCAGCAGAGGCTGCTGCAGCCCACACCACTTGCTTGAACCAACAGCATCATTTCCTCCCTCCACTGCTGGCTCAAGTCAGAATTCCTTTATTACTGGCTCAGAAACATCACAACAGGAGTTGCAGTGTCCCTGAGCTGCTGTGCAGAACTAGACATGCCCACAGCAGATGTGGGACACAACCTGTGGGACCCAGGGCTGCACTGACAGTGACCCTGCACTGACCACCAGAGAGTGTCCAGTCAAACAGCTTTGGAAGGGATGGAAACCAGGAATGAAAGGTTTAAGGAAAGGTAAAAGACTCACTGCCAGTTGCACACAGTTGCTGAGCCTTTGGCCAGAGGCTGGTGGAATAGTGCTAGGCTTGGGAACGGGTGGGGATGGGGTAACATGCAGCTGTTTGACTTCAGCAAGGACCCATCATCTCTGCAGTACTGGCCACCCAGGCTACTGAGATACACACCAGGAACAATTTAACAAAACTAAGAAAAAAGCACGTAGCTTTTAGCTGTCCCTTGAGCTGCCAACACCTGAGAATCCGTGAGGAAAACTGAAGGAAAAGCTCTTGGCATGTCTGGGAAATGCCCTTCAACACGAGCCATCAGTGTCAACTGAAACTCTTACCAACCTGGTTTTTTGTAAGCGATGGGTCCCACAGTCCCACATCCTCCCATGTAGTGTTTTTCAAATAAAAGTCATTAGGTTCAAACTGCTTAAAATCCTGGAGAAGGGAAGATGGGAAGAGAGGACAGAGTCAGAACCAAGGCCCAAGGGCTCCCTTAAGCAATCCCTGAGCACCCTTGCACCCTCCCAGGTGCTGCTGGCCAAGGCAGAGACCATCACCCAGGGCAGTGAGGGAGTTTGGGGGGCACCTCCTGAGAGGGGGAGAGCTCTGAACATTCTCCATATCACAAAACACCTGCAGAAATGTCTTCACCACTCATCTTCCTGACCAACCCAACGCTGTAGTTACAGTTACAAACTCATCTCATTCCAAAAGCAATCCTGGAGAAAAGTGTTCCCAAACTGATGTGTGGGTTTGGGGTTTTTCAGCTGCTTTTTCTGGGGGTGGTGCTGTGATACTTGTTTTGTTTGATTTGGTTTTGTTTGGCTTTTAATGAATTTCACACAGGAAGCTTTTAAAGTTGGACATGTGTGATGTCCAAGACACTCAATTCTTGTTTAAAGAATTATCTCATGAAGCATTTCTTTAGCATTTCAACTTTGGCATGGAGTCAGCAGCACATAAAGACTCAAAAAACCCACTTCTACTGAAATGAATACTGCAAGTAACATTGTCCCAGTTCAGAATTCTCCTCTTAAACATGAGACTTGCTCCACAAATTCTGCAAGCAGAAAGGACTGGCATTTCTTTCTTACATATCTCACTTAAATGCTCTTTAAAGAGACACTGAAAGAACAGGCAAAACCACAGTGATGGAGTCTGTCCAGAAGAGCAGCACAAACACCCTGCAGGAACTGACCCAGGCACAGAGGTGATTCTGTAACTTCAGCACCTGCTGCAGCACAAACACCTCCTGAAAACCATTTCTGCCCCAACATCCCACACCATTCCTGGTGCTTCCAGCATTCCTGGATTTCAGCAGCCACTAATGTTTCTAGAAGTGTTTACAGGTACATTATATCTCAAGTTTCTAATTAACTCCTACTTTGTGTGGAACCTAAACAGGTCTAAAAATCAATCATGGCAGACACAAATACCTCCCTGTCCCCCTAACTCTGGAGCACTTTAGCTCTAACCAGGAGGTGCCATACTTACTTCTATATGTTCTTTACAGTATTCCAAACCAATGTCACTAAGTATTTTTTTCACAGTTTTCCGGGCCTTTCTTAAACTGCCAAGGTTGTTGACAGGAAGTTGGAACATAGTTTCTATTGAAAAAGAAGAGTAAGAGAAAAGGTTTAAGTCAAATGTGTTTTGGCTGATAGTGCTGCAATTTTAATTATCAGTAATTCTGCCTCATTCCCCCACAGAACTGGTACCAGAGCTGTACCATTCCCCAACAAACACACTGTTCCATTCTCTGGCTTGCTCCTTGCTGAGGCTGCCCATGCAGAGGGCACTTCTGAAAAGGCAACAAAGTGATGGAACAACTACTGCAGGAGCAGTGGGCTGCCTCTGGAAACAACTTTCATTTCTTTGGAGTGTCTGTCTGTACCAAGCCCTACACTGAAGTACTTCAGAACTCAATTGTCTTTTGTGCAATGCATCCTAACTGATCTGAAAACTGGCAAGCTGAGCTTCAAGGTTTGTGTCAGTCTTGCAAGAGATTTCAGTGTCTCTTCTGTCATAAAGATGCTTCTTGTATTCTGCTGTAGGTAGGGTAAGAAATTAATGCTGTTTCCTCCCTCTACTGTACTCAGAGCTGGCTGAAGCTGTTTAGCAAACATTCTCCTAGGAAGAGGGGACCTGAAAGCTTGGTCAGATCCCTCCAGAGACAGAAATCACTGGGAAAGGCACAAGAGATGGCTTAAACCTTTCCATGTCCCTGGGAATTGTCAGCCTCCCTCCATCAGTGCCCACAGTTCCACTGGGCCTGGCTGGGGCTGCCCAGCTGAAGGGAATCCAACCCATACACTGCTCTTTTCCCATGCTCTAGCCATCCTCATCTGTACTGTAAAAACAACACCTAACACAACCTAGAGCAAGCCAGGTCCCTTTTAACGACATGAAAAGTGATTTCAGTACTTCAGAAACACCTCCAGTCACTGCATGATCCCATTTTTCAGAAAAAAATTCAGTGAAGCAGCTCAATCAAGTATGGTCAGGATTGGAATTGATATTTTCAAGTGCATTTCAAATCCAAGGAGATCCTCAGAAATGTTATTCCCAGTGATTAATACAAACTGCAGAAAGAGCAGTGTATGGTAAAGCTCCTGGCAAGCCAGGCTGCTTTCCTCAAAACCCAAGTCCCCACTTGAGGAATGAACCCCTGTGCCTGCAAAGAAAAGCATTTTTGGTCTCATGACACAGCCAGAGTCAGGGCAGAGCTTGTCTTTAGGCACTGATCACTTGTGCAGCAGCCACAAGTCTCTGCTTGCTATCAAACAGCTGATTTCAAAATGCCACTGAACTTCTTCACCAAAGGAATCAAATGCTTTCTCTTAATTCCTGTGCCTAATGCAGCTGAACATGCCACAGGTACCACAATACATAGAAACCCAAAGAAAGCCAATTATTTACAACTGCCTGAAAACATCATCTCTGCTCCATCTGCATCTCCCTGCCTCTGCCCTTGCCTGCCTCAGTCAAATTTTAAAACCATGAAATTCCCTGGATCTTCATATTGCCACCCATCCTAACAGAGGACAGAGTTAGATCTTCACATCTGAAACCTGAACTTTCAAATGTCAGCTTTTAACATCAACCTATCCAAGTTCTGCTGGATAGCTGAATCCAGCTCACCTAATTGTAACAAAACCCCTCATCCTTAGGCAAATCCACTTCATTTCACTTAGGAAATGATTGACTGTTTGATCACAGTGAGTGGAGAGCCAGATACAGTCTGATATTATTACAGGCTGTGACTACAACAAAAGCTTTTAGCATCTCCATCCATTTCTATTTACAGCAAGCAACTCCAATTGTAATGTAAACATCACTCTGCTGGCACCTCCTTGGATGGGGACATAAAAGCAGTTGGGATTAAGCAGCCTCTCAAATAATCATCTAGGCACTAATGCTGCTCTGGAGATGAGGCATCCTTTATCCGACCAAAAGCTGATGTTTATGGGAAGACACCTGGAGCATGTCTGACCACATCAATCCACACTGAAGTGCTGGGTGGAATGAATAAATGGCTGCTTAAACCAACCCCAACAGTGCCCTGACAAGAAATACCCAGGCTGGATCTCCAGGTGCCTCAGAAGGCAGATCCCAAAGCTCTCCCTTGAGTGTGTGTACACAAACTGACTGCACCAGTCACAGGGGAATGGCAAAGGGAGCACAGTGACTGTGAGCAGTATCTGGAACCTTCCTTTGCTCTGTTTGTGCAGTTCCCAGCACAAAGGTCTTGTCCACAGCCAGGTACTGACTCCTAGAACTCAGACTCTAACAGAATTCAGTAGCCAAATGGAAGCAGAAAAGACAAGCTATGAAAGAGCAGAAGATGACTGACCTAGAAGTACCATATTCAAAGTTCTCATTTCACATTAGCAACAGTGAATGTTTTCTTCACTCCATTCCTGTGCCAGTGCACAGAGCCCTCCCCCTGATCTCAGCCCCAGCACTGCACTGACCCCACAGGAGCTGTGCCCTTGGAGAAGCACCAAACCCCACAGCAGTCACATCTGACAGAGGACAGAAAGCCTGGACCTGTCTCTACACTGCAAGAGCTGTTTCAATGTAGTGCCACTGAAATCTTAATTCTCCAGTGGGGCTTTTGTACTTTGGCCCTGGCCAGGACCTCCCTCTGATGCCCAGGTGAGAGGTGTTGGGCTGTTCCTGCTCTGACCCAGGAAATGGGGGATCTGCTCATGTGCAGCTCCACAGCACCCACAGGGAACAAGGCTGTAGTGACTCTGGGAAAGGTGCTTCACACCACCACAGCCTTTTTCTCTCCACTGAAATCTTCAGCCAATATTCCAGATGTGCCTCACTGTGTTACTTTCATGCCTGGGCATTATTCAGGGTGCTTCTGGTGCTTGGCTGATGTCTCAGCTTTGGTACAGAACAACCAGGCACAAGGGATTTTTACTGTCACAGGCTGCAGAGTAAAACAATGGTTTTCAACCAGAAATAAAGACATAAAGAAATCACCTGGAGGAAGATGTTGCTGTGAAAAGGAACCATGACAGCACCATTTTAGTTTTCTAGCAAAGCTACTCTAGGTTTTATTCTCTTTATGCTTAACTGGAAATGCCAGCATGTCCTGCCACTGCCAGGGAAGCCTCCCACAAGCAGCAGGCACAGAAGGTGCCTGAGCAGTGCACTGAGCAGGAGTCTGCACCCAGCAGGGTCTGGGGGCAGCATCACTGGGAAATGGCAAGTGAAACCAATGATGGAATCCCCCAAAGCTGTAAACAACCCCCTAGTGCCCAGTGCCTCTTTATCCCACACCCCAGACCTGTTGGCCAGGGCTCCTCACAGAGGCACTCCAGCTGCCCCTCCTGCACTAAGGTCACTTGCTCATTGGACCATCATGGGATGGCCTGGGTGGGAAGGGACATTAAAGCTCATCCAGTTCCACCCCTGCCATGGCAGGGACATCTTCCACCACCCAAGCCCCCTCCAACCTGGCCTTGGACACTGCCAGGGATCCAGGGGCAGCCACAGCTGCTCTGGGATACCTCTACTCTATCAGGACCTCATAGGGAAGAATTTCTTCTTACTGTCTTCTCATTTCTTCTTTTTATCTCTTGGCTGAATGTTTCTTAAAAGCAATCCATGAAATTTACACTTCTGTTGAACTTTTGCTAAATAACTGACCTCAGAATAAAACTGTGGCTCTGATTACAATCCTCTTAGGAACATTTTAAAAAGCATGAAATAAAGCATCACTTTTACCTTCTCTTATGAGCACATGAGGTTGACCCTTCCCTTCCTAATGTTCTCATTTATTCCTATTATGAAGACTGAGAAAACCCGAGTTTTTTGGTGATCTGACAACCAGAATTACCAATGACAGTGTTGAATAAAGCACTAGGTGTGAACAAGTGTGCAAAATAGACATTTGTATAAGCAAGGTGCAAACCCAGCCTGTTCTGTCCCATGGTGACCACTGAGTTCAGACATACTCAGCTCAATCTTGTCTTATTAAAATAATCAGCAGTGTAAGAACTCCAGTTCATTAAAGCAGATTTTTAATCAATTTTAAACTAAAATATACTATTTGCTGTTATTTCTGTGCATGCTTATAAAACACAACTGCTCTTCCTCTCTTTTCCCCTCTCCCCCTGCTTCACAAGGTCCATCCTTTCCGTGCTCTTTCCCCCTCTCCTCCTTTCTTTGCTGGTTCTTGGCCTTCTTGGTCCTTACCTCGCTCATTTTCCCTCTTCTCCTCTTCCCTGTGCCAATTCATAGCGTCCACATTCTTTCGTCGTTCTCTCTCATCCTGTCTCCACCGCTTCTTGATATCCTTGTCCTTAACTTGCTCATTTTCTCTCCTCTTCTCATCATCCCTGTGCCATTTTATTGTTTCTGTATTTTTCTGCGGCTCCACGCTTCTTTTCAGATAGTCTTGTCGCCTCCTCCTCTTTTTTAACATATCCCTTTCCCTGGCACGAGCCTGCTTTTCTTTCTGGGAAAGAAAAGCTTTACGGGGCATCATGAGCTGCTGCTGTACCTGCAATAATATCGTATCCATGGAATAATGCACTCCAGACATGCACAACACCTCATTTGGAGCTCCACACCTCACACACTCGGTCAAGGCAATGCCCTGCTCCTCCTCTTCCCTCCTGACCCGAGCTGGGCCAGGCCAGGCCAGGCCGGGCAGTGCCCCGGAGCCCCGGCTGAGCAGTGGCTGTGGCACTTCTGTCCCCTCCTGGCAGCTCCTCCTCCCCCGGAGCCTTTGGCAGCCCCTTGGCACTGCTGCTCCCGCTGAGGAACAGCCTGTGTGTGGACAGAGGTGTGAAGGGAACTCGGGGACCTCCAAACCTGTCTCCTCTCTTCCTGGAGAGATACATTGAATCCAACCTAAAGGTGCTCATTTTTCTTTCCGGACCTCCACCTCCACCCGATTTGGATGAAAATGGCTCTCTTGGCTGGGAGGAGGGAGGTGGGGATTAGGAGACAAGCCACAATCTGAAAAATTGTGTAAGCTTTGTTTCCTGGGGAAACCTGGCCAAAACATTTAACTGCAGTTAATGAAATAAGTCCTGACTCATCTACCCAGACTTCCTCCAAGTGTGTTGTGTCTTGCTATTCACAGGAACAAAGGGCAAAAAAAAGAGACTATTTACTTGGAGGTTCTGCTGACAGCATTCCTGAGGGGTGGGGCCTCTTGGGGTTGGTGTTTTGAGGTTTGGGGCTTTTTGTTTCTAAAGAGCTGTCAATGGAGACTACACTTAACAAATTGTTTTTACTTTTGTTCATTTGTCTGTAGTCACCCAACACATTCACATTTTCAAATGTAACAGTGTTAGTACCTGCAATTTTGAAATCATGGAAGAATTGATAGCATTATTGATAACCTTTAAATATTTTTCTGTACACACTGAGCAATATTTCAGAAGTGGTAAACTGCAGTTGTAGGGCAGGTTTGAGTTTTTTGGTTGGGTTTTTGTTAAGTTTTGAAGAAAGATTTGCAGAGGTCTAACCAAAGTGAAAACTGCAGAAAGGACAAAATTACTAGATTACAATACTTAAGCAAAACCTAAAACAAAATGAAACAAATGTACTTTTAAAATTTAGCTACCTTATGGAAAGCACTTGTCCCCAGCATGCAAAACTCCATCTTTTTCCTACAGAAAAAGCAATGTTTCAAACCCTTATTCTAAAAGCTGTTCCTTTCCCCTACTACAATACACCCCATCCCACACACTTAAGCCCTCTACTCTGGTCCATTGCCTTTGTTAGGGCTGTATCATGATCCCATGGCTTTCATTCCAATAATTCAACCCCAAATTCCTTAATATCCATAATAATGCTAAATGGGAAGGGCTGCAGCAGAGTCAAACACCATAATCAAAAAATTCATGCAGTGTGGTAACACATTAGACATAAAATTCAGATTATGCTAAAAATTACTTCATTAAAAGGGTAACTCTCTACCAGACAGCCTGGGTTTGGGTATTGAATATTTCTCAGTAACAGTTGGCATTAAAATCAAAAAGCAACGGGAACCCAGAATCAGCATCCTGAGTGCAACCCAGACACTGCAAATCTGTACCATAGTTTCAGTTCTCTGTGGGCTGGGTGCCAAGACATTACTGCTGTTTACTAGAGCAAACTTAACTCATTAACTTTGTAAACGTACATTATCATTACAATTTTATCAGTAACCTGGTTCAATTTCAATAACAATAACATAACGTGAATTGCAAGTGAAACACAGCATGCAAATGATTCTCCCTCCCCCACCCAAGGCAAGTACCAACATTTCAATCTGTCATTGTTATATTTTCTTTCATTTGTTTTTGAATGGTTTGTTGTTGGGGGTTTTTCCCCTTTGGTTTGATCATTCCACAGGATTCTCCCCTCCCTTTATACAGCCCACTTTGACTGATCAGTTTTTAGACAAATGATAGAAAATACCTTCATAAAGAACGTTTCAGCTGAATTTCCAAAATTCAACATTTCACTTGAGATTCAAATAAGTCATGTCATAGGAGTAACTTAAAGGGACATCCAACTTAAATTCAGATCTCTGAACTTCCCTATCCCAAGTCAGAGGCTTTCCCCCACCCAGCTGGTTTAGCATTTCAGAGTCACCTCTCCTGCAGTCTAAACCAGCTTTCACTTTCACCTCTGATGGTTTAGAACCGACAGAAGAGGGAAAATTTTAAACCAGGAAATCAATTAATCTGCAGTGAAGCTGCCAGAGTGACTGAACCCAAAGCCCCCCAACGTCTCAATTTTTCTAGAGTCCAAGTTGGTGTTCCTTTAAGTTCAAAATGTCCAAACCTCAGAAGTGAACAGCCAAAATTATCCTTGCAACTACTTTTTGCCCACACTTAGCCAAATGAAAATATCTTTACTCTCCCCATGTCTGCAGTACTTCTGATGAGGCATTTACCTCCAAAATGAATGGTGCTTGGGCGTCTCAGACTCATTGGACAAGTTTCAAGCACAAGCCTCCACAGCCAACTCTCCTTGCAGAAAGCCCCTTAGGGCTGTTACAGCCCCTGGGGCAGCCCAAAGCCCGGGCACAGAGGAAGGCTCATATCCTGCTGGACAAAACAGAGAGCAGAGACAAGAGAGAAGAGATGTGATTAGGGCAGTCTGACATTGACAGGTACAAACCCCAGCCCCGTGGCTCTGCTGGGGCTGCAAGTCTGAGCAGGTTTGTGCTCCTTCTGCTGGGGGACGCTGCCCGAGGAACGCTGCAGAGCTCAGGTTTCAGCTCAGGTACCCACTTCAGAAACCCAGCAGTGCCCAGGAATGCTCCTCCTCACACCCCATCCACCCTCTGACTGCCTGGCTCACCCATGTGCACCTCAGCTGAGCCAGCAGCACCACCCGGGGACCTCAGGGACACTGCCACCATCCTTGGACACTGCCTTGGAGGTCCCCATACAAACAGGTCCCACCTTACATGACATGGGACATCAAACAGGGGACAGAGCCTTCAGCCCTGGGGACACACAGCTCTCTGGGAAGCACTCAGATTAACACTGGCAGAGGATGGGGGGTTTGGGGCAATGGCATATAAATGATGACACTTTGTTGGAAGACTGATCCCTCCTCAGCTGACATCACCCACGGGTAGAAAGCCAGTCTTGCACAGACTGGAAACGCAACACGTAACATCAGAACCATGAAATCTGAAACTACCAAATCCAAAGTTTATAAAAGCAGAACTTGTTGAGTCATTAATAATTACTCTGCCAGGGAATAAGGCAATATAAATGGTTAGATTTTAATCTCTTGATTATTCAGATAGAACATCCACAGCCTGAAGCATAGAGTGCTTTTTTTTGGCAAATACACCTCCAGCACAAGACACTACAACATTTTAAGAAATTAAAAGAAACAACATTCTTAAAATGCTTCACATGGCAGCAAAACTGAATACTGGAATATTGCATGTGCTCTAACAAGAGCATCACCCATACCCTCAGTTGTGCCAGGATGGATGATGGGTTATTTTGTTTCACAGGGGATCATTTTCTGACTGGAAGGCAGACTGTGCCCCTGTGTGCCTAGCAAGTCCAATGAACTCTCTCCCAGGGAGTCCTCCCTGCAGCAAACACACTTCTGGGTGAGGACCCATCAGCCTCGAGAGCAGATCAGTGGCAATTACTGCATCAAGCTGATGATACTGAGCTCAGGGAAGTACTTCATCCCATGCTGGGTCTCCCAAACACTGAGGATCATTTCCCTATGCTGTGCTGCTGACAAGGATTCCCAAGCACATGGCATGCTTCTTACTTTATGTCACCCAAATTCCTTTGATTTTAGCCAGTACTTTGCCAGTATTTCAAGCTGAAGAAGTTACTGGTTTATACCTAACAGCCCAACACAGAATCACACAGCAGAGCTGGCAGCAGCTCTGTGTTCCTGGGTGAGATGAAACAAGACTTGGTTTCTTAATACTTTTATTTCCCTACTCCAACTGCTTTTGAAATAAGGTAACTTGTAACAATTTGCTCAGCAAACTGCTTTCATAGCATGCTCTAAAAGCCAGCCATGAAACATTTCAGAGAAGGTTGGTAGAGCAACACTGAGTGAAATCTCTTAAAATACAGGGAAAACATGCAAGAAAATGAACCTGTGGTTCCCACAGCAACAGAAAAGCTGCCTCTCTGTGTATGCAGGTTAAATGATGCTCTGTGGTGTGATGGTGTAGAATATTCTATATTCACATGAGGACAGTGATGGCCTGGCCCTGGGACCCTGGGACCTGACAGTTAGAAAACAGCTGAGTGAGGAACAGGATAGCACAGGATAGCCAGGAAGCACAAGGGTTATCTCAGGGAAGAGTGAGCAAGTGAGACAAAAAAGGAGTAGAAGTATCAGAGAGAAGCGAGAATTTGGGAGAACAGAAACTACTGACAGCTTCCTTGAAATTGAGTCGCAATTAACTCTCTCTCCTCCCTGCATTGAGTGATTGAAGAGTCTCTTCCAACACACCTCTCACTGGCTGACATTGAGCATTTTCACTTTCTTCTGCTGGACTCTTCCCTTTCCTCCTTATTTAAGCATTTCTGGCCTAGTTTTGCGAGGGCTGTGCACCCACACTCCTGTGAAGGTAATGAGATTTGCAGTTCAGCAGCACATCTGAAATGCCAGACAACTGAGGGCTCCTTTTGCAATCCACTCTAATCCTGGAGGGAGCCTGTTTTGTAACACGACATTTCCAACCCAGAGCCCCTCCTCAGCCTGGCCCCGAGCCACCTGCAGCAGGGAGCCCCTGCCCAGGAGCAGGGGGGTCCCTCAGCTGCTCACAGCCCAGCTCCAGTGGGGATTTGGGGGGCAGAGCCTGCACCTGCTCACTACCTGCTCCCCCAGGCCTCCTGCTCAGGTCTGTACCCAAAACAGGACGAGGAACGTGAAAGAGGAATCAACTCAAACCCCCTGAAAACCTCAGCCCTAAAACTGAGATTATCGAACTGACGGAAATCCCCAGCTGCAAGTTGCTACCTGGATAAAGCACTGTAAGACCTGAGCCAGGCTGTGCACAGGACACACTCCAGCTCTCCCTCACAGGCAAACAAGCAATTTGTTAACAGCCCCTTTGTCAAAAAGCCAAGGATTTAAAAATATTAAAAACCACTTCAGAGATTAGATCAGCAACTTCCAAAACCAGTTTCAAGTAGTGTGTCAAAACAAAAGGGCCATTTCACACTTCTCAGGGCATCCTACACAAACATGGCCTCAGGACAGAAGTCCATCTAAAATGTGGTACTAGAGAGAACCACTTCATCCTTGAGAGGAAATTCTGAGACTAAAAACTTCTAACATCCTGTTTCAGTGGTTACAGGCAATTTTCAGCAAAGTTTTATGAAAGTCTGGATTATACCTTTTTGTTTGGACTTGCTGCCTTGCCTCAGCTTGACTCTTGCTTTACAAATTGCCAACTTCCCAACCAAGGAAGAACTATGGAAGGCAGTTGTACTGAAAGGAATCAGTAAGGCTGATAAACCTCAGTCTCCATTCATTTTTTTATTTAAAGGCTGAAAAAGCACCTTCTGCAGCCCAGCAGACAGGGATCTCCTAAGTCATTCACACACTTCTCATTCTTGCTCAATTTCTGGAATTTTCCACTGGAGCCCGAAGCTCCATCTGGTGGGTGTGGACACTCACTGCAAAACTGAGCGGGAATTAACTGTTTCCTCATCAACCTCGCCTCAGCAGGAGGAGCCCTGGGCACGGTGGCATCTCTATGCCCCAATGTGAAACACAAAATGGTCACATTTTGATTGCTCTGGGAACCACAACTGCTTATTTCTGTTCTGATGAACAACCTGCTTCCCCAGGCTCTGCTGGGAACTCCTGGTGAGTCTTCTGATTTTTGATGATGTAGGCTGAGGTATGTTAAAGAATGCTGGTAGCTGTAGGGATGTTTTCTGAGGGGTCTTTTCAACACACATGATGAAGGCCACACCAACTCTGGCAACCTCTATTGCACAAAAAGCACTTTGAAATCATGTCCGTTCTTTAGGGCATGGGAAATGGTGAATTAGAGGCACTCCCAGCTTCAGAATTAGGCTTGTACACCTCCTGACATCTTAGAGAATATCTTTTGTGTCTGTTCAAGACCTCCACAGATAAATGTTTATATGCACACAACATGGGCAGTGCAATCAATATTCAATACACATCCTCAGTGTGAGAGCCAGGCTTGTTCAGGGCTATTTCTAAAAGATTTCGGTGTGAAATGCAATAAAGCCTGCACATCTTGCAGAAATTTGAAATCGAGACTGGAGATCATTGAAGCACAAAGGATATTATTTGCTTACACCATGATATCCACACTTCAGTGATCAGGAAAAAAGGCTGCATGAATATGCTCTACAATTCCAAAATAATCCTCATCTAGATAGTAGCTAAGCATGAACCATCCCAGAGTAAAAATAATTAGAAATAGAAATAGAAGCATGATTAATGGATGAGCAGCTACCATTTAAATTAAATCAAAAATCATCCTAAAATTTTCAATCCAAAGCTCACAAAAACATTTGCGTAATTAAACAAAGCAGCACAGTAGTCGCTGTAAAATGTGCAAGAACAAAGCAAATAATCAATATACACGTAATTTATGATTGGATTACACTGACTGGGGAACTGCAGCCACATTAGAGTGCAAGTGAGAACGGTCCCCTGCCCTGTGTGTCCTGTTTCCTGACATCAGCACTGTGACAACAGCCAGAGCAGAGCCCTGGTGCAGCCAGAGGAGTGGTTTGGGGCAGAGCAGCTCCTTCCCTCACCCAAACAGCGCTGCTGGGCCCCGGCCAAGCCCCGGGGCAGCAGGAAGCAGCTCCAGCCCTGCCCTGGCAGCTCCCACACACACACACAGAGACTGGCATAGGCACAGACACACACACAGAGACAGGCACAGATAGACAGAGTGGCACAGACACACACACTCACACACACACAGAGGGACACACACACACACAGAGGGACACACACACACACAGAGGGACACACACACACACAGAGGGACACACACACACACAGAGGGACACACACACACACAGAGGGACACACACACACACAGAGGGACACACACACACACAGAGGGACACACACACACACAGAGACAGGCACAGATACAACACAGACACACTCACACATGAGACAGGCACAGATACAACACAGACACGCTCACACACTCAGGTATTCACAGCCAGAGCACAGAGCAGCCCTGCTGTGCCCTCAGCAGCCACAGGCACGGCTGTGAGTGAGGGGCAGCACAATCCAGCACACAAAAGAGCACACCAATACTTTCCCCAGCTCATCCAAAGCCCCGCCAATCCACGCTGTCTCAGACAGCAGATCCATCAGATACTGGAGGGATCTTGCCAACTGGCTGCATCTGAGTTTTCCGAGGGTAAAAATAGGCACTGAAGGAGGCTGGTGCTGCTTGTTTCCCCTTGCCTTACACTTCACACACGCGAGGCACAAACGCTGCCATTACAACACGGGGGGAAGGCTGTAAACAAGAGCTGCAGATCAGTCTTACACTGCACATTTCTTACCTCTCTCCCTTTCTGTCTAAGCACAGCTCCCAAGGGCTCCAATCCCTGCCTACATTCCAGCGTTAGTCCACCTCAGCTACTGCTGTCTTCCATCTGCCTCGGGAACCTTCGACAGGCAAAGGGCTTCACAGCAGCAGCAATGGGGAAACAAAACAAAAGAGAAGGTCACAAACTTGAGTTTGACTATTTAGGTGAAAAAAGGCATTTTAAGACCACTATCTTGCCCACTAGGATTTCCAGAGCCATTTTGTCCCCTTCCTGCTGCTGCTATGAAGCTGCATCACCAAGAGCTTCCTTGGCCCAGCTGCAGCACGAGCACAAAGTGAGATCCAGAGTCCCATCAGAAATCACTGCACACCAGAGGGAGAACAGGGTGAAAGAAAGCATTGGCTGAGACCCAGGAGAGGAGCTGGGGCAGGGAAGAAACAGCCAACAGTGAAGGCAGGCTCGAGAGCAGGCCCTCTCCTCCACCTGCAGGACTGGAGGACTTGGAGTGCTCCCTCAGGGAACAGCTGCTCACACAGTTGCTTTATTTTTGTTTTTTTTTGTAAATTGTTTTAGATACTACTTGAGAAGTAGACATTAAATGATAGATTTTTTGCCACATGATCTGCATATATCTATAGGTGTGATGTGTCCACAGGGTCAATTACACAGGCCTTGGACTCACCAGCCACTCACCAGTTTTCATCTAAATAATTTTTAATGCCACCTTAAAAAAACCCAACCCAAACAGTAAGGATATAAATGGCAGTAACTGAAAGTGACTCACTGAATCAAAAACGGTATTTGCTCCATTCTTACTCCAAACCATCAACCCTCATTCACATTCAAGAGCACTACAGAGAAATCAGAGACACTAAATACAAGCTCCTGTTTGCCTTTTGACACCAGAGCTGCAGCGAAGCTCCGAACAATGCAGTTCTTGCCTTGAGGCACACGGCCCTCAGGTAGATAAACAGGAGTTACACCCTCTCGAAGAAGCCTTTATTCAAATCTGGAGCACCCACCTGATTTTTAAACCACACCTAAGTGCTTCCTGAAAGCTCAACAGGAACAGGCCCATTTGGCCATCCTGCCTAAGAAAGCAAGGGCATTCTTCCCAAATGTGACAGGTGAGGCAAAACAAACCTCCCACATATACTGAAGCTACAGGATTTATTTGTAAAACTAAATTAACATCAACAAGGGTTCTTTTTCTTCCAATGCAAAGAGACTCAGAGCAGCACCTTTCATTGTCATCTCCATCTCTTACACTGTCAAGAAACACCTCTAGCAACAGATTTATTTATATGAGCAGAACTATCTCCACATTCAAATTATCCTGTTACAATTCTGTTCAGTGGAACCATACCCTATATATACACACAAGTTTGGGCACAGAGCAGCTCTTGACTCAATATAACAAAAAAATGGTGTGATGCTTGTTTAGATACAGGCCAGCATAGTCAGCTGTTGCCTTTTTAAATAAGCACGTTGCATGCATCTTAAAGAAAAACATCCCACTAATTGTAGCACTATTAATGTACAAACTCAGCTGAACTAATGACTTCTAAAAATTCCTCAATTCTGCCCATGCAGGTAGAGCAGCTCCAATGGCACCTGTGAAAGAACACACTGAGCAGCTGCAGCCCCAGAGCTGTTCCCTGCCTCTCCTGGCACCTCTCCTACAGCCTTTAGACTGGTCCTCCTCAGATCTGATACTGCTTTGTTCATTCCCAAAGGGATTCTGTCTCCCTTAAACATCTCAAGTAGTGGAGCATAGGTAACTTTCCCTTTCTGAAAACAAAACCCCACAAAAACCACCCCAATACATTTCCTATTAAGTTGCTAAATCTTATTTGCAGCCACCTCAAAAGAAACACATTAACCCAGGAGCACCGCCTTTGCTTCCACAAAATCACTTGTTTCAATTTCTTTCTTTGCATCAATCAAATCAGCTGCCATCTTAATAACAAGCTATAAAATATACATGTGGACTGTATGACTTAGGACTACTGATAAGATTCTGATATGTTTCCGTATTCCAGGAATTCTACTGTAAACTTCAATGTTTACTTTGAGTATTTATGTTATTACAGAGTGGTACAGCTGAGCTGGGAATAATCACCCATTACTCACCCTGCAGTGTGTGAGCAGCACAACTCACCTGGCCCAGAACATGTGCCCTGCATTTCCCTCCAGCTCACAGTCAGCTCAGAACAGCACAGGGACTCTGGGCAGCACCAAGAAATCAGAGTTTACACTTAACCCACAGGCTGTGGCAATAACAGGGACCTCTGTGTCAGTGACAGGGAGCACTTCTGACCACTGCCAACTTCTGCCCTACACACAGAGAAAATCCATCAAGCTCCTCCTCTCAGCCTGAGGAGCACACACCTTCCTGGGTGTGCATTTTCGCAGCTGATCCCTGACACTGCAGGGCATGAACTTTCCCAAACAGTCAGGAAGGTCCTCTCCCGTGAAGACTTTTCATTCCCAACTGTGACACCTGTCTGTCTCACCTACAAAGGAGTCACCTTTCTCATCTCCTGCACACTCAACAGCATCCACCTCCCACAGCCTAACACAAGTGAACTTCAGGCTCTTCATGACAATACACCCTGAAGCATAAATAGTGGTAACCTAAAGAGATGCCTTCTACAAACCTGTCTGATGGACCAGCACTTCAACTGAAAATAATAAAAAAAATCTTTTTAGTAATGGGGCACTAAAACTGTATCAGTTTTCAGTGATCTCAGAGATGTCCCATGGGAGCATCTCATGTCTACTGGATACCAAAGCCACTCCTGAATGCAAACTAAGAAATAATACTAAGTTGAGCAAAGGGCAGCTAACCACCAAAAATAGTGCCAAAACATCTAGCTTAGTATTGCTTTTGGACAACACGTTATTTGTTGTGTGTCAAAAAGGACATCTCTATTTAGTCTGAAGTTGGAAGTATTGGCTGTAATAACCTTTAGAAAAGGTAACCGTTATGTTACAACCCATCAGCATCTCTTAAAACCAGGGTGCTTCTCTTCTGTTGTCTCTTTTAAGATTTCAGCACATATCGTGGTAGATGTCCATCTACTGATATCAAATTACCGCCCAACATCTGCAACTGCACATCTGCAAAGGAACCAAGCTTTGGTTTGGTTTGTTATTAAAAGCAGGGAAAAAACCGCTTTTCTGTTTCTTAAGCAGACTGATCCATCTTTCTCACCTAGAAGGATGACAACTTGTGATTATGAGTTTGCAGAGTCCTGAAGTGAAAGTTTTCCCGAGTAGGAGACCCTGCAGGAGGGAGCACTGCTGGGCACACAGGGCTGAGCTGCACAGCAGCCAGCTAAGGTCGGTCCATGCTACCCTCTGCCGCCGTTACCTCACACCTCCAAACAGAAACAGAAAATAGCAGCAAAAATAAATAGAAACACACCTAGGAAAAAACTCACAACTTGAATAAAAGGGGGATCTCTCTACAAGGAATGCAAACCTCTTTGACATCTACCAAACGGCTTAAATACACCCAACAAACAGCGGCCAACAACGCTTGGGAGGGCCCAGTTAGGGAGGGCTCTGCCCTGCGGGCCCAGACAAAGCCCCTCGAGGCTCGCCCCGCACCGGGGGTTTCGGGGGCTGCAGCCACGTGCCCAGAGGTGTGGCAGCCCCCGNCCCCTGCCGGCTGCCGCCGCGCAGCGCCCCGGCCGGGCTGCGGTGGATTTCGGGGGGGCCGGGGTGTCACGCCCGCGGCCGCTGCCGGGAGGCACCGGGGGTGCGCGGACACCCCGGCACCGCGCACGCACCGCCACTTGTTCCGGAACCCCCGCCCGGGCTGCAGCCGCCGGGGGAAGGGGCTGCGTGGCACGGGGGTATCTGTCCGGTGAGGCTGCGAGGCTCCGGGTTTGGTGTCCCCCGCCTTTGTCTGAAAAACCGGCGTCGGTAACCGTAGCCCGGAGCAGAGATGGGTGAGGCAACGGCGCTCCATCCCGCAGATGCGCCTCGGGATGGCAGCGGCGGATCCCGCCTTTTCCCGCGGGCAGGGACCCCTCGGCTGCTCCCATTCATCGCATCCCCGGCGCCGCTCCAGCACCAACTCCGCCGGCGGGGCCCGGTGCAGCCGCACACCGGGATGCCGGACCCGGCCGGCAGCTCGCGGTCCCGCTCCCTCGGGCTGCCGGGACACGTCCGTGCGGGGAAGGGAGGCGGCCGGGGCCGGCGGCGGGGAGGGAGCAGCGCCGCGGTTCCCGCAGCCGCCGGGCTTCTCAACATGTGTGCAGGCGGGGAGGGGCCGCTGCCAGCTCCGCACGCCCGGTGCGGCGGGCAGGGCGGCGGGCACGGCGCGGGATGCCCGGGGGAGGGAGGGGGCGGTCGGGCGCTGTCCCCGCCCGGGTCGCACCGCGGACCCGCGCTCGCACCTACCTGACCGGGCTC
>VWYO01006042.1:387631-400154 GCA_013400275.1 Rhadina sibilatrix
GTGTCCGTCCGTCGGAGGTTGCGAGGATGCTGAAGGGTCTGGAGCATCTCCATGCCCAGAAGGGCTGAGGGGGCTGGGGCTGTGCAGCCTGGAGAGGAGCCCTCAGCCCTGCGTGTCCCGGTGTGCAGGGAGGGCAGAGCAGCGCCAAGCTCTGCTCCAGCCCCGGCAGTGGCACCGGAGGAACGGGCAGGGACTGAGCCCAGCAATTCCCCTGCACACGAGGCAGAACTTCCCTGGGCAGTGCCCAGCCCTGAACAGAGACAGAGAGGCTGTGGAGTCTCATTCCAGAACAGTCTGGATACAATCCTGTGCCTCGTGCTCTGGGGTGGCCCTGCCGGAGCAGGGAGGTGGCAGCAGCTGAGCCACTGAGTCCCTCCCGGCCCGAGTGGCTCCGGGACTGTGCCCATCACAGCCTGGCCAAGCCCAGGGAGGGAAGGTGGCATCGTGTGAGGCCGTGGCCGTGTGGGAGCAGAGCTGGGACACTGCTGCCAAACTTGCCATGGACTGGGACAGTGGCACTGATCAGGGAATTCTGTGAGGTGACACAGGAGCTGTGTGATTTAAGCACTGCCACGCTCTGAAATCTGAATTCATCACAGGACCACAGAATATGCTCAGTGGAAGGCACCCACCAGGACCATCGAGTCCAGCTCCTGGCTCTGCACAGAATGTGCCTTCACATTTCGGGCTAACACCCTGAAAAGAAGCCAGCACCCAAAGGCAGGGCTGTGATCTTTCTGGTGAGCCCTGTGTATGTGTGTTCATACACACCTGTGCAGAGACACTGGATGTCCCATTTCGCAGCAGGAACATTGGATCAGGACAAGACCCCACATGTGATTCTTCCTGCTGGATCATGACACTGCTCAAAATCTCTTCCACAAATGAGGACAAATTCTGTAGCACAGTAAAAAAGCCCTCTAGGAGTGAAGGGGATGGATGGCTTTTGTTACTTCAGAAAGACACAAGCACTTGGAGGATGAAGTAAAAGTGTCATTCCCTCCATCCTCAGCATTTACACCTTTCTGGCTCAGTGGCACACTGGAGTTCAGCCTCAATGCTAGAAAAGAAAGTTCATTTGATTCCTTGCCTGAAGTGTAGAAGCAGAGAAAAGTTGTCACCAGTTCTTTAGACTTCATGTAACTTAAGGATCTCCTGTATTTTCAAGTGACTGGTGTCCTGACGATCTGTACCAGCTGTTTATCACAATTCACTGAAATAGAGTTTATGCAGAATTTAGTGACATTTTATTGTGTCTCTGAGGGTGCTTTGAGACTTTCTGGCTCAGTAGGACATAGAAATCCCCTGCTTGTCTCTGCAAGTCACACCTGGGTTTCACTGAGTGCTTCCATGGCATCTTCACATCTGTGGCCGTAAGAGTCAGGAAGGCACAGAGTCTTTTTTTACATGAAAATGTAAATTAAAACCCCAGGAAATACACAAAACTTTGAAACCAAAGCTGGTGCTTTGGCATTAAAGAGTCCCTACCCTGAGGTACTGGAGAGTTCTCTGAGACGTGTGGAATCTGTCTCAAGGAAGAAAAGCAAAGAGAGCTGGTTTGGTTTTCCTCTAAACAACATAAGTTTGTCTTCCAAGAGTAGATCTTTTTTCTCTGATGGCACAATTATTGAAGTATGTTGGGAAGCATTTTGAAATGCCACTAAGTCAGGACCATATTCAGAAACTCTCAATTAACTTCATGGATGCTTGAGCCAGTCTGCTCCTGCCTAAAATACAGAGCCCCAAACCTGAGCACCTTCCTATTTCAACACTGTTTCATTTGTGCTGCACCACTGAGCACCCTTTAGCCATCACTTAATACAAGAAATACAACAGCTCCAGAAAAACAAGCCACAGACCTACTCCAAGGGCTGGATTTGAGTGAGCAGAAGTGTCTGAAGGTTGGAGGAACTGAGTGTAGTGGGACATGATAATGCAGCTGGAGATAGAAGTGATCTTTGATAGATACTTAGGGGAATGAACACAACACAGGAATCTGTGCAAAGGACACAGCAGCTCAAACACAGAGACTTGGAATCCAGAGAGGAGAACTGATCAGGCTGTTGGACATCATTCCCTGTCCTGAATTCTGGGAGCAAGTGAAGGTATGTGAGTAAATTTGTATCTTGCTGTATCTATTTATCAGAAGACAAGATAAGGGAAGGTTGGGATGGAGATAGAGGTGGATAGAGAGCTCCCCAAGAGCAGCAATGACAAGGAGTTTCCAGCTGGGAACATTCCCAGCCATGATGTTGGTACTCAGTCCATGATTACAGTGTGGAAAACCCTTTGGGAAGAGTTCAGAAACTGGAATTTGGCATGGGAGGGGATGAAATTAGACCCAGCTAGAAGGCAGAGTGTCAGAAGGCAGAAACACTCACTCAGTGCACAAGAGAGGTGGTGCAGGGAGAGGTGTGAAGCGTAGGGGAGAGAACAGGAGGGGAAGGTGATGTGGCAGCAGAGGCTGGAGCAGAAGGGAGCCACTGCCTGCCTCGGGGTAAAATCTGCAGTGACAGGGCTGAGAAAATGGGGGGAAGGATGAGAGTGGGTGTGAAAGCTGTCCTGAATGATGGACAAGATCTTGTTCTCATTCAGCTCAGGAGGGGTCTCGTGGTGGTTTGCACAGTGTGACACCTGTCAACAGAGCTGGGGAACAAAGATGAGAATTTACGAAGTTTGTGTGATAAAATTGATGGTAAAACTAAAATTCAAGCAGTGGGGAAGAAGGAGAAAAGGAGTCTTGACATTGTTTTTCTCCCGTGAACAGAGTGAGCAAAATGAAACAGAAGTTGATGCGAATAGTTTTAATCTACTTTTTCTATTACAGAAGTGGGTATGGTTTCTCACAATACAGCCACTGGAAAAATCAGTAAAACCACTGCATTGTAAGAGACTAAACACTTCAGACCAGAGGGGAGACAATTACCACTCCCAAGCTGAATAGGTTTAATTGCACATGCCTTGTGCTGCTGCCTCAGGTCAAAATTGTGCCCAGATTCATCCTAGTACTAGTTCAGGAGTAGTGTCATGCTTGGGTTTTATTCAAATACAAAATAATTAAGACAGCTACTGATGGTTTTACACACAACATAATTAATTATATAGTAAATACAAGTAAGTTAATGGGCATTAAGATCACTGGTCTCACAATGGCCTTTAAGACCCAGTAAGCCACCCAGCTCCTGTGCTGATCAGGCACTTCATCACCTGCCAGCATTGGTGCCAGTTGCTGTTGAACAGGCAGTGCCACCACCTCCCAGGGATAACTTCCCATTTTATGCTCTCTGCTTTGCTGAAATCCCTCTCAATGGCTGAGCTTTCAGCTCTAATTTTTTGGATTAAAAGGTGCAGTTTGTTTTTCTCTCTGCAGTTCCAGTATCTTTCCCCCTGAATAGTAACAAGCAGTCTGTAAGGAAGTTTTTAATTGCCAAAATGTTGCAGGAGCAAAGGAGCAAACGATACTCAGTTTCTGTGCTTGGCACTAATTACCTTCTTAGCCCATGTCTCCTGCAGCATGGCACAGGGGAGGTAATAAATATGTTCTAAACCAAGGAGGAGCTTGATAAGCAGTGCTGTCCCCTGCACAGCCCCTGTTCCTGCTGATCCTGGTATTAGCATTTGCCTCAGCTCTGGAATGCCAGCCACTGAAATCTGTCGCTGAAGTCATCCCTGCACTGCACTCAGCAGGCAATCTGTCACTGAATTCATTTCTGCCAAGATTTCAGTCCAGGCTTGTACTTGGGATCCTGATAGACCCTCAGATAAATATTATTGATTAGTCATCATTATTTTTTACTGTTGATATGCAGGAGGTTGTGGAGCCTTGCAGTTGGATTTCTACACAGTCCACTGGAAAATCTGTTGGATGGTAGTGTTCATACTGGCAGCGAGGCTCCTCTTTATTGCAGGCTGAGGTTACAGTCTCAGATTTTAAGCAAAAGCAAAGCTGAATCCCCTGAACCTCAGAGCAGACAAATCCTCACCAAAGAGAGCAGCTAGGCATCTGGGGCTGACTCTGGATTCACATTCCAGAACACAAATAAGCCAGGCCTGGGGCTCTGAGTGGCTGTCCCAGCTTCAGCATCCTCCTGGCTCAGAGGGACTGGACTGCTGGGCCTTGTGCATGGCACCCTAAATGTGCTCAGGGACAGAGAAGTCACTGCTGCCAAACCTGAGCTCCCTTCTCCCCCCTGCATTAAACGTGCCCAACAGCTCCAGCCCTGCTCTGAACTGATGGGAGCCAGGAAGCAATTAAAGCTCCTGCTCCTGCCAGATGATTGAGTGCTTGCAGACACAGATTCCTGAGAAAGTATAATAGAGAAAGTGCATTAGCAGAGTATTTGTGCCTTCATAGGAAATGAATATGGATGTAATTAAGAAAAGCTGATTTATGGGGAACTGTAAAGCTAAGGACATAAAATGAGAAATTCTCAGTAAATGTCAAGTCAGTGTTTTGTGGTGGCCACAACAAGGCAAGGAGAGTATTGCAATGGGATTAAGGAACTGAGAATTAAAATGCCACTATATAAATCCCTAGTACATGAATATTTAAGACATTATATGGAGTCCCAAGCACCTGATCTCCAAAGATTATACAAGTGCTGTTCCACTGTAGTCTGTTTTGAGAACAGCAAGATCACAAGACTTTCTTTTGCTAGGAAAAGCCAAATGGTTTCCATGGTGTGTGTGGTGAAATGTGTGTGTTTGTGCATCCCACTGAGGCAGGAAAGCCTGGATGTTCCTAATGCTTCCCCTGTCCATGGGATCCAGGGATTAGTTCCTTTCAGAGGGACTCCTGCAGGCAGGAGGGTGCAGATTGAGATGTTTTCCTTCTTTCAAGCACTTTTGTGGTGTCTGCTCATGTCCTGATGCCAGGGAGCTCTTGGGATTGTTCCTTTAGAGCACTTTTCCCCCTTATAAATCAGCTTTAAGCATAGTGAGGAATTTCACCCGTTTACCTAAACCCTGACTGTTGTCCTTTCACACCCTGCAGCACACAAAATACTCCTGTATTATGACCCTAATTGATATGTGAAAGCACCTTCCTCCAAACATGATCTCATCAATAAATGAAGGAATTTTACCAGGTAATTTTCATAATTAAAAAAGTAGCCACGGACCTTCTAAAAGCTGAACCCTAATTCACAGCAGTCAGATGATGAATAATTCATACACTGGACTTCAGTTATATATCCCTATTATATCCCTACATAAAAATGAGGAAAAGATGAACTTCATGAGACTTAATTTGCATTCCAGCAAGTGATCAGCATTATGTAAATTTAAATAAGCATCTAAACCCGAATTATTTGGTCATTAAAAACTTTGTAACTATTTGAAACTTAATGCTTTTTGCTATAAAACCTCCAAATGAGACATAAATAGATAAAACCTATTTACTGCAGATTCCACTGGCCCTTAAATCCAGAGATGTATCTCTGTGTATAATATTGCTCTGATTAGTCTGCAGCAAATGAAATTACATGTAATTTTCTGAAAAAGTACAGGCAAATGTCACAAAATGTACAGTTCAGTCACTGTCATCCCTTTACATGTGGATTCAAAACCTGCAGCTACATCTTTTATCATTTTAAAGCAAATGATGTCTGGAGCATTTGCTTTGGACAGTCAGCAAAGGAGAAACTCTCAGAGTCTGTACAACCCCACTAGAGAACAGAGGACTAACTCTAAAGCAGTTAACCAGAAAATAACCTTTATTGCAAGTTTTGTTGAATTATTTTAATCAATGTGATGACTCTGAAGTATAAATTTATCATTTATCTACAGACTTTCTAAGTTTTTTTCTAACATTAACAACTGCATCTAGTGTGCTAAAGGAATGCAGACAAACATGAATCAAACAGGCAGCGTTTTTAAGACACTTGTTGCTTCTCCTGTCACACCATTAATTTTCTGATCCAGGTGTCCATAAATTCCACAGGTATCCACAGAAAACCCCCCAAAAAACCCAGAAAACCAACAAACCCCAACAAAACCCCACATATTTTTAATATAGCTATATAAAGTCATTATCAGAATAATCTCATCCTCCTCCCAAATGCACATTTGATTGCAAGAGCTTCATAATTTCTGAGTTCTGGCTCTATCAGGCCATGAAACAAAAACTTGCATTGCTCTGTTTGTACTTCCTTCCTCAGGATCAAAGACAGACTTGACTTTGCAAACTGGTACTTGACCTAAGGAAAAAATCTGCAATATCTTCCCTGAGGTGAAGGGGGTCTTCTGTTCCCCTAAGCCTGGTGAGGTCCCATTTCACAGACTCTAAATAAATATGCTTAATTTCTGAAGAAGGGAAGGAAAGGGACTCATCTGCTTCTGGACAAACACACAGAACACAAAATTATTCCACACATATGGTTCCCTTTCCTATCCAAATAATAATCCTTCTTTCCAGTCTGGGCACAAACCACTGAACTTTGATTTCCTCCTAAACTGCCCCTGCTCTTTGGAGCTGCTTCATGACTGTATTGAGGAAAAGAAAGGACACTAATCAGTACCTATTTAAATTAACATCTACAAACCACAGGACAAAGACATGACACATTCCAGGGGTTTTTTTTATCCTTGCTTGTCTTTATTTCAAAATTATCCTTTAGCTTCTGCTGAATAATGATTCATTTCCAAATGCAAAAAGATCATTTAGCTTTGTGTTCTTTATTAAGATTAATTATTTTTACAAAAATAGAAAAACATTAGCCTTTATTAATTTTTAGTTTAACATACAGTCCATTTCTGTAGGAAGGAGCATTCTGGGCTGCAGAATGTTTGATTTATTGTTGATGGTTGTTTAATTGTTAGGTCACAGCAGGTCTTCTGGCCAGCACACCAATTATCAAGCTTTTGCTATTATATGTTTAAATCTACACAGATGTCAGAAAACATTTGTCTAGAAAAATGACTTTAGGATGTACTCTCAGGTTGTAGCAAACAAGGTCAGCAGCCCCTTTAGGAAGGAGACAATTTCATTGCCTCCCAGTTTGGATTCTCCATAGACACGGTCCACAAAGGAGATGGGAACCTGTTGAAACAAGAATTGGTTTTGAGTTCAAAAGCAAAACCATCAGAAACTCTGCAAACACAAGAGCTGCCTTTGCCTGGAGCTTGGGGAGGAGGCAAGCACCAGGCTGGCTCCTTGGTGTCAGCTCTCACCAGGGCCCTTCATGGTGCCCCAGAATGGTTTATCACTGGTTTATCACCTTTAAAGCTGATCCAAAGACATTACTCATGGCTGGATGATCCACCCAGGCAGAGCAAAGGAACAGCTCCCAAAGCCTCCAGCACTCCTTGTCAGCCAAACCCCCGAGCCTGTGAGTCAGTGCCTCAGCAGCACCAGTGTGCCCCAGCACTGAACTGCTCAGCCTCACCCTGGCTGGGATGACCTCAGAACATGACAGTGCCTATTGTACAAGGCCTGTTTTTATCAGTCTTTGGCCATTTTATAGAATTATTTCCAGGATTTACGGGCATTTAACACATTAATTTTGGTCCCCTTCACGAAGTGACACTGTCCAGATGAACTCACTACTCGTGAGATGTTTGGGAACGTTCTGCTTTCACTCCCCTGAGCACACATAAGGCACACGTGACAGGACATTCTGCCAACCCTGTGTTAGACTATTCAGCAATTCCCATAATGTTTGTCTGCAAAACTGAAATACTTCAGGAACTGAAATAAAGAATTGCAATTGCAAAAGGCACAAAAAAGTTGGCTTGGTGTTTTGCTGGCAGTGCCAACCAGAAATCATCTGGCAAGAGGAACACACAGATCCTCAGCCCCCTGCATGAGTGCCAGAGGGTCTCTCACAATTCCAGCAGGTCAGGCCAGGACAAGAAGATGGGAAGAAGATGCCCAGAAAGGCAGGCAGAGAGATTCAGCAGTGACTCTGCTGTCTTAGCAGTGTCACCTTGTCACTGGTGACAATTCTGGCAACTCCACACAGCTGGTCTACAGGAAATGGGCAGAAATCACTGAGTATGGAGCTAGGGCACAAGTGGCACAAGTGGCAAATGGCACAAGTGGCATTTCCTGACCAAGATGAAGAATAATTAATATCTCATCTAATGAGGGGGCTCCAGTGTTACCCTTCAGCACAGGAATAAGCACTGCGATGGACTTCTGCCTTCCTTGCACAAGAGGTTCTATCATTGCTCTCACAGGCAGCATTTTCCAAGGCTCTACTCTGTGTGCTGGAGGATACTGCACACTCTGGTGAAGCACAGCAAGACAGGAGATGTGCAACTCTTCAGGTACAGCCTTTGTCAGTTCTCATCAGCCATTTATTCCTTTTAAACTGGCAGAGCTCAATCTCAATTCTCAACTTTGCTGAAGAAATACTTTTCCCTGGGATGCTGCTCCACAAGCAAAAAAGGTGGAAGAGCAGAGCTGCTTTGTTGTGAGGAAATGCTCTACCCTGTGTCGATGGAGAAATGCCACACGTGAAGTTTAGAGAGAGAAGTACAAGCACCAGAATTCTCTGACAATTCATAGTCCTGGAAACGAGGATGAAGAACTGGCTCTGAGATTCTCCTGCAGATTCCCAGTGAATCATCTTTAAAGAGACCAGCGACAGCAATTCAATGAAATAAAAAAGGCAGCAGACTGCTGGAGATAGAGAATCTAACAATTACATGGAGTTTTTTTCATTGACTGTAGACAGCACATTCAAAGAGTTTAGAAGCAGAAAGTTGTGAGAGCTGAAAACTTGGAAAATAACAAAGCAATAATTGACAGAGAACGAATCTGAAATAGAATTCGGCTGCTGGAGAAAATGAAATGATTTGTAAAGACTTGAGTAGAGATGTCTGTAGAATAGGAAGCAGGGAAGAAAAGGCTCTGAGCAGCTTTGTGGTGTATTTTGATGTCTTTCCCTCCTTTGAGAAACTTTGTAAAATCGTGTGCTGCTGAAGGAATGGCAACAGGAAGAGGGGAAGGATCTGAGAAACCAGGGGAGTGAATAACTGCAACTTCAGGTCTGGCATTCACCTGACAAAGCTGGAAAAGCAGAACTCTACACATGTAATTTCTTTGTATTAATTTGAAACTTTTGGCTGTTTCTTGGAAGTACCCAGAAGGCAGCAATGTGTGTGTCCCTTGGAAGGGAAGCACAGTGTACTTCTCCCAGCTTGCCCCATACCTCTCCAACGGTGAATCCCAACTGCCTAGCCCGGACAATCATCTCCATCTGGAAGACGTATCCTTTAGAAACACACTTCTCCATCAGTTTCTGTAAGACTTCTTTTCTGTACAACCTGTGAACAATTCCAAAGGAAATAAAACCTGAAGCCGAATTTCTAGAATTTAGAAATCCAGACAGTGTGTAGGAATCTGAACTGCAATCACTCAGCTCATTACTATTTATAAAACTCTCTAACGAGGTCATGGGAGCAGCAGTTCTTGCAATCTAATCCACTGTTCCTTCCACCCTTTCCAAACAGATTGCACAGTCCACAGTAAAGGTCTATTCTCACTCCACTTCCTCGTCCAGCAGTTTCTTATTTCCCAATAAACTTTAGGAATTACAAACCAGACTCCTACCTGAAACTCCCCGTTAGATCTGATGCCCCTGGTCTCAGCAAGACCTGAGTCAGAAAATTGGCTCCACGACTGTGAAAGAAAACATCAGTGTCAGAGTTGTTTAGTACAAAAAGATGGGCACTTTCTCCTGCCATTAAAAACCAGGAACAATCCAAATCCAGTCCCTGTGATACCACCTCCAGATCAGGCTGTAACACAGCTTGTGCTCCAGATTCTTTGCAGGATAAATAAATCAACAATAACTTCTGCCTGTTCTGTGGGAGGGACAGGAGCATTCCAGCTGTGCAGGCTGAGGGGCTCCAGTCTCAGTCTCAGCTTGTTCCCTGGATGATGGAACTGGGTGTCTGTCCCAACCTGAGGCTGCTGCTCCAACCCATTTTCCAAGCCCACCCACGTCATTCCAGTCCTTCTTGCTGGATTTGGACCAAAGAATTGGCCAGTGGTGGCTGCTGCTGGTATTTAGTGTGATTCTGCAGTGCCCAGCAGGGACTAAAGAGTTCAGCTTACAGGGATGGAGTACTTGGAGTAACAAATTGCTGTGTAAAGAGCAGAAAAGTACTAACCTGATTAACTTCCTTTTCAAATCCCAGCCATACACTCCTCCATTTCCTTTATATCTTGTTCCAGATACAATATCAAAATTGCCTTCTTTCTGCTTCCTATAAACAATTGGTTTTATCAGAAAAACTGGAGGAATGTTTCAAAGTACAAACTTCAAAGTAAGAACAATCACTCTTTCTGTACAAAATCTGTATTTTACAAACTTCTGAACAAATAAGAAGAGGAAAGCAATAGTTAGGGTGGCTATGAGCATTATTCAAACACCTGTTAATTGTTCTCTTATAAAGAACTACTTCAGGGAATCTTATATCTTTTATCCACTGTGGCACAGAATTCCATAGACTGCCTCATAAATAATTTATAAAGATCAACTTTCATACTGTAATCAGCACCTACCTGATAAACTCCGGAATAAATTTTGGCTGAAATGAAAGGAAGACAGGTCAGAAAAAAGGGTGGGGCTAAAACAGCAGCATCCACTGCAAACTGAGTTATACCAGGCTGTAGCCACAGTACATAAAATGCAGCCTTACATGGTGGGAGAGGTCAGCATCCATAATAACGATGAAATTCCCAGTGGCATACTTCATTCCATGAATGTAAGCAGTGCCTGATGGAAACAGAAATGATTGCCCTCACTCTTTGGACACAGAAATGCAGAGAGAAGCTTCACTGGAGGATGGGTCACTGCTTGAAATGTCACTGACAAAGCACCACGAGCACTCAGGAGCCACAGGGAACGGGACTGGGCTGCAAAGCATCCCCAGCAGCTCACAGCCCATTCTGTGCTCAGTGGGTCAGGGCAGGAGGAGGGAGCAGCTCTGAGGCTCTGGGGAATGTTTGAGGAACACACATTATTTTGATGTGTGTGTTTTTAAAGTTTGTTTGTTTACAAACAGCTTGATGGAAATGTGTTTCTGCTTTTGGGGCTTTACTGTGATTTTTTTGTGGACCTTTGGATCGATCAAAGTATATAGCAGACTTTTTAATTGTTTTCACCAATCAGAGTTAATAAGGACTTACCCAGGCCCAACTTCTTTGCTCTGGGTCTGAGAAGCTAGAGGAGATATAGAAAACAAATAAATTACTTGACGTACAGGTTTTTAAAAAGACTCTAAAACTTCCTATATATTTTTTCTTGAAACAGTCTTCATAAATGCAACTTAATCCAGAAATACTTTAAAAAACTTGGCATTTATGCAGTAACAGATTGGAAAAGTATCTGACTGCCACTAAGTAAATGACAGCATCCTGTATATAACTGAGGGTTATGCAGTAATATATTACATAGATAAAAATAGTGAATAAAAAACTCCTGTTCTTGAGGAATGCAATGAGACAGATAAAAAATACATCATAAACCCAGCCCAGTTTTCATCGTCCCGATTTCCTTACTCCTGCAGTCAATGAAAATGAAATTAAATCCCATCCAAACCCCACCTTTCCCTCAGGCCTGCACCAAGTACTGCAACACTCACCAGTCATTGCTCAGGAGCACACAGCAATGCACCAAGGATGGACATTTTGCAAACAATTCATGATTTTGCATATTTGCTCAGAATGCAGCATTATGAGCTATCACGATCTTACACTTGTCTAAAGTGGTGTAGAACAACTTGTTTAAGGATGTAAAGAAAGTGCAGGATCCAGGGAATCCATCCCAGTTCTCAAGGGCTTAAAGTGCTTTCCAATACAAAATTGAGAAAAAAATTTACCCAATACACAACTCACAATTTTATCTGATCCATAGATTTTTTCCAGCTGCTGAGCAACTTCCTGTGTCCCGTCCGGGCTTCCATCATCTATGATGATAATTTCATAGTCGATTCCACTGAAACGAGAACGATTTCCCAATGAACAGGCGGGGCTGCCCAGGGAGGCGTGGAGCGCCCATCCCTGGAGGTGTCCCAGGATGGGCTGCAGGTGGCACTCAGAGCTCTGGGCTGGGGACAAGGTGGGGATGGGGCACAGCTTGGACTGGACGGGCTGGGAGAGCTTTTCCAAGCAAATGATTCTGCGACTCACTGCGGGTTAGGGACGAATGTGTGCGCACGGACGGCGGCACTGCCTCCCCAACCTGTGCCGCCACTGCACGGCCGGGCATTTCCCAGCCCTACACGCACGGCTGTCACTCCCCGAGCCTGTCCAAACCCCGCACGGGCAGCGTTAATCCCGCTCCGAGCCCCGGCCATCCTGCGGCTCCGTGCCGGCAGCCGGCCCGGGCGCAGCCCCGCGCGGTGCCCGGCGGTGTCCCCNAGCAGGAGCAGGAGGAGGGAGCCGGCGGGCCGCGGCAGCCCTCGGCGGCCGAGCCGGCGCGGGGCGACGCGGGGGATGCCGAGGATGAGGACGGAGCCCGCGGGCCGCGCGAGCGGCCGGCGGCCGAGCTGGCGCGGGGGGACTCGGGGG
>VWYO01006042.1:400234-494351 GCA_013400275.1 Rhadina sibilatrix
TGCCGCCGCTGCCGGCGCGGTCGGCGCTGAGCGCGGCCGAGATCCTGCGGTACAGCCGGCAGCTGGTGCTGCCCGAGCTGGGCGTCCGCGGGCAGCTGCGCCTGGCGCGGAGCTCCGTGCTCGTGGTGGGCTGCGGCGGGCTGGGCTGCCCGCTGGCGCAGTACCTGGCGGCGGCCGGCGTGGGCCGCCTGGGGCTGGTGGATCACGACGTGGTGGAGACGAGCAACCTGCAGCGGCAGGTGCTGCACGGCGAGGCGCGGCGCGGGCGGCCCAAGGCGCGCTCGGCGGCCGCGGCGCTGCGGCGGCTGAACTCGGCCGTGCAGTACGTGCCGTACCGCGGGGCGCTGCGGCCGCGCTCCGCGCTGCGCCTGGTGCGCCAGTACGACATCGTGGCCGACTGCTCCGACAACGTCCCCACCCGCTACCTGGTGAGCGATGCCTGCGTGCTGGCCGGCAAGCCGCTGGTGTCCGGCAGCGCCCTGCGCCTCGAGGGGCAGCTCGTGGTGTACAACTACGGCGGCGGGCCCTGCTACCGCTGCCTGTTCCCCGAGCCGCCGCCGCCGGACACCGTCACCAACTGCGCCGATGGCGGCGTGCTGGGCGTCGTCACCGGCATCATCGGCTGCATGCAGGCGCTGGAAGTGCTGAAGATCGCCTCGGGAATGGGCTCCTCCTTCAACCGCTACATGCTGATGTTCGATGCCCTCGAGGGGAGGTTCCGCAACATCAAGCTGCGGCCGAAGAAAGCGGACTGTGCCGTGTGCGGGGACAACCCCAGCGTCACCTGCCTGCAGGATTACGAGGCGTTCTGCGGCTCCTCTGCCACGGACAAGTGCAGGAGCCTGCGGCTGCTGCCCAGCGCGGACAGGATCTCTGTGCAGCAGTACAAGCAGCTGCTGGATGAGCGGGTCCCGCACGTGCTGCTGGACGTGCGGCCGCAGGTGGAGGTGGAGATCTGCCGCCTGGAGCACGCTGTGCACATCCCGCTGAGGAAGCTGGAGGAGAAAGACGAAGAGTCCCTGCAGCGTTTACAAAAAAGGATTTGCGAAGAAAAGCAGAGAACTGATGACCAAACCTCTGTCCCTGTGTATGTTGTTTGCAAGTTAGGAAATGATTCCCAGAAGGCTGTAAAGATTCTGCAGGAGTTACCTCCCGAAGAATTCGGTTCTGTGTTAGTCAAGGATATTAAAGGGGGGCTCATGGCTTGGGCCACTAAAGTTGACTCAACGTTTCCTCAGTACTAGAATTTTAAATGCTGAAAAAACCCACACATTTTCAGATTATTTTCGGATTTAGTTCTGTAGGGTTCCATTTCCTCTGTGTAATGGCTATATCACATGGAAAAACCAGGCAGAAATACCATACTGCTCTTTTATGTTACCTTTTTTTCCCCAAGAAAAATACGTATTTTTGTAGCTGTCTGATTATTTTTATAGAAATGTAATTCTATCCATGAAAGTGGAAAGAGATGTGTTCCTTGGTTATGATTTAATAGTAAAAACTTGGCATAACTACTGCCTTGTGCACGTGATGATCGAGATGATTCTATTTAGCAATTGTAACCTGGAAAACGACAAAACACAGGAATCATGTTTTTACTCAGTCTCCAAACTGCTTAACAAATTGAAACAGTGCATGAAATAAATAAAAAAATATTTACTGTTAATCTCCAGCTGGTCTGCAGCACTGTTAATCTGTCACAGGGAATTGCCAGGACAGCACTCATGAGGCCATGGTGGTCAGCACCTTTTAGTTCTCTGTGGAAGCCGTGTGTATTTATGGACCAGGACAGCACCAGGGTGCTCAGAACTCATCCAGCCTCCTTTGTTGGATGGCACAGTGGTGGATTTCCCAGCTTGAACAGAGAAACTGAGGTTAGCCGTTAATAAGACATAAGTTTGACCCTGGAAAGTTAGTGAAACAGACAGAAAATGCTTTTATCAGTGCTTAGAAGATTTCAGAGATAGAGAGATAATGAGGAGGTGAGAGAGGAAAAAAATCTATTTATCCTCCCTCCTGCAAGGACAAAGATCTGTTTCCTGAGTTTTCTCCCTGTTGCTGTGGCACTTGCACCTCCCCAGTTGAATTTGCTCGCTGGCATGAAGAGCTCTGCACATCTGGGGAGTGTCTGTACCTAACTGAGTGAAAGGAAAGAGAAATAAATAGCTTCTCAACAGAGCTGCCTGAGGTCTCATCACCTCAGCATAGTAATTATCTCCTTATATTAATTAAGGTATGGATTTCTTTACTTCCTGAGGAGGAAAAATACACCTGTCATGACTAATCTTCACATTGTACCGGGGGGAAAAAAAAGAATAGTGCCATTATAATTAGTAGTTGAAAATGTGTGTTTTGGTAAAATAAATTTGAGAACAGCCAGACTCTCAGCTGTATTATAACATGCCATGGTTCTAGCAGTGGCAGTCTCGTGAAGGAACTTAGTGAGTTTGTAAACAGAGAGTCAGGTCTTGCAGTTTAGAGGACAATGAAAACATGAAAGGCCAGGTGTTAAACTTTAGTGTTTGTGGTGTGTATCCACGAGTTGTTGGGTTGTAATGGCACAGCTCAGTCACAGTGTCTGCATTCTGGGGGTTTCTTCTCTTGGGAATTAGGGACCAGGGGGGCTTGTTTGAAGTGCCTGACCTGGGTTTAAATTTTTCTGTCTTCACTGTGATTTTCCTTCTTCACTGTGAGGTCAAGAAGGGACTGAGATGTAAAAGGCAGCAGTAGCAGTAATTCTGTAATACCCACAGTGGCTGCTGTGTCACACATCCCTCTGACCTGACAAAGGGATTCCTTTCAGTCATTCCAAGCAAGGTCAACCCAAGGATTTGGGGAAAAGGGAAAAACTCTTTGATTCTAAATCTGAGTGTGTAGAAATTGTGTGGGAAGTTGTTTCCCTTGTTCCAAGGTTGTTTTGCCTGTGTGTTCTGTAAAATGCAGTCCTTGGCAGTGCTGGACTCTTTGAAGACAGGCTGAACAATCAAGGGTCATAAAATCATAACTAAGCCCAAATCATTCTTATCATTGCAGGCTTATCTTTTATTTTGATTTGTTTTAATTCTTGAATTCCAAACATGTAGAGGTTTCTCTGTTCACTGGGAGAAACTCTACTTTGAAATTCTAAGAGAAGCACTGAAACTTTATGATTTGTATTGCTGCCAAAGCACTGATGAAATGTTGGGGTGTGTTGACACTGAATGCAGAGGAGCTGCTTTGGCCAAGGAGCTCTGAGCGTGGCTGGGCTGTGTTATCTGGAGGGATGAGGTCAGGACAAGAGCTTGTCCTTTGCCCTCGATGTCACAAGGTTGCATTTTCTAATAAAAACTTAACTGTTCAAAACAAAACTTTGCATTAGATCCTTAAAACATTCCAGTAAGTTTGTCCTTTTCTTTAATGCAAAAGCTTTGAGCTGTCCTTGGTGAAACTACAGAAAGAATAATGTGAGGGCTGTGTACTAGGTGGCACTGCAAGTTAATAAACCACAGAATTCCCAAGCTTAAGAGATGCAATTCAAGCTTAGCAAGAGCTGAAGTCCCCTGTACAAATCCATCATCGTGCAGGTCTTCTAAAAAAAGACCAGGGAAATAAAATAAAATGGAGATGAATATGGACGTGGATTAAGGCAGCAAAATTTGGAGCAATGTAAACAACAGGAAAACGCACACACAAATTGGTTTGTGGCATTAACCTTCTGTGGTTTGTGTGGCTTGGTTAAATATACCAGCCACTCTGCAGCTTCAACTTGGTGGGAAATATGGACAGGGCAGGAAAAAAAGAAGGAGAGAAAAGCAGAATAAGGCAAAAGACAGATGAGAAATGCAGAGTTTACAGTTTTATTCTGCACTCCTCTGGTGCACATCACTTTCCCCTCAGTCTCTGTTCTGTGTGTGTTATGCTGAAATCTCACTCCAGTGAGCAGGTTCCAAGGAGCCCATTTAATGAGGATGTTCCAGAGCAGTTGTAATCACTGCAATTCATGGACTTGGCCGAGGCAGTGGGGCATTGCACCTGCTCTGATGGGGGCACTGACAAAGCTGCACCCTCCCTGCTTCCCTGACAGCAGCAAAGCAGCTGGGACACTCTGCTCTCACCCCAGGGAAAGCAAATCACCTCTGTTTGCCCCTTCTCCAGACTTTCATCATTGAGTGTGCTCGTCTGATCTTGTCTTTACAGTGTATTTCATGTGATTGATTCAGAGCCAACTGAAATGTATCTGTGTGATGGTGCTGCTTTGCCCTCTTGTTCTTTTCATTGTGAAGTATCTGCAATCCTGGGATTTCATACTCCTGCTAAGAACAAAAAAGAGCTGCCCTCTAAAATGATGGCTGCCATGTGAACCTTACCAGAAAAGCAAGCTGATACAAACTCAGTCTAGTCCTGCTGTGGTACAAGTTTTCCACCCAGAGAAGAAACTATTCCTAGTCTGCATTAGGCATAATTAAAATGATCCAGTATTAAAATGATCTCAGTATTATTAAATGACTGAGATGCAGTCAGGCTACAGCTGCAGCCACAGCCAGCATGTGGAAAGCTGGGCAGAGGAACAGGCTGTGACAACACACTGTGCACAGCTCCAGCTGCTGTCCTGCTCCCTGGGACCCTCCCCTGGGTGCTGGCTGTCACCTTTGGTGCCCTGACCCTTTGCTGGACTCACTGGAGGAAGGACCAGCCCTGGGATGTTCCCAGGGCCCTGCTGGGAGAGGAAGCTGTAGTTTGGTTCACAGGGTGCTCCTGTTCTTGCCAGGAGACCAAATCCCTGCTGGTGAAGAAAGGTTATCTCCAAATATAGATGGCTCCTTAGCCATTTGACTGGGAAATGAAGTCTCTTAGGCAAATGGGCATTTGTCTGCTCAGGAGAAGTGGAAGGAGTCATGGAATCACAGGATGGTTTGGGTGGGAAAGGACCTTAAAGCTCATCTCATCCCAACCCACCTTCCACCACCCCAGGCTGCTCCAAGTGTCCAGCCTGGCCTTGGACACTTCCAGGGATCCAGGGGCAGCCACAGCTACTCTGGGCACCCTGTGCCAGCCCCTCCCCACCCTCACATTAATAAAAATCTTCTTTATCATTAGTCTGAACTTACCCTTTTTAGTTTAAATCACTTCCCGTGTCCTATTGCCACAGGTCCTGCTGAAAAGTTCTCATTTTGTGAAAAACCCTCCTAACTTCACTATGTAAGGGTTGGAAAATCTTAAAAATCAGTAAAATATATGTATTTGGACACATATGTACGTGTACCCCCGGAGGTGTATTCCAGATGGGGACAGACATGTTTTAGGCAGAATTTATGGAAGTCATTTCCAGGACTTGCACATTGTCATTTCAAACATGCTTCTGGAACTCTGCTCTCAGTTTCACTTTACTACTGGAGTAGTGGGAGGTAGCAGGTGTGACAGTGATTGGAGCTCATTAAAACACTCTATGGCGTCTCATCCTCAATTAGATTACTCTCTTTTTTTTTTTTTAAATCACTTGAAGTAGATTCTGGCTTTTCTTTTATAAATAAACCATAACTTTACTTACCAGGCTGCTCTTGTAGGAGTAATGGGTAATGGAGGTGTTTGCATTGCCCATGTGACCTTGAAAAAAATCTTCATTTTAGTCCAATGGCTGGGCATTAGCCTTTTGAAAAGTATCACTTATCAATATTGCAACCAAATAAATGCTGCATAAATATTTTAGGAGTTCCTCACCTCCCAGAAGTGATGGTATCTGCATCCTGGCAGTGTCCTTGCAGATCCAGCAGCCCGCTGTGGAAAGGAGAGGCCACGGCTGCAGTGCAGCGGATTGAATATTTTCCTCTGGAATTTAAAAAGAACTTCCCAAGGTATTTTATCCACCCTTTTAAAGTGGGCTGGTGCCGGTGTGTGCCTCAGGACAGGGATCGGCCGGGAGCTGCCGGCAGCGGCCCGTAGATGGCAATGTAAGATCCTCGCATCGGGCTTTCCTGCTCCGCATGGATGGAACCCCTTCCGTTCCCCTGCACCGACTCACACCCCGCATCTGGGGGTTCCTCAGCGCCTCCCCAGCGGCTGGCTGGGCCTCTGGGGCACTGTCCCTCTCCTGGTGAGAAATATAATTATACACAACACAGAAAATAACCAGAGCTGCATTTACAGGGAACACCTCTCCTCTGGCTTTGCCTGTCAGGAACGTGCAAAAATGTGACTGTCCCTCATCACAGCATCCCAGAATTGCAGAATCCCAGAATTGCAGAATCCCAGAATCACCGAAGTTGGAAAAGCTCTCCCAGCCCATCCAGTCCAAGCTGTGCCCCATCCCCACCTTGTCCTCAGCCCAGAGCTCTGAGTGCCACCTGCAGCCCTTCCTGGGACACCTCCAGGGGTGGGCACTCCAAACCTCCCTGGGCAGCCCCTGCCAAGGCCTGGCCACCCTTGCCATGGAGAAATTCCCCTGGAATTCTCATGGTGCTGTGCAGGGGCTTGCAGCACCTCAGCGTTGCTGGAGCTCCTGCTGTCAGTGGAGAGCGAGGAGGCAGCAGGGACAAAGGGCACCTGCAGCTTTCCCCAGGTCCCTCTCAAAGGAAAGTTTTCTCAAACCGATTCCAGGGCTTCTGGAAGCCTCTCCTCACTCTGCCACGTGATGCTTTGCAGCCTTAACTTTGCCCAAGGATTTTGCCCCCAGAAATATTCCTCTCCAAAATTAAAGTCACCTGCAATTGCGCTGGGTTTGGTTTGCGTGAGGATAATATTTATCCATTTCCCCAAACGTGCTTTTCTTTAGGAGTGAAAGAAACTGAGTCATCTTTTCCTTGGCTGCCCTGGGAGCTGCCAGCACTGTGAAAGTTACGGATGATTCCTCTCAGCTGCTTTCTGCCATGAGGTGCATCACTAATGAGAATGAGAGCAGCACTTCAATTTATCATTCAGCAATTCCGTGTCAAAACTTCATTTCTCTATAGAATTAACTATAGAAATTGATGCTGGTGCCTACTTTGTTTCTGAGGTAGGCACCATTTAAATGATATTATCTTTAACCGAAAGATAAACATTATTATCTTGCTGACCACTTCACTTGCATGTCTGAGAGCTGTCAAATGAGCTGTAAAGTTTTTTTTTTTTTAAATCCCAGTCTCCAGATGATGGCTGGGAATTTCTTATATTCCCAGTCAGTCCCTGGAGCAGGCTAATTATTGTGGTGTACAGCCCAGTTTTTCTGGACCCACACTGAATGTAGGAGTCAAATTATGACCATAATTAAGGATGGTTACAAACCTCCTGTCATTAATGAGGGGAGCTGCCAAAGGAGGAGCTGAGACCTCAGCCTGACAGAGTTACACAGGTTTCTGAGCCCTGCCTGCCTCTGGTGCTGCAAGAGGCTCCAGCTCCTGTCACAAGGGCTACAGGGATAATGAATGAATATTTATAAAGTGTAGCAAATATACTCTAATTACTCTAATTGGCCTGCTGTGGTTTCAGTTATGGCAGAACTTTATTTCTGTTCAAGTGACATTTGCTTCTGGAGTAGTTCCTGCAGGCAAAGAAAAAGCAAATGCCCTGCTGAAGAGGGCAGAAGATCCCCTGATATCCTAATCCTGCAGTTTCCTCACCGTGCTCCTGGCAGGCTCATGGCTGATAACATTCCTCATCTCGTTAGGGATTTCTAGGGAGTGTTTCAGAGCATGTGAGGCACTGGGAAATGAGAAAAACAATGAGCAAAAAGGGAGAGAGGACTAGTTTTATTTTTAATAATTAATAGGCCAAACTCTGAACATTTTCAGGGTGCCAGCACAGAAAATTCTCCTTGACTTCATTTGTGGTGTAGAAATGTATTTTTGTTTGCAGAGTGACTGACAGCCAGACAAGGAGTCCTGTCCTGAGGACTCACACAGAGCTGCTTCCATTTGAGCACATTTGGCACCTAACCTGGCCTTCACCTTCCTGCTTTGAATCTGATCACTACTGAGTCAGGATTGCTGAGATTGTGAGGGATGACATTCATCTGCTGTCAGTTCCATGCCTCTGTGTCTGGGATACTCCAAATCCACCAGCTCATCGGACTTGGGACCTCTTCCTCCTGTATTTTGGTACCACTGTCATCTTTTGGATAAATAGGTGCTAAATCCACTGTCAAATCTTGCATGAGGTAGCAAACAGAACTATTAACACAGAAAAGGTGGGCCATGCAGTATGGTACCAACTCCTGGTAGTAAATGGTGAGTAATGACTGTGAAAATGGTGAAATCTCTGACACCCCAGCCAGAGTCAGCTGCTCAGGGCAGAGGTTGATGGCACCTGATGTGAGCAGGGATTGATGTCATGGTTTTCAAAGTCACATTTGACACTTCTTTTCTTGTGTAATTTCTTATTGAGCAGCCAATTCACCCTATGTAGGTTTACAATTATCTGCTCCAGTTGTTCAGCTTGTTGCAAACCCAAAAGAGGGATGGGAAGTTTTGCAGCAAACAATGCTGCTTTTGCATCAGGCTGAACCCCCAGTGAATCTCTTCCCACACGAGTCAGGAATGTGTGGAGCACACCAGGTTTCCTTCCCAGACGTGCATCTGACGATGTGGGAATCTGTGATTCAGCCCTGCATGAGCTTTTTGTTTAATTAGACACTGCTAGAGCCTCTGACTGTTCTGTGACACTCCTGAAGCCTCTGACTGTTCAGTGATGCTCCTGAAGCCTTTGACTGTGGAGATCTGGGGTACTGAATTAAACTGAACATTGTAAAGGGTCAAATGCAGACAAGCTCTAAATATTCCCTACATAGAATTTTTTAAGACCTTGACCTGTAGTGAATGTTAGCATAATATAAAAGGTTTCAGCTCAGCTTCTCTGATGTGCTGTTAGAGAAGCCACGTGGCTCTGCCTTCATTTCTGTGTTGCACCCACAAATGGGTTTGTGTTGGTTCTGAGGGAGGAGGAGGCTGGAAAGGGAAGCATTTCAGAGAAAGTAATTCAGTGTACCACCTTACCTGGAAATTCAACAGGGACTTTTCTTTCTCAGTTTTCACAGATGCTTCCTGTTCTCTTCTGAATCTGACAGATCCTTTGTTAAAATATTTTAAAATTCTGTCCCAAAGAGCTGTGAATGTGATTCTTGAGACAACATGCAAAGGAGAGGTGTCCCTATACAGTCTTGAACCTGGATTTTCCTGCAGGGGGATGATCTCCTTTGCTGGTGCTTTCTGGCACAGCCTGGCCCTGCTCAGAGCCCCAGCCCCATTCCCTCTGCCACCCTCCACCCCTCTGTTCCTGAAGGAGCACAGGGACATGCCAGGAGAGCATTTATTAATCCAACAGAGCTCCTGCTGTGGGATTGCAGCTGGCCAGAGCCCCAGAGCAGGAATCAGAGCAATGACAGCCCCTGCTGCAGATGCACTGCTGTGGGGCAGCTCCCACTGCCCTTCTGGCTCCATCACTGCACCCAGTGCTCGGATTGGAGCTGTCCTGGTGACTGCACATGCTGCAAAAAGGCCAAAAAGGAGTGACAGTCACAGGAAACAGCCAGCTTTTGAGCCAGAATTTTCATGGATTTGACTACAAACCCAGATAATAGACTGTAGAGAGGCAGGGTCACCTGAGAGCCCCCAGGAAAGCTGGAGCACAGCAGGAGGGGTTCACACTGCAATTGTGCTCTCAGCCCTCAGAGCTGGGTTTCTTTAGCACAAGGACTGCAGCAAGTGTTGCCCCTGTAAAACACAGCAGGTACAGCCACTCAGAGCCACACCTGTCGAGCAGCTTACACACACCTACTGCCAGGTACAACACCACACAGGGTGGGTACAGACACCTTCTCTGGCCCTGCCTTGGCAGAACTTGCAACAGGCAAGATGCTTTCACAGCTTTGCTCAACCAACACCCAACTCCAGGGGGATATTTTTATTTTATTTTTATTGGACAAGGGCTTTAGAATCAAGCTCTAGTTGTGGGATAAAAAAAAATAAAATTAAGTGATACATGAAATAAATGAGGGTTAACGTAGAGACAGCGAGAAAATGGATGGCCCTACAGCATTTATTAGCTAGCAGAACATGGAAATGAGCTTAGGTTTTATTTGGTAAGTCTTGATTTCTCCTTATATTCACATACAGCTCCTTATTTATGGCTCAGCCTGTCAAACACATTCTTAGATAAGCAACTGTTGCTCACAGGACTAATCTAATTACCAGTTCTTTTTATAACGAACGCTGACACAAAGGTAGAAGATGCATAGCACTTGTGCTGGAGCCAATGCTCCAGATGATCAAACAGTTTCGAAATTTTTAAAAAATGGGGAGGAAAATTTTTTGTCACGATGTTCCTGCTTTTTGTCCAACTCTAATTAAAGATGAAGAAGAGTGAAAAGCTGGTTCATTTGCAGCTTTGGCACAGAATTAATTGCCAAGAGTTAAGACTGGATATTTTAGCACTCTGCAGTAATGTTCCATAGGCACATTTCCCTACCACAGCCTGGAGAATGCTAGAGCCCTAATTATTTGTAAAGTGCATTTTTAAAAGTTTTGGAATTTTCCTTCAGGAACAAGCATGTCAGAACAGCTTCAAAATGTATTTTAAAGACATTTGAACAGAAAATGAGTGTGCTATGGGCTTGGCCAAACAGCTCAGACTGAGAAACTGATTTTACTTTTTTTTGAAAGGACAATGTTATGTCCTTGGCCTTCAATTAAACCGTAAAACCATGATGCATTCTGACATTTCTCGCAAGCTGCTCCAGAAATGCCAATAAGAAATAGTTTTTCTGAAAATTAAGACAAAGAAGCATTGGTCAGTGTGATGGGGATTTCTAAATTCCCCAAGCTCTTAACTGCTAGCAAGTCATTTTACTAAAAAAGAGTGGAAAATAGGTGAAACTCTTTAAATCAGCTTTTCTTTACCTCTAAGCACACATGAAATCAAACAAGTGGATTTAATTATTTTTTAAGTTCTGGGGTTTTTCTCTTGAGCTGTTGTGCAAGGCAGGGTCATTCCCCTTAAAACAATAATAATGGGGCCTGTCATGAACCTGCACAGAAACCTGTGCCTGACCCCAGCATCCCCTGTGCTCCCCCTGAGCTCAGCACAGAGCCTGGACCAAGATGAACAATACCTGGTGGTGCTTTTGAGTGTTCATTGTGTTCATTGCTTTTACCTGTCCCATTTCACATTTTCCCTGTCACCACCACGTGTGTAACGATGGCAGAGGTGAAGTGAATCCTGTCCTGGGTCCCTGCTGATGGAGCACAGCGAAGCACAAAGCTGTCACTGCACACCTCCATGACTCAAATCAGATTTTATTTTTCCCTCACAGGCAGCTTCCCACGGGCACAGATTTCCTGCTCCTGCCACAGAAGTGAGAGCTCTGTGGGCAGGGGTGGCCCCAGTTTGCCCAGCAGTGCTGGGGGTCCCTGGAAACTGCCCTCTCCCAGTTCCCTTTTAGAGCTGAGGGAGAGTGAAGCTGGTTGAACAGATGGCGGGGAAGGCTGGCATCTCCTCATGCATATTTCATTGGATTTGCAGCTAGTCACCTCTTGATAATAACATTAAGTGCTACAAAACTCCAAGGTTTTGTTCCTTGGAATGTTGCATTTGATGGCATCGGATCAATGCTGTAACATCAATTAAATTTTGAAGCTGGTGAGCTCTGAGTATTTACATCTTTAGCAAGGTTATGCTATAAACAGCTCGATTCTTCTGTTCTGCTGTGGTTAGGGCTGACTTGCAAAGAAAGAGCTGGTTCTGTGGTAAGTGGTGAATCTTACTTGACGTTTTTTAAAAGCACAATGGGACAAACATCTGTGGTTATTTCCATTACGCTCTAAGGCGTGTTACTGGGAGAGAATTTAGCCATTAATTCTGATGTATTTACATTATTTATATACAAGAAGAACAAGAAAAATGGTAGCCTGTTTAATGATTATGTACATTGTGATTCGGTTGGAAAAATGTGTATTACAAATGGCAAAAGAGCCTGTCAAATGCATAATCATATGTTGCTCTTTTTTTGTTGTTGTTGCCAGAGAAGTTTTAATTCCTTAAATCCCACTGCATGATGTCAGCGAAAGTTCTGCCCTATACATTATATGGGGGGAGCAAGGTACAGCATAATAACAGGCTTCTTAAACCACATCAGGTCCTGCTTAGAGCTCCTTCTCTTGGTTTTAATATGAGGATTACCTTCGTAAGGTGCTTCCAGAGCGAATTAAAAGATGGAATCTGATACGATGACCGCAGGAGAAACAGTAACGCGCATTTCATTCATTGTCCCTAGTCTCGGAAGAGAGAGTGGTGAACAACACCTCGCTGCCTTGTGACTCATTGCTCATCTGAGACTTGGCTTTCAGTAAGAACTGCGCCCTCCTGTACATGATCCTCTCCTGCTCTTGCTTCAGCTCCAGGTAGGAGCGTGAGAAGGTGTGGAAGATGGAGGTGACGGGGAACGCCATGAGGAGGATGCCGCTCAGGATGCTGCTCAGGGCCACCACCTGCCCGGGGATGCTCCTGGGCACCATGTCCCCGTAGCCCACGGTGGTCATGGTGATGACCGCCCACCAGTAGCAGGCGGGGATGCTGGTGAACTCCTGCGAGTCGGCCATCTCGTTCTCGATGACGTAGAGCAGGGGCGCGAAGAGCGCGATGGCCACGCACAGGAAGAGCAGCAGCAGCCCGAACTCGCGGGTGCAGCGCCGCGCCGTCAGCCCCAGCGTCTGCAGCCCCAGCGAGTGCCGCGCCAGCCGCATCACGTACAGGATGCGCAGCGCCCGCAGGATCCGCAGCACCAGCCCCACCTTGTCCAGGTAGATGTTGCCCGAGCTGGGCTTCTTGGAGCCCTCGGAGCCCGTGTCCACCAGCAGGGTGATGTAGTAGGGCAGGATGGCGATTATGTCTATCAGCGTCAGGGGCCTCCGCAGGAAGGCGAACTTGCTCTTGGCCTGGATGAATCTGAGCAGGAACTCCAGGGAGAACCATGCCACACACACAGACTCCACAATGAAAATATTGTAGCACATCTGGGAACACTCACCCTGCAGGAAAGAGGAGGAGTTTGTAATCGGCTCTGGATAATAACTATTTTAGTTGGTGCGGTGACAGGAGGAGAGGCTTCTGTGTTGGTTTTTTTAAACCCAAAATATTAAAGGAATTGAAGCTGTTGCTATGGGGAAACACGTTGGCAGTTTGGAACATGCTAAATGGAAAACTTAGAAAGGCTCTGCTTATTCCACAGAAGATATTGCTCGGGAATTTCAGGCTTTCTAAATAGCAAAGACAAAGTCTAACAAGGTAATATACAGAAGAGTGCACCCTAACAGAATTTTCTTTGGACATAAAACTGGATATCATTAATTCTTTTAGAAGTAATTGAAGAGTCATGTAACATTTCAAATATTTCTTCACAATATTTCCCCCCCTCTAAAGACAGCTGCAAAATCCCCATTGAAGTCAATAACCTCAGACCTTGTGCTTGCTCTGCTCTTCCCAGCACATACCATTTGCCATCCTAAAAGCTAACTTACCTTTTCCTCCTCCTCCCTCAGGTCAGGCATGGTGCTGATGGATAAGTTCACTGCTGTAATAGTTACAAACAAAACAGACAAACACGCAAACACCTTTCCAGGAAGGCCAGACTGGGGCCTTTCCACCATGTCTTGCAACTTTTTCATGCACAAACCGATTTTTGTCTCCTCTACTGTTTCACCTGTTGTTTCATTTTCTAGGAGGTCATCCTCCCGTTCATTAATCTCTGTGAGCTCCTCCATTTTTTGCAGGTATCTCCTTTTACAACACCAGTCCAAGTTGTCTTCCTCAATGCCCCAGTAGAGCAGCTCCTCCTGGAAGGACAGCGCACACATCTCCCGCAGGAGCCGGAGTTTGCCAACCCGCAGGAAGGTCAGGATTGTCCTGAACGCCCCCGGGTTGCGGTCGAAGAAGAACTCATTGCACGTCACATCATAATCGTCACAGATGTTCAGAATGTCGTCAAAATTAGTGCAGAACTTGAGCTGTCCCAAACGTGTCAGGGGGAACTCATCCAGCGTGGTCCAGGGGAGCAAGTACTTGATGCCCCCCACGTTGATAATTATGTGACGCTTGCGGTCGTCGGGGTGGAAGCCTTTGAGGAGGTCCTCCTGAGGGTGGATTAGCCTGGCTCTTTGGTAAAACACTCCCTTGAGGGTTTCAGATTCCGGAAAGAACGTGTGGTTGAAGGAAGCATCTGAAGTACAGCTCAGGGCGCTATAGTCATAGTCGGAATTTTCTCCAGGCATCAGAGTCATCTTGGAAGACAACTTTGCATCCCTTCGCTGCTTCTGCAAGTGTCTGCTGGAACAGAACACAGACACGGGGGGTGAGGAAATGACAGGCTGCTTTCAGGTTTTGAACAAATGGAGTGGTTGGAGCTCAAAAGCATTTATGGATGACAAGAGCAATGGGAAAGAAAACAGCAGTGGCTGAGCGTGGTCAGACCTTTCTGGGCAGGCTGGGTTTGTCCAGCTGGGCAGCACTGACCCCGTACCAAGGGCCGTGCTCGGTTCAGGAGCTCTGCCTGGCATATTTATCACACTGGAGGCTTCTCCTCTCTCAGATACAGAGGTCTCAGTTCCTAGTAGATAAAGAGGGAAACCAGGAATAATTCCTCCATGTGGCAGGATGTTTCTGGTTCAGAGTGGAGGTATCAAAATGGTGACAGTATCACATTAGGACACAGAATTCAAGTGTGTTTTGTAGAAAATGAAATTATATAATTTTTAAAAGTATTACTCATGAAACTTTTGAGTATTTTAGTACCCATGAAATATATAGAAAGAATCAGAAGTCAATTATGTTGTAATTCACACACTTATAAAATACACACTTCTAAAAACCAGTTAGTACAAGACTAATTTCTAAAAGCCCATCTGGAAACAATTTGGGGGGAAAAAAGCTCACTTGTATTGGTGATCACATAAACATTTGTATAGAGTCTATACACAATTAATGACGTGGCAACTCCCCTTTTATGGCCTCGTTTACCAAAGATTGTGAAGAAATACAGGATTCCCATGCAAACCTTGGGATGTTGTTTCAGTTATCACTGACACCCTACATGCAGTAATAGGGCTTTGTCCTTGCAGTATGCTGAGCCAAGCTGCCTTCACCTCTGACTAGAAGAACCCCAAAATTTCTAATGCCAACTTGGAAAATCCCATTCAAATTCAGCTCATGCGATGCTGGCGTAAAGTCCGGGGAGTGAAGTGAGCAGAGTTCAGCTGGGTATCAAACACAGGAGCTGGAAATGTTCAAACCTCTGGCCTCCCTAATTCACTGCACTTTAAGAGTCATCCTGGAATCTGCTCCTCCACAGGAGGTTGTGCAGCACTGCTCCAGGACCTTTTATCTGCACACTCAGCCTCAGTTTAGTGCATGGAGTCCCTGAGTTTCACTTGACAAGAGTATTTATTTATTAAGGAGATTTTATAATACAGAGACATTAAATATGCACCAGTGTTTTGGCTTTCTAGCTTTGGGTTGACAGGAAAGGAATAAATATTCCAGTTGATTGGCTTCAGAAGCAGTTGAGTTTTGTTCTCCAGGCTGCACTTACCTCCCCTTGGATGTGCACCCCAGGGATACACCCCCTGCTAGGGCCACTTGCTGAGCCACAGAATCCTCCTTTTCAGAAGCTGGGTTTATGAGCCACACCAGGAGTGGTACATACCTATTAGAGAAGAAAAACTCATGATTACACAACAGCAAAGGACTCAAACCACAGCTGCACGTCGGTTTAGGAGCTCTCCTTGCTGCAAGGCCATTTACAATGCTTCAATTAAAAAGTCTCTCAGTCCTGCTCCTAAAATTCCCAGAGGGTTGGGCTGAACAGAGCAGTTCTGTGCACGCCCACAAACAGGTGGCCCCAGGTCAGCTCTGGATGGAGTGTTATTTCCTGACTCCTCACTCGTACAGAATCACAGAGTGGTTTGGGTTGGAAGGGACCTCAAAGCTCATCTTGTCCCACCCCCTGCCGTGGATGGGCAGAAGAAATTCCACCGGAGTGCAAGGTATAGTCTGATAAGGAAACCAGGGCTGCCTGATGGATGTTTATGGAGGGCTTCATCTCTCAGACCAACTGCTGTTTCATTTAAAAATGCCTTTTCCCTTCTGCCTCAGCCATATCTAAGGCAGGGCTGGTCCAAACAGAATGAAGATTATGACTGATATAAGATATGGATAAGTGGGAGCTGTTAACCAGTTTCCCTTCTGTAATACCAGATGATGTTGGTTAGCAACAACTTATCCTCTGAATCTCAGCCAGGAAAAATGAGGAGGCAGCTCATCTCTGTCACTGGTTTGATCTCCCAACACATCCACTGTTGACACAATGGGAAGAAATGGAGAGAGGGAAATGTAAATGTTCTGCGTGTGTCAGACACACGCTGTAACCCTGAGGCAGCAACTGTGAAAGAGCAGAGCAAAGAGAAAGGGATTTCTTTCCTTGCTGCCAGCTCCTCGACCTGTGTGAGACAATAAATTGGACAAATGAATCCCCTGTGTGCCACACTGAGTGCCTGCACTTAGAAAAGGTTGCTCCTTGGTTTGCCATCACCAGAGCTGGCAAGCCTACAAATCCCACGTAGGATCTGATGCTCCACATGGGCTATTTTCATGTTCTTTGCCTCAGATACACGCAGCATCATATCTACAGGGGAAGAGTAGGAGGAGATAAAGGACAATAATAAACGTGGCCTGACTTGGAGGAAGGGAGAAAGGAAAGGAGAAAAATAAACCAGTGCATTTCTCTGTGTGCTTCTTGTTTTCCTTCTGAGGATGCCTCGACAGAATGATGGTCATTATTACTTTAGGATGAGAGAGAGATCTCATTAATGGAAGGACTCCTTGCTATTGAGCTTAAAGCCCAAGCAAGCTGCTTTATTCCTCTGCTGCAGCCTGATGACACTGGGGACAGCTGATAAGAAATGCCTTCAGGAGTAAAGGCAACACACTGCAATCTAAAGTCAGACAAACACATTGGCGTGGAGCCCCAGCCTTCCCAGGAACTAAACAAGATGAACTTCAAGGATCTGCTGTACCAGTAAAATCTCTGCTCTGCTCTGCTCTGCTCTGCCTAAGTCAGGCCCAATGGTAGAAGCCCTCCTGGCCTGAGGTCTGAGCAGCATCCTGCCCTTGCAATGCCTGAGACTCCCTGAAGCCCAGTTCAGCTTCCTGGCTCCCCTGCTGACAATGTGGGAGTCTCCTCTTGGGCAATTCCCTTCTCTCTGAGCATCATTGCTCTCATGTTCTGTAAACTTACTGGGGCAGGAACTGTCTCTCCCTCCATTATCCACCCTGGGAATTGCTCTGGCTTTTAGAACCTGCAGCAACACTGGCCTAGGGCAAGGGCTCTGGGTGACTCCAAGGGGTGGATTGTGCATGGGAAGTAAAGAGAGGACGTATTTTCAAAAATCTGTCCTGCACAAGATGACATCCATTATGTCTGGTGAAGAAATCAAATTAGAAATCCGTACTGCCCTTACTTGCAGCCAAATTCAGGAAGGATGCCAGACTCCACGACAATGGGAAAAGAATTATTAAAGATGCCCTTCTGAGGGAAAGAAATAGAACTCATGAGAAACATGATAAAATTCCACTGCTAGTNTGAATTCTGCAGTGCATCTCTGATGTAATCAGAGCTCCTGCAAGGAGTCCTGCTCCTGCTCCGTGGTGCAGACAATTCAAAGTTGTGCCTGGATGATAACAAGCCTGCAAAGAAGATGCAGAACTCCCCCCAGCCTCTTCTATCAATTCCAGTGCCTGCAACTCGTCTCTGTTGCTTGTTACCATTAGTAAATTAAGTTTAAAAAAACCACAAAAAAAAAAAAAATCAGATTTCAGTGCAGGTTGATTAAGAATACACTGATTTTTTTTTGGAAAGAATTCTGTAAGGAACAATTTAATGATCCCTCCTCCTTTATTCTTTCTTTAGTTAAGCAGGCAGCAGTTCCAAGCAGTGCCACACTCAGCTCTCTCCTGGCACAGGATTTCTGTGCTCTACTTCACTGCCAGGTACCTCATGCCACACTTCCAGCCCTACTCCTGCAGCTCTTTACAGCCTAAGAAGACATCTCAAACTTTAGCTCTGCTTGCAAAAGTGCACTTCCAGCCAAATCAAAGTAAAACTTAGAAAGGTCAATGTACAACATGAAATAAAACTCTCCTGAAAAGCAGAAAAGCTGAAAAAAAATTGCTCTATCTCTGTCTTGCTCTCTCTGAGCTGGACAGTTGTGGCATCTTATGAAAACCTACAAACAGAATTATGTCAAATATGTTACTCGCTGTTTGGTTTTATAAGAAGGCTGAGTTTTATTCTACTGAAAATAATCAGAAGTGAAATAACTTTGCAGATAACTTACATCCCCAGGAGAATGTTCTGAAATACATTAGGATTAATAACTGCAGTTACTCTCCTGCTGTGAAACATATTTATGTCAACAGATTTTAGCAAGTCACATTCATAGCAACCTCTTAAACGTAGTTTTAAAAAGTAAAGGATTTGACATTTACTTGTACTGATAAATATTTTGCTACCGAAATGAAGATATGCAGTCACGGAAGAGTTCTTTCATGCTTGTCCTGTCCTCACCCCCTCCCCAAGTCTTTTCCAATGAAAAAAATCTACCGGAAAGACATTGCCTATCAAGAACAGTTCACTTGACGTGCCTGTCAGTCGCCAACGAGCACAAGTCAGTAAATACACCAACATCAAAGACAACCCTTAATTACTTAAAAATAAAAGCGATAAAGGACCTTCAGATTAGGCAAGGCGGAAGAAATTGGAAAGGCGAGCCTCCATCCTGCGCTGTGCGGCCCCAGGGCGCGGGGAGCGGCAGAGCCGGCCAGGGGAAGGCAGCCCGAGCAGCACGAAGCGAGCCCGCTGGATGAGCCGGGAGCGCCGTCAGCCTCCTCCGCGCCGGGGCCGGGGCAGGGCACCGACGAGCCGAGCGCTCCCGGGGAGCGGCCGAGCCCCTCCCGCTGCTGGCGGCGCGGCCGGCGCGGCTCCGGCAGGGAATGACGGCCGCTCCCTCTCTTCCATCCCTGCCGAGGGACACAACCTGTTGCTGCAGCCGCGGGGGCCCCGCCCGCTCCGGGGGCTCGGCGGCTCCGGCCACCCCCGGCCGGGCGCTGCCCCCGNGCACCGGCACCGGCACCGGCACCGGGAACAGCGCCCCGGGCCGCGCCGCCCCGCGCCAGCCGTGCCGGACCGAGCGGCAGCGGCAGCGGCAGCGGCAGGAGAGGCAGCGGCAGGAGCAGGAACAGGAGGAGGAGCTCCCGGAGCCGAGGAGGAGCGGAGCCGAGCCCGGGGGCCGCCCGCAGCCCTGCCCGCAGCGCACAGGTGGCATCCCGGGCTGCCCCGGCCGCGGGGAGCTCCTGCTGCCGTGCCCCTGCCCTGCGCACCGGGCTCTTTGGTTGGAGAAGTGGGATTCCAAGTGCCATGAAAGCATAAATCCCATCCCGGCTCTGTCCCCGCTCCGCGCAGAGGCTCCGGGAGAGCCCAGCCCGTGCTTCGCTCCCGGGGCACCCTTGCGGCGCACGGCAGCAATCAGCGCCCTGGGTTATTGTCACAGACTTGGAGAATGTCGCCCAGCTTTACTTCTTAATGACATTTGTTTGACATCTGGGTGGAAGTTACTGTGTGTGGATGTAATCTCCGTGGGAAAGCAGCGAGCTGAATCTCGGTGCCAGGGTTAAGGAGTCACCAGCAGCTCAAGCTCTGTCCCAGACTCTCCCATCCCGTGCGCTGCTGTCCCCCCGTGAGTGCGGAGATCACATCCGGCCGCTGATTTCCCTTCCCTGCCGAGGCACTGCTCTTGGAGGGGAGGATTGCTGCAGGATGGGGGCGGTCACCTCACAGGGACAAGGGCTGTCTGCTCCTGTGGGCATCGTGCCCTTCACCCGGAGCACTGCGGGGTCTCACTTCAAGCCAAGTCCTTTGTTGCTATGGTAATACAAAGGAAACATCTACACTATGGTAATTTTAGCGAAACACCTCTTTCCCCCCCCCAAACTAAATCGGACTGTGGCTGAGGATTGTGTGGGCACACAGAAATTGTCGTGCTGATATTCCTCAGCCGGAGCTGCTGAACAGCAGTTGTGTAGAGAGCTGTCAGCTCGGGCTGCTTTTCCCTGCTACTGCACAGGATTTGTGTTTGACTTCGGGAAGGTTTCTGAGCAGGCTCTCAGCCTGTGTCAGTAGCAGGGAGGGGATTGGTTTTACCCCACAGCCACAGGTACCAGGGTTCTGGCTTTTGTACAACAGTCTGTAATCATCGTGCTAACAAAAGCTTCTACTCTGAAAGTTTGTGCTGTCCAAGAGGAAGGACATCTGAAGTAGGGTCTCCCAGCGAGTAATCCGGGAACAGTTCTGGTCACTGTTTGCTGTCATAACCTGGGTGACAGAATGGAGGGCATTTTTATAACGTGTGCAGTGACTCCAGCACGGAGTGCAAGGCTGAGATTCCAAATGACCCTGAGATACTGCAGAGCCTGTCTGAACTCAACACATTGAAACTGGGAGGAAAAAAAAAATGATGTGGTGCGCCACAAAATGGGAATCTCAGCGTCAGATGAGCGCTGCGAGGCACAAACACTGCAGAGGAGACTCTCAGGGCTGTAGTGCTCGTAGCCCGGGCAGTGCTGCAGAGCAGGAGGATCGGCCGGGAGACATCAGAGGGCGTCATTTCTGTTCCATTTCGCGCTGGCCAGGCTCGGCTGGAGCGCTCTGCCCAGTCTCAGGCATTGCTCTCACCCATTCTGAGAGATGCAGGCAAAGCGGGGAGGAGAACAGCAACCACAACTGCAAGAGGCTTGGAAATGTAAGCTGTGTGCAAGGCTGGAATTCATTATTTGAGCTGGAAAAGAAAACACAATGTAAGGACTCAGCAACTGTCTCCAAATGTATAAACACATTTGCAAAGATGACAGTAAGCACTTGTCCTGTGACCACAAATGATGGGACAAAAAGCAATTTGCTGAAGCGCAATTAGGGAGATTACTTTAGATATCAGGGAGAAAAACAATCAAACCAGACAAAACTATTACCCTGCGAGTAGCTGGAGAGTAGCTGGAATCTCAGGAGGTTGTAAATCTGTTCAGTGGAGATTTAAAGAAAAGATTGGATAGAGAGCTCTCAGGACTGGCTGTGACCATGCCTAGGGCAGGGGACATTTCCAGCAACCCTCACTTGCCAGCCCCTGTTTCTGTGAGTTCTGGTTGCCCCTCGAGTTACAGCCATCCTGAAGGATGAGGCACAAAAGGACGACTCACTGCCCCCCCATATGATTAATGCAGAGATTTTCTGCTGTTTAATAAATCATCCCTGACTGTGCTGTTTGGATCAGGATCCCATTTCCATCTGGAGGCAGACAGGAGTAGGACTCTCCATCACATGTAAGCAGCGTTCAAGGCCAGTTTTGAGCAATAATGACAGAAAATGGTTATTGTGGTGGTCAGTGTTAATATGAATGTCCTGAATCTTGCTGGGTACCCACTGTAGGACTCTCCCTTCCTCTGGACTCTGGCTTGGCAGGTTCAGGTGGGGTCCAGGACTTTGTGGACATCAGTGTGAGGAGTGGCTGTGAGATCACTGCTGGGGCCAATACTAAATCTGCTCTGGCAAATGGGGGGCTTCCCTCTTGAAGCCTGCCTCACCCACATCCCTCATGAGCACAGAATTCCTGGGGGACATAGAGGTGGTCCCTGCCCCTGAGGGTGACCAGGAGTGTCCCAGCAGTTTTTCTGCAGTGATCAGCTGTGCATGGAGGACTGGCCAATGATTTCCAGAGTCAATCAACTACTTCGTGCTCCTTGAGGAACTGGCAGTGCTGCAGAGAAAAATTTTAATCCCACTTTCATTGCTTTTATAGCCTGTGGCTGCTTTTCCTTCTGTTCCTTTGATTGCTGACACTGAAATCCTGTTCTATCAGTTTCCCTGGCTTTTAAAGATAATTCCAGCATCATTCTGCACTGAGGACCAGTGCTGCCAGCAAAACAAGGAATTTCAACTTCACAGCACCTTTCACCTCTCCCTTCCCAAACAAATCAGGAGGCTAAATTCCTTTCTTTTAAAGAACTGCATTCATTTTGGGCACTCAGGGCAGGAAAACATCCCCAGGCTGGAGTGTGTTCAAAGAGGGCCACCAGAATGGTCAGTGCATGGAGCACCTGCTCTGCTGGGACACTGGGGATTGGACTCGTGCAGCCTGGAAAAGAGATGGCTTGGGGGACTCCTGATGGCTTCCAGTGTCAAAAAAAGCTTTTGAAGGCTTTCAAAAGCCCATTGGATTGAGTCCTGAGCAGCCAAGTCTGCTCTCCCAGCCAACCCTGCCCCGTGCAGGAGGCTGGACTGGAGCCCTCCTGAGGGCTGTGCCAGCCTGAACCATTTGGGGTGGGTGGAAATTGCTGTTTGCAATGTTGCTGCCATCCCCAGCTCCCCTGAGATCAAGCAGACTGCACTGAGGGCAGCTCTGGCCCCTCCAGGTGAGCAGATTTCCTGCAAGTGCGTCCAATTCTCCTGTTGCTGCATGGTGACACAGTTCTGTGCTGATTTATCACCTATGCAGGCATTTTTGTTGCTTGCATCTCTTGTCTTTTCTCATGAACAGCTCCATTACTCTTAGTGCAGTGCCTCTGGAGTGCACCTTCCTACGGATAGAGCTTCCAAACCTGTCCCTGAGTTTTGTCACAAATCACCCAGTTAAACCAGCAATTCATCATCTGCAGGAGCTCAGAGATGCTTGGGTGCAAAGGGATTATCACACAGGGCTGCAGTAGCAGGGGGCTGGACTCAGCAAATCACATTCCTGTGCTCCCCTCACCCTGCATTCCCTCCTGCCACTGGAATCAGCCCCCAGCTGAACCCTTAATGCCTACAGACCATGAGGCACAGCTCTGCCAGCCCTGCCTGGGCACCTGTCCCTGCCAGCCCTGCCTGGGCACCTGTCCCTGCCAGCCCTGCCTGGGGACCCATCCCTGCCAGCCCTGCCTGGGCACCTGTCCCTGCCAGCCCTGCCTGGGGACCCATCCCTGCCAGCCCTGCCTGGGGACCCATCCCTGCCAGCCCTGCTTGGGGACCCATCCCTGCCAGCCCTGCCTGGGCTCTGGCACTGCAGCACTGCTCCTGCAGTGCCCAGGGAAGGGAGGGCTCTGCCAGCCACAAGGAATTGCTCAAAAGCCTCAGAGCTGCTGTTCCAGGTGGGTCTCCAAGCTCCCAGTGCAGCTCCCCTGGGGCACATGGAGCAGGTACTGGTGTGTTTGGGTTTGGTGCCTTTTGCCAAGGAATGCTAAAGGTTTCCTCACCTGTCCTGCTTGGGGTAAACATGAGTTTAATCCCCTTATGGGCTCTTTATTGCCAGCTGAGGTGCTTTGGAGCAGATGTGGTTGCCCACCATGAATGAACTGTGTCTGCCTCAATGGGTGGCTCAGGGCTCCATTCACTGTAAGGACATTTTACAGAACTCTGGCACTGATGTTCACCTCTGCTCAGCAGGATCCCACCTGCAGCCACCTGCATTAGATCACAGAAGGTCTGCAGCAAACAGGGGGTTACATTTAGGTGTCTTACTCTCACCTTTAGTCATTAAACTACTCCTGGGGTGTTTGCATTTGCAGGAAAGCTTTCCTTCAGCCTCATTCCTTGCACAGTTTGCTGGAGTTCTGTGTTTGTGCATGGCCAGCACCAGGCTCTTCTCCCATTCTGCTTCTGTTTGTCCTTGCTGCAATTCACCCAGGAGAGCTCCTGAGGAGCTCCTGCACGTCTGTGTCGTGTTAGTGGCACTGGAGGAGCGAGGAGTAACACATCCCTCCTCCATCCGCAGCTCTGGGGATGTTGTGCTTGTGTGTGCAAGGTGCCCCATGCGACTAAAATTAATTTACAAACCCTTGAGATTTTACTCCAGTGCCTCGTGCTGCCAACCTCCCCCAGATTCCCTCTGCAGATCCACGGGGAAGTGTTCTGGATCCTCCCCTGGCTGCTGTGTGCTGGCACCTGGGGGCTGCTGCAGAGTGCCTGAGCAGGAGAGGCTGGGTGTGACACAGCAGCAGCACAAACCCTCACTCTGCAAAGAAACTGGGAAACCAGCAGGAAATGAGCTGGAAAACAGAAAGAAGTCAGGTGTACAATTGGGCAGAAAACTCTTTAATTTGAAAAAGTAGAGAGGTGAGGGTGTGCTGGTTTCAGCTGTGCTGCTTTCCCTCCTCAGGGAGATCTCAAGTGCTTGGCTGTGCAGCCTCTGCTCCAATCCAGAATGCATCCAGCCCTGGAAAATCCTGGGAATGTGTGAGTGAGGAGAGAACCTCTGCATGCATGTATTTGTATGCTTAGCATAGCTCTGCCTAATCTGAATGTGAGATTAACTCCCTAGCAAAGGATGGACAGCAGAATTTGTGTCTGCAGGTGGCTCCTGTCCCTTTGGGTGCCTCTGCAGCCGAGGAATGAGATTGCAATTATGTCACATAACCAGGAATCAGCTTTAAAAGTATTTATATTCCAAAATCTTTGGTAAAATGCAGACCTTCAAGTGTGTTTAAATAACTAATTTATATCGTGTATCAACAAGAAACTGTTTACAGGAGAGGGAGGTTCTTGGGCTGAAATGAGTTGCAGGGAACTGCTGTGTTGAAACTATCAGCACCAGTGGATTATTTATCATGGCTCTGGCAGGCTTCCAAAAACATTTCATGTTTTTTTTTCAGATTACTGTACTGAAAGAGCCTTGCAAGGGTCTGAGAAATGCCTTCCCAAGCATGTGCTTCAGAGTGAGAATGGATAATACTCCTAAATTCTTCATTGCTGCCTCTGCCTCGGGTTAGAACCTGAACAGAACCTGTGCTCTGAAACACTTCAGGGGCAAGAGGTTCCTCAATTCCAAACTGAATCTATTGGTTCCCTGCTAATAGATCACTCAAACTGAAAAATGTCACCTGGCACACAATTTTCAGGCATTTGTTTCTGTTCAGAAATATAGGGAAGAGGACATCAACTTCCATTACATCTCTTTCTCTAGCTCAGTCAAATTTTAATACTGGTGATACATTCTGTGGATGAGAAATAATTATCCCAGTCATAATACTTTGGATTCATACAAAACTATATTTTGTGTTGCAGCTTTTAAAATCATTTTGACAGTATAAAGGGAAAAAATTTATTGGGTGAAAGCCCTCATGCATGGCTCCTGTAATTGCTGTTACTCAAAGCTGGGGGGATGCAGGAGAATTGAAATGATTTATATCTCATTATTTCTGCAAAGAAGGCAGTGGATGGGACATGGGGAGATGGCACTGAGAGATCTGAGTTCCTCTGGGCACCAGGGGAATTCCTGCTCAGCCTGGACTGAATTTCCCTCTGTCGTTTGTTGTGTCTGCAAAGCAGAACATTTTCAACAGCAAAAAACTGCACATGTTCACTGCTGGAGAGCTTCCCTTGGAAAGGGAATCATCTGGAGAATAATCCTGGGATGGGCCCTGGGAGAGCGCTCAGGCTGGGTGGGAGGTGTGGATAACTCAGCGTGGAGCAGAGCTGGGGCTGGAATTGCAGCCCCAAATCCCAGGGAAGGGCTCTGGGGCCCTTGGCACAGCAATTTCCCAGCTCTGTGCCCGAGCTGTGGCTGGGCACAGCAAACACTGGAATTTCCCAGGGGCTCCCAGGGGCTCCCAGGGGCTCCCAGGGTTTCCCAGGTGCTCCCAAGGGCTCCAGGTGCTCCCAGGGGTTTCCAGGGGCTTCCAGATGCTCCCAGGGGCTCCAGGTGCTCCCAGGTGCTCCCAGGGGTTTCCAGATGCTCCCAGATGCTCCCAGGGGTTCCCAGGGGCTCCTGGTGCTCCCAGGTGCTCCCAGGTGCCAGTGCCCCTTGGCTTTGCTGAGGGGACTTTGAAGGAGTTTCCTTCTGGTCTCTTCAATTCTTTCTCTGTGAGAAGGGTGCAGCTCTGTGAAACTCCCACAGACATGAACTTGTAATGTGTTTATCTCAGATAAACCTGGCAGTGCAAACAATAAAGGAACTCATTAATTTGCAGCTGTATGTAGCTCTGAGAGAAATGCTTTCGATCCTGCTTCTCAAGCTTCCCAGTGGGTTACTCTTTTTTTCTTTTTTTGGAATGTACATAGCTCCAAAATACTGTTTTCTATCTAAAATAATAAATAAATCTTCCACATGACTGCATGGTGAACCTGAGCATCTCTTTTGCTAAATCCAGACTATTAATTTCATTTCGTTATGATTCAATAACTGCTGAAAGTATGAAGAGCTGATAAAAGAAAATGCAGTAGAGGCCAGGTAAGACATCTCATGGAGAGGTTCAGCTTTCCCAGTATATGATAAAATCAATATCAATAAATTCAAAGTTAAACCTTTGTGTGAGTTTCACAATTCAGAAATGGAACCACACATACAAGAAGCAGGACTTGCATAATGCAGTTATTATCCCTAATTACTGCTCAGCTGCATGACTTGCTTACAGCAAAATTGCCACAAAATGCAGAGCAGCTTTCTGCTTCATAAGATTCTTTGCCTTCCTATTAAGCTTCTGAAATATTGCTCTGAGAAGGAGTCTTGCAGAAATCATAAGAACAAGATCAGGTTCTTCACTGGCAGCTCACTGTGGGCCAGCCATTCGCATTTACTGAACTTCTGATGAATTTATCTAAAAAACAAACAGTGCTTTTTGGCATTTCCTGTTTGATCAAGCCCTCCTAGCAGCAGGCTGCAGCTGCAAACCTTTGGAACTCGGGCATTTCTGCTTGTTTGCCATTGAAATTCCTGTCAGGAGTGCCTTGGAGTCAGGGAGAGCTGGTGTGGGCTCCCAGCTCCATCCTGGGCGAGGCTCACACACATCTGAGGCTCCTCTGCCCCTCCTGCTCTGTTGGTCTGGTGGCACCCAGAGCTTTGGCTGCTCTGTTGGCCAGAAGGGAAGGTCACAGGTGATCACAGTTCTTCTACCCTGGCTTCTTTTTTGGCTCAGATTCTGAGCAAATGGAGGTTTAATTAGCACTGTGCATTCTGATTGTCCTGGTGCAGCAGGGATGGGCTCTGCTGCTGTGGCTCCTGAAGCTGCCACAAAACAAGGAAAGAGCAATTTTCCAGCATGACCCCAATCAGGTCTGTGCTTTTTGCCACTTCTGTGTTTAATGTGGCAAAGGAGGGGAGCTGGGGGGGTGCACTGAGCAACTGAGCTCTCTTTTGGATCCCATGGCTCTTGGGAATTGAGGAACAACGTGAGCATTTGTTGTTTCTTACATAAAGTGGAGCAACCAGCACTGTCTTGACAAACCTGTTGAAATAACTCACAACTGGGTGGTTTCTCTGCAGGAATAAATACACTCTAAGGTCACTCTGCTCCCCTGCATCTGCAGGCATTCTAGGACAACAAAAGGTAAAGATTTATTTTTATTTCATTTCATTTCATTTCATTTCATTTCATTTCATTTCATTTCATTTCGTTTCGTTTCGTTTCGTTTTCATTTATTTTATTTTATTTTATTTTATTTTATTTTATTTTATATCTTATTTTATTTTATTTTATTTTATTTTAATACAAACAGAAGAAAAAGCTCCGTATTTTCAGTCTTTAAATGATCTCTGCAATGCCATGTCATAGCTCTAACAAGGTCTGATTGCTTTGCTGATCAAATCTTAGCTTAGCAGTGCTCTGATAAAAAGGTATTAATGAGTTCTTGGCTGCTACTCTTTTTCTGTCAGACAGGAAGATAAACTGGACCAGTTTAATTGGAAAATGGGCACTGGAGCAGCAGCAGGGTGTGTGGGGAGATCCCATCTCCTGCCCTGCAGTGAGTGACTGAATTGGCCTCTGGTGGAGAGGCTTTGGTGCCCAGGAGATGCAGAACAGGACACAATTGCAGTGTGGGGGTTTCAGAGAGAGGCTTTGGTGCCCAGGAGATGCAGAACAGGACACAATTGCAGTGTGGGGTTTTCAGAAGTGCTTCCCTGGGGGTATCTGGGAGCCTCTCGGGCAGTTTTGCAATTTGTAGTGTAGGGTGTATAAATTGACTTCAATGATTAATTCAGGCAGTTGTTTTTACGGATATGCTTTGGGGTGTTTTGTACTGAATTCTGTCTGCGTTTGTTTCTCATTCCCCCTGGTTTGTGGCTTTACAGCCCCTGGTTCTTTAGAAAACTGGAGCAGCCACGTCAGCATTGTCCAGCCTCTCTCTGTGCCACTCCAGACAGGACCAGGGGGAAAGGGAATAAACCAGCTCAGGCTGCACTGGCATTTCTGTGAGAATTCCCTGGGCTAACACAGCTCTGGCAAGACGAGCACATGTGAAGGGTCACCTGCTAGAGCTGCTTGCTTTTGGAATAAGGAGGTGAGGCTGGAGGTGGTTATCTCCAGCAAAGGGAGGCTTAGGTTTGTCATTTCTCACCTCTGGCACTTTGTTAAACTCACCTGCCAAGGAAAACAGCAGAACAAAGTTCCAGGGTGTCCCTGGCTCTCCGAACACCCAGAGCTGATGGGCTGGTCAGATGCAGTTCCCTTGCAGGCTCTGGGGTAAATCCTGCTTGTGTTTCTAGGAAGACAAGCACTGTAGGGCAGCACTGGGGCTCTGTCTGTGCTCACAGGCCAGCAGCAGCCAGGGCTGTTCGAGCTGCGGGTCTGGAACGCTCCAGCCTCCCTGGGGGCTGCTCTGGCTAACGAGGATCTGTAATTAATGAATCACCAGTGTTCCAGCGGCTGCCCTGACAGCCGGAGCCGTTCCCTTTGCCCAGCACAGATCCCCTTCCCCTTCCCCTCCTGCCCTTTGCCCAGCACAGATCCCCTTCCCCTTCCCCTCCTGCCCCTTGCCCAGCACAGATCCCCTTCCCCTTCCCCTCCTGCCCTTTGCCCAGCACAGATCCCCTTCCCCTTCCCCTCCTGCCCCTTGCCCAGCACAGATCCCCTTCCCCTTCCCCTCCTGCCCCTTGCCCAGCACAGATCCCCTTCCCCTTCCCCTNCCTTCCCTTCCTGCCCCTTGCCCAGCACAGATCCCCTTCCCCTTCCCCTCCTGCCCCTTGCCCAGCACAGAGCTCACTGGGCTGGGCTGGGCTGGGCTCTGTCGCGGCGGGGGGGTTGAGCACACACCGATTCAGTTTTAATTACAGAAATTACAGTTGGTCTTTTCCGCTCTAGCTGAAGTAGAAGTACTTAGGCACTGACCTGGAGACATCCAATTAGCTCCCTCTGAAAGCCGCCACATAATGACTTGTTAAAGACTTCCCTGACGCCGCATTGTGGGCAGCGATAATTGTTTGCTGCACTCAGAGTATGACTTCGTTCTGAGTCAATGGATAACTTTTCTAATTCCCGGGAAATGCTTCTGTGTCCTGCTGCGAGCCGCAGTTATTCCTTAAGGCGATGCTTTTGTCTGCACGGGGAGCTGCAGCCCTAAGAGCAGAATCCCTTCCCTGCCCATCTCCCATTCCCACCTGCCCATCCCGCAGCCCATCCCCACCCTCTGTGTTGCTCCCGGGCTTTGAGACGAAGCCTCCCGAGATGCTGAATGCTTGCAGCATTCTACCACGGGTGCTAATTCTTGCTGTTTAGGGCAGGAAAAGCTTCCCAATTTTTTCCGTGCTGCCTGGATAGTTCCAGCTCCTGCTGATATTCCAGAGGAAGCTGTGCTGTACTCCCTCTGAGTGCTCCTCTGGCAGATTTCTTGCTGCTCTCCTCTAGCCCAGCTCCCCAGTGTGCTGCCCTGAGCACCGTTTATTGCATTTTTAACCAATTCCTAATCCCTCCTGAAAATCCCTTCCAGTAAATAAAGCTTATTTCCACAGGCCCATTACATCCATCCCAGGGTTACTTGCACTCCTCTTGAATGCGGGATCTTCTTATTGTTTACATTTTTGACATCATAAAATGAAGACATCCTGGCACATCTGGAGTTTCCAGCAGGGGAGATTTGTTTGTCTCTCCCTAAACCCTTTCCCTCTGCACCCTGAGCCCGAAGGTTGGCAGGGATAAATGAAATGAATGGTACAGCTCCTCCCTGCCATGACTCAGAGCAAGTTTTTCATCAAGCTGAAATTATAATCAGCGATGACAAAAGTGGCAGGATGCCAGAGGGATGATCCATGGAGCAAGGAGGAGACAGGAAACTCCACCTGGAGTCTGGAGCTGAGACAATCCATGGCCAAGCAGCTCCAGGGATGTCCCTGGTCCTGCTGTCCCAGGACAGGGCTGTTGTTCTGGGGCAGGATTCCTTGGATCTTTGCTCCTCTGGGGAACTGCTCGCACTTCCAGACTCTCCAGTCCCTGCCATCAGCCTGAGCCTGAGAACTGCTCTGAGATCGTGATTTCTGGGGGCAGGAGGAGCTCCAGCTGTGCTGTACAATATCAAAAGGCACAAATGCTGCAAAACGTTGCCTTCCAGCTTAGGGCTGAGGCAGGTAAGTTACAAACACACCTGGAGGGAAGAACACTGGACCACATTCTGCCCGAGTTCAGAACAGCTGGGGCTGATTCTGGTCTTACTGGCCCAGAGATTTTGGTTTTCTTAGGCCTGTAGCACTTCCTGGTTAAAGACAACAATAAAAATAACAGATTTAGGTTTGCTTTGATTTTTCTTAATCCAATATTTTCCTGTCTAAACTTCCCATGAGGTGTTCCCTGCAGGGTGAATTTGGCCCGCAGGGGAGGCAGAGTGCAGGGTGAGAGTTGCTGTCTGAAGAGGGAAAAGTAAATTTACCTCCAGAAGGAAAGGAAACAAAGGCAATATTTATCCACAGTGGTGCTGCTATAGAGACCAGGCCATTTCAAACAGCAAGAATAAAGAGAGATGTGTGCTAAATTATCTCTGCTTGGTTCTGTCTCTGGCAGGCTCATTCCCATCCCTGCCTGCTGCCCTGGCTCTGAACAACAGCTCCACCACTATTTCTATAGAAGCTTAGACTTACAAAAAACTCTAGATCTGTGGAGCTGGATGATTTCATTTGACTTTGACAATGAGGTTCCAGCCTTTAGAAAAGAGCTCTCCAGTCTCTTTCCCAGACTCCAAATTAAAAGAATAATTTGTCACGGAAAAGTACAAAAATGGGCTTAAGGAGAATGAAAGTAACATTGATTTTTTTTTTCCTCTGGATAAAAATGTACCTCAGAAGTTGAAAGGAAAAGATGCAAATGAAGAAGGCTGATTTAGGCACCGCTGCAGATCACGCACATTCCGTGACTCTTTGTTTATTTGGGGATGTGAACTGAAAATAAAACAAACGTGGCACGGATTTTTAAGTGGGTTTCCAGAAATCTTTCAGCCAATTCTGTTTTGTCCTATTTATAACCTGTCAGCATCAGTAGGTGTAGAAAACAAACCTGCATTGCACTGCACCTCTGTCTTCCTGTGCAGGTGTGTAAAGCACAACTCAGGTGCCACACACCTGGAAAGGTTCCTTCAGTGTCCCAAAACCACCCCTGGCCAAGCTGCAGTGGCTTTGCTGCTCTGCTGGGGTCTCCCTGACCTCCAACAGGTGACAGCCACCACGAGCAATGGGAATGGCAGTGTTTTGTACACCTGGGATCCACCCCTGGAGATCATCCCTTGGGATCCTCCCCTGGGGATCCATCCCTTGGGATCCTCCCCTGGGGATCCATCCCTTGGGATCCTCCCCTGGGGATCCATCCCTTGGGATCCTCCCCTGGGGATCCATCCCTCCTTTCTGCCAGGATGAGGAGCTGGAGCTGGGACTGGCAGCCACCCCAAACCCCAGCAGCAGCATTTCTGGCTCTGGTGTTCCCAGAGCTGTGCAGGGCACACTTTGAAACCCCCTGATCAAACTGTCCCCACAGAGCTCAGGGGGTGGCTGATGTTGGACTGGAGCTCCTGCTGGGATCTGGGGAAGATCCAAGTCCTCAATCACAGCCCCCAGGGACAAATTGCCTTTAGGGGGTAGGATCTGTGACAGGCACCTGGATTTCAGTCACCTGCACCAGGAGTAAAAGTGATGCCCAATATACAAATGTTGTGTCTTGTTCTGACCACACAGTGGTGAAAAAAAACAAGTAAATAGATAAATAAAGGGCTTTTTGTGGAGTATTTCCTCTATTTGTGTACCCAGAGCAGGTCAGACTCATGTTCTGGAGGATTTTCTGTGTGGTTTTGTGGGGGGCTCATGAAGACTCAGCCAATAAACAGTGCATTTGTTATCCTGGTAGGACATGGCAAAAAATGATTTTGTCTCTTTTTAGTCATCACACGTTGGTGCTCTCAGTGAGGCACTTCACATAACAACTCCTATTTGACATTGCTGCTAAACAATCCAGCCAGAAGTGGTTTGGTGTGCTATTTTCACATTTCACCTGAGATGGAAACAGAGAGCATATTTCTGTGGCCCTGCTCCAGGCAGCTCTCCATGGACACAGGTGAGTGCCAGGGAAAGCCCCCAGCTGCAGGGTTTGTGCTCAGCTGGATCCACCTCTCAGAAGCCAAATTTTCCTCCTCTATCTTTGCTTTTTGCTTGGGATCTCCTGTATGAAAAAGAAGGAGCCCAGGTGCTTTATGTACAGAAAGTGGATGTGCCCAGGACTCTCCTGCACTGAGCTGCTCATTGCTCTCAGGTGTTCTGAGGCTGTGTGGAATTGGGAGCTGTTAGCTTCAGAAATGATCTGGAGGGGATTAATAATGAATAGAAAACTGGGCTATTGAAAGGCATCAAGTGTTCCCCAGGGAAGAGAACATGCTCCACCTTTTAATTGTGTGATCCTGGAGGCTGGGGGGTGTTTCCATGCTGGGAACCAGGTGGGAGTGTCACCCACAGCAGGGCTTTGCATGTCAGAGGTACTGATGGAAATGTTCAGAATATTTTTATAGGCACCTGTGAATTATTAATGGGGCTAATACTGTCATCATGTCAGCTGAATTATTGATGCAGGCTGAGTTCAGGGGCCGTGGTCTGTGAGTGCACATTCCCCTGAGGGACAATCTTGGAGAGTGGAGCCCAAGCCATGGTGATCCATGTCCATGTGCACCTCCCTCCACCCTCTGCAGCTCTCACTGAGCCTTCCTCTCCATCACTGCTGAGGCCTGGGGATCTTCATCAAGTCCTTTTCCCTACTGCTTTGGTTTCTCCAGCTTTTCCTGAAGCGTGTGTGTGCTTTAATAAAGATGATGAAATCAATGCTAAATTACGTGCCACATTTTTTTTGGCCAGCATCAAAATCAAGGACACTTTATCAGCTGTTCTGAAAGCCAGACTTGGAGAATAGAGCAACAGCAGCTCCAGTCAGCTTTCCTCTCACCATTAGGGTAATTACTTGATGGAACTTTGTTGATGATGGAATTGTAGATAGCTTAGAACGTTCCAGTATGTGTCTGTCTGCATCTTCCAGGGTCTAAAAGCTCCACAGGACTGACTCTGTGCAACAAAGTCACCCCTGGACTGAAATTCATTCTCCTGCATTCATTAGGTGTGTTGGAAATTGTCACCTCATGGGTAAGAGTGCTGGGGGCTGTGGGCTCATGAACACACACAGGACATTCTTCATTCCCAGGTCTTTTACCTCCTCAAGGCATGATGTCATACCAGGGCTGGAAAATCCAGACAAAAATGACCCCCAGGCTGGGAAATACCACAATGTCTGAGCCATACTGAGGTGATTTGCAGTTTTGCCAGTCCTTTTCAGCCTTACTCTCTTTGCAGCCTTTAAACTGTATGAAAAACAGCAAAGAAAGGGTAAGGCAATTATTCAACCTCATGAAACAAAAGCAGTTAATTGTATTTTCTCCTCATTCTCTTTTATGTTTGTGAACTTTAGGCCTTGTAGCATATTTTCTGTCCCCAGTTATGAGTCAGTGGTCAGGATGGGGTTTCCATCCAGAAGAAGTTTTCCTTGCCCTCTTTTTCACAATCCCTCCCATCCCTGCTGGGCTCCCAGGGGTCACTGCTGGGGCTGCTGCCCAGGACTGAGCAAAGCCCAGGCTGCTGCTCCCAGGCTGCTCTTCAGCTCCTCCCTGATGATAATTCTCCATGCCCAGGGGTTCTGATACTTAATTCTGCTTTCTGTTGCTGTTCCTTGTCCTTTGACCTGTGACAGAGGGAACAAAGTGAAGTGCAGGGTCATTTCTTCCTGCCGTACATGGGCATACATGGAAAATTGGGGATGTTTTATTATCCAGTTGCAGCTGCTGTTTGCTTTGCTCTGCTCTGGCTTCTTGGCATGTTTTATAGCAGGGTCTGGAAAATCAATTTTTCTTCTCCCAGCTACAAAGCAGTACATGTGCTCTTAAACAAAACCCTGTCATTCTGACCAACATCTTTAGTTTTTCTTCCCTGGTGTTGTCACGACATCTACTTCAGTCCCATATATTTGCTCTTTAATTTTAGTGTTGCTTTTAGTGATCTTGCTTAGTTTAAGAATGCTGTCAAACAACAGATTTTACCAAAGGGCTGCATGTGTATCTAGTGTTTCTCCAAAAGGAGTTGCTTTATTTTGATTATGCTTTCTGAACTGTAAAACTTCACTGGTTTCTTTCTTCTCTCTTCCTTGTTTACTACATATCTTCTTGTTTAAGGAAGTTGGATGGATTAGTGGTGGGAGTCACAGCTTAGCTGCTCCTCAGATGGGGATTAGTGGGAGAAAAAGGACCAAAAATGTTTTATTGCTGCTTTGATGGGCAGCCAGGCGTGTCCCTGCAGCTCTATGTCCCCATGGCAGGGACGTGGCATGGTGTCTGTGAGAGGATCCAGGGCAATCCAAATCCTGATTTAAGCAGGAATTTGAAAAGGTACTTTTGTAATAGCAACCTCTTAGATTTGTCTTTAGACTTTTAAGGCAACCTTAAAAAACAAATTCTGGAGGAGAGCAGGATATTGCTGCATGGACTCCCAGGAGCAGGGCTGTGCCACGTGCTGGCTCAACAGTCCTCAGATTCTTTTGGGGGCTAGTTAAAGATATTCTCATTAAAAAGGTCTTCAAGTTGTTTTGTTTTTCAATAGAATACGTTTTTCAGAAGAATATGTTGATTTCTCTATAAAACCCAGCATTTCTCTACAAAAATTCTGCGTTTTTCGGTCACACCTGTGGCTGTGCAGGGTGTCCAACCCTCGTTAGTGAACAGCTGAAAGCAATATCTTGTGTGTGGGGACATGTGCTCTTCCTGCTTCCCTGCTGCTCCTCTTTCCCAGAAAAACTCCCAGTGCTGCTTTCCTCCGTGCCATGTGTTGGTCTCACTTTCCTGGGTTTTTATTTTACATTTCTTTAAACTCCAGCAACGCTTAAAATTCAGGCCAAGCCTGGAGCTCTGGAATGGAACACCTTCAGCCATCAATTTTCAATTCCTCACGTAAGAAGAGACTGAATCACCAGCTGGTGAGTCTGGGAGATGAAGTGAGGACACCCCAGTGCAGGTAGGGCAGTTTAACATTCCTGTCTGAGCTGTTGCTTTTTCTTGTGTTGCCAAAACTCTGCTTTTGCACAGCCTTGGCCCCCAGGGCAGAGAGAGCCTGGCAGGGCTGCTGCTGCTGGGAAGGAGGGACTGCACTGGTGCAGCTGCTGCATGGGCAGGGCTGGGGTGTGTGCCTGCCAGGCTCCCCTGCAGAAAAACTGCACTTGGAGGTTTCCTTGCAGGGCTCTGTTTGTCCCTGTGCAAACTCCAGGCACAGCAGCAGTTCTGCAGCTGGGACCTGGCTGCAGTGGAGTTAATGTTGTTCTTGGCTCCAGTGGAGGCAGAAACCCTCCCTGACTCCCTCTGGTGCAGAAGGCTGAGCCCTTGTTGATGATAACAGAGCTTTTAACTCCCTTTCTCCGTGCAGACCTCAGTCCTGCAGATAAGTGCTGTCAGTACGGGGGGTATTAGTACATAACACAATTTCTTGCTGCTTGTCTCTTTTTATAAGAGCTCTTCATCTTGTTACCAGGCAGTCAATGCTATTAGAACCAAGCATGCAGCCCCACAGAGGCTGAGCTTCTCTGTCCAAGCTTATTTGGAATTATACTGACATGAGAGTTTTGGTGATTTGGGATTTATTTATGGCTCTTGTGATGGTGACAGCACACTTGTGGCTGGGTTTGGGGGTCTGAGACCCTTTGGAGCCTCTTGGACTTGCAGAAGCAGCCACCCCTCTGCTGCAGACACTCCAGAGGTGAAAAGGGGAGGCTGGCAGGGACATTCCTGGTGCCATCAGCTCTTTGCACAGTGGGAGGGTGGGTGCCCTGTTGGAGTTTGTCTGGGTTTCTCTTTGAGAGAGAGTAAAACTCCTAGTAATGTCCTTCATTAGTGCTTTGTTTTCCCCTTTCTGCTCACATCCTGAACATCAGCCACCCCAAGGGGTTTCCAAAGGTCCTGTGCCTGCTGGGGCAAAACTACCATGGAAGAAGGCAGTGGCAGAGCTTGGGATAATCCATTTTCCTGGAACAAAACCTGTGCACACCTGGAACTCACACACCTGCAGGCTGTAAGGGTGAATCTATCTGGAGATCCAAGGCCTCTGATCACTGGGATCATCCAGGTGCAGGGAATAAGGCCATGGAATTCACTGGAACTAAAAAAATAAAAGTGTGTGTGTGGGGAAGCATCCAGAGCAATTTAGGAAGCCCAGCTCTGAAGGAGCATTTCATATTTGGATTCTGAGCCCAGTGGCACAGTCAGTTCAGTCCAATTTCAGTGGTGGAGCTGATTCTGTGAGACTCACACAAGCAGGAGGGTACTTTACAAGGTGAGCTTTGTATTCAGGTCTCACAGGATCAGGCTGAAAAGGCTATAAACCTCCTTCTCTCAAGAAATTCCCATCTAGCCAAATATTTAAGAAGCAATCAGGGCTTAACAAGCATCCAATTTATTCACCATCTTAACAAAACAGGCTTGATTTTTTTTTTTACTAGTTTGCTTCTCAAGAGTTGCAAACATAACCAGTGGAGATTGCTACTAGGAAATGTCACCTTCTTTATTATTCTATTTGTTTGTGTGATTAGAGTCCAGGGTAGTAGTTTCCATCTATATTAAGAATGTAACTATTTTCCAGCCTGCGTGCCTGAAGTTTTCCTAATAATAATTTAAAAAAAAAATACTTACAGGAGGTTTTCTTAGTGCACGAGCCTGGGAATAGGTCACAGTTTGCCACCTTCTGGTTTTGCCATTTGGAAAAAGCTGATTTTGGGGCAGGAATCGCTTCTGGCCACTGGTGAGCAGCAGCTGCAGCGAGGTGCAGCGAAGCGGCCCCTGCTGAAGCATTTCTGTGCCTTTGAGAGAGTGGATTTTTTCTTTTTTTTCTGTGTTCATTACGGCTTCTTTGCTTAGGGGAGCGATCCCACCCGGTACCAAACTCCACTCTTCCCCTGAGGGCACCTTCTGTGCTTTCAAACCAGCTCCGTAAAGCGCTGATTGTTGCCTGGTTAAGGAGAGCTCTAATGACCCCATCTCATTTCCCTGATTTAATGAGCAGAGCAAATCAGTGGCACTGCCAGCTTGTGGAACACAATTCAGCACCAAACCCTCCACCAGCCTGGAGGAACTCAAACGCTGAGATCCCCCCGGTGACCTGGAGGGTGGGAAGAGGTGACAGAGCTGGTAACTGGCTCGGGCTGGAGCTGGGGGGTTTCTGTGGGCGCAAAGAGGGCGAGTTTGGGGTGTCTGTGCCAGGCACGAGGAGCTGGTGCTTTGTGTTCCCAGCGGGACAGGGAGGGTGGCCCGCAGGGTCCCTTCCAGCCGGTGCAGCCCCTGGAATGGCAGCGCGGGTGGGATCGCTGCTGCCCACCCCCGCCGAGGGGCTGGGGAAGGTGGAGCCTCTTTGGGGCCGAGGTGATGAGGAGTTTTCGAGTATTTGGAATTTTACTCGTTGGGAATAAAGAGATCTAAAAGCAGAGTCAGCCTGTCCTCAAAAGAACCGTGGACACAGGACCTGTCTGGCACCTCCGCCTGTGGCAAACCACAGGAGAGAGCAGCTGAGATCTCTGGGCGGAATGATGCATCTCAAGGGACTGCAGGTGGATTTTAAACCCCGTAACTGAATAAAACTGTAATTTTAAACCCTGAGAGCTGAATTACTGAGGTAACTCTAAAGGGACACGCGACTGTGCAGCCCTTGGGATCATTTTGCTTCGAGAGTTAAGCTCCGGTCCTTGGCGATTAAACCTCGACAGCCGAGAGATCTCTGCTGGGAGATGCTCCCTCACACTCAGACGTTCACCCAGATCTCCTGGCTCACCTTGATTGATGTTGTTCATTAGCAAGACCTTGAATGCCAAGAAAATAACCCTTGGGAAAGCTCCTGCACTGTGCGATTCAAATGTAAATGTGCATTTCACCGCGATCGCCTGCCCTCCTCTCAGTTTGGGGAGTGGATCCTTGTCCTCAGGCACCGTGTTCAGGTATTGCTCCTTCTGAGAGCAGCTGGAAAGGAGAAGGCAAACAGGCCCTGCTTGTAATCCCAGTGAGTTTTGAGTTTTGTGGATTTTTGTAGGTTCAGTTTAGGACTGAATGAAATAACTGAGCTTGCTAGGAAATGTTGGATGACATGGGAATGTGAGAAGTCTCTTAGTGGGGACCCTTCTTGGTCTTGTACTTAATTTCCTCTTGGCTCTTTTGACCCAAAGTCTGTCCACTCAATGAAAAGATTTCAGTGAAAGGATCCCATTGCAATTCCTGGTTTACAGATTGTTCCTCTGCACATTAAATAATCTGAAGTGTTTGAAGGACAGGTAGGGAATGGTCTTCAGCAAGAGGCAGTGGCCTTGAAAATCTCATTTTAAAACAGAGATGAAAGGAGGGATTTAGAACCATGAGACAATACGATGGTATAAGAGGTAATTAATTCTAGTGAGAGTTATTTTCTGTCTTTATTAGAGAGGTTATTAATTGGTTCTTAAGTGCTGTAGATTTAGGATGCTTTGGACTGGTGAGACCTCCCTTTTGAGCTGCAGTAGTGCTCCAGGACTTGTACCTGGGACAGGTGTTCACTGTCCCCTTGGTGCTTTTTAGTGGCAAAGAAAGATTTGGACCTTGACCTAAAAAGTTCATTAAAATGATTTGTCTGCATTTTGTCCAGTTTATATTTAGCATTTCCTGGGCATGTGCAAGCAACTCTTGGCTTGAGCAGATTCCAGCCTAAGGCTTTGCAAGCAAACAGAGGCCAGGGTGAGCAGGACCTGTATAAATTAATTAGGAGAATTCACTGTAACTCACAATCTGTCAGCAGAGGAGTTTTAAGGTCACTCTCCAATTGTTGTCCAGGCCCATATAACGCTATTTTGCAGTTCTGGTGGTGTTTTTCAAAGCTCAGATATCTCCTTACCATCATCCCTGCTACATGGCTCCTTCAAAATTCCAATTATGGGCCATCCCAGGTAAACTTTATTTATTTATTTCAAGTTATTCTGTCGAGTCTTTAGTGGGAACAAGGCACTATCACTCTGCTCCTGGAAATTATTCCTTCAAGACATTTGAATCTGGACTGTCTTGTTGTAACACCTCAGAACAAGGCACCAGGAGCTGTGTTGCTGCTCCTTCTGTTGGTAGCAGGTAGGAGGGGGCAGAGTGTGAAATAGGGAGGGTGTCATATTCAGTGTTATTCCACCGCATAGTTACAGAAATATGAAATAATTTAAAATACTCCAACCAGTGCTGCCGCAGGTTGGAAGATGAGCTTGAAACCTCAGATTTTATCCCATCGCCCAGGGTGACATTTTCATGTAGATCTCTCTGAAGAGTGGAGCAGAAATGACCCTTCCCCTCTGGACACCTGCCCTGGACCCCTCCAAGGCTCTGGCCCTGGTTTTCCCCTGGATTAAGTGCAGTTGCCCTGTGGCAGCCCCACCCTGAGCACAGGAACCTGCTGGGAGTGTGAGCAGCCCTGGGAACGCTCTGGAAGCAGGAATTGTGCAGTGCCCGAGCAGCTGCCACTGAGCCTGGGCACGGCCCCAGGCACAGGCACCACTGGCAGGGAGGCAGCAAGGGGATTGCAGCCACACTCTCTTTGGGTTTGCCTTTTCTGGGAGCTGGTTTTGACTGGGAACGTGAACATAATGGCACTTGAGCAGATCGTTCCTTTGCCTCCCATGTGGAATGCTTGAGCTGTCTCAGCAGGCTCTGTCTGAAGGACAGGCCTGGGAGAGGACAGAGCTGTGAGACACTGTCCCTGTGCTGGGAAATCTGGAGCTGATTGAAGGGTCTGTTACAGCTTCTTTCCCTTCAGGTGGCATCTCTGGATGGGGGGGTTGGGTTTGTCGTGTTTGAGCCAACAATGAGAGGCCAAAAGCTGCTTGGAGGAGCAAAGGTTCTTCCCAGGAGAAGGCAAGGCAGAGAGCAGCCTGCAAGGGCTGCTGGTGTCAGGAGTGTTTGCATCTGCTGCTGGCTGGGGCTTGAGGGGTGTGGAGGGAGCTGTGAGGGAAAATCAGGGAAGAGAAGTGAGAAAGAGAAGGGTGGGAAGGAAGGGACAGCAAAGGTCAGGAGCAGTGCCAGTGCTGAAGGTGTACAAATGGCTGCTGCTGAATGAATGGTGAGGTACTGAACAAATAGTAATTAAAATCCCAGCTACTATGTAAATGCCAGATTAGAGCTGTGATCTTTTTGCAGACTCTCCTTGGAGGTGAGTGGGAGTCTGTACGTTACCCTTGGGAAAGCTTCAGCCTAAATATATGCTCAAAGCCAGGGAGATTCAGACTTCTCCCTGGCACGAGCTGACGTCCCTCTGACACGTCCCAGCAACACCCCGAGGTGTCTCTGAGGTTTCAGTGCTCAGGCTTTCCAGCAGGGTAATTTCTCTGTTCTCCTGCAGGTGAAGGTGTTTCACTGATGCTCTCCTTTCCACAGCACTGGGCTGTCTGGATTTCTGCCCTGACCCAGCACTGAGCATTTCACCTGCTCTGAAAGGTGTGGCCATGGAAGCCTGTGGGGGAAATGATGCTCTCACCTGGGCAGGGAGGATTCCAGGCTCCCATGGAATCTGGAGTCTCCCAGGGCAGCCACAGGGTGCTGTGCTCACCCTGAGGCTGGCGAGGGCAGAGTGCAGGGGCTGGGGGGAAAAGCTATTGACAACTTATTTGCTGAACACATCTCTATAGTTCTGTTTCCGTGGCAACCCTGATGTGAAATGTGTTGCTAGAAAAACATTAGTTACTATAGAAACATCTTCCCTGTGAAAAGTTTACTTTGTAACACATGATACCTAATATTAGTTTTTTTAAGCTAAACCACCCACGTGTGTGCTGGGCTCCATAAACAGATCATTGTACTCAGGGTGACAGAGCTGAGTCAGGACCTACCTGTCCTCCCTCAAACCCTCTGCTGGCCCTGCCTACCCCCAGAACGAGCAGCAGTGAAGGCAACAGAAATGTTGTGTTATCCAGGATGTGCTGGACTCTGGGTGTATCTGTACCTGCAGTATCAGCTGAGACCCCTGGTTTTGTGGAAAATCAGTAATTTTGGTTTTCAGTGGATTTATTTTTTTTCATATTTAGGGGAAAAAAAACCCACAAAAAACCACCTTACAAATGCCCCACCCTGAGTTACTGGGCTGCACCACTCAGCCCCTCCCTAACAGCCAGCAGGACTTGAGAACTGGGGGGGAAGGTTTGCTTGGCTTTGTCAGGGTCTGCTCTAAAACAGCTGCCTGGGAGTGAGGCTTGGATCTGCTCCTTCACGGGAGGGTTGAGCTTGGAAAAGGCCTTCAAGGCATTTTCAGTAAAGGTCACAAGCATCAGCCCCCCGCTGCTGTTTCACACACAGCTCCCTGCTCGAGCCCATCTGGGACCCCCTTGCTCAGAAAGGCTGCAGGCTCTGGGAGCTCTGGGGGCTGCAGGAGCTTCCTCAGCTGTGGCTGAAACACCCCAAAAAAGCACCCAGAAACTTTTTTGTTCGTTCTTAAGTACACAGGGATTAAGGAGGGGGTTTGGGTTGCAGTTTCAGGTTTGGGGGTACATTTCAAAGATCCACCAGGTGCCTTTGTGCAGGCACTGAGCCAGTAACGGTGGGAGAAGCATAGAAGAGTCTGGTTTTTCTCCCTTAGAAGTCCTGGGGTGTTACTGAGACTCTTTTCCTAACATGGAAACATTTCCTCGGTGGCGGGGGTTTGCTTCTGCCTGGTTCTGAGCGCTGCATCACCTGAGCACACGAGAAAACAGCGGTAAATGGGAAAGAACAATTGCCCATTGTCCCCGTGCTCCCCTGGTGAATCACGGAGCTGCACGGAGCATCCCACCCCTCCAGCCAGGGAACAGCCTCGGTTGTCGCTGGGGGCTGAGCAGCAGCCTGAGGCCCGGCAGAGAGACCCGGCCCCTACAGCTTTCACGGACAAGTGGGGCTGGCAGGAAATCCATCACCTTTTCTCCCTGAATTAGCTGAAAGGTGGAGAAAAAAAAAAATCTTAATTTTGCTAATTGTACTTTTCAGTTCAGGCTGAAGTCTTCTAGGAAACAAGTTTGGTTCAGAACTTTCTCAACTTTTTTTTTTTTTTTTTTTTTTTTTTTTTTTTTTTTTTTTTTTTTTTTTTTTTTTTTTTTCTTTTTTTTTTGTTTTTTTTTTTTTTTTTTTTTTTTTTTTTTTTTTCTTCCCAGTTTTGTCGTTCAGTTTCTAGCCTAGAGGCTTCCCTCTGGGAAGATGCTGAAGGGCCATATGTTGCTGGGCTGGAGGGGGGAGCTGTTCCTGGAGCAGTGGTGGATAAAGCAGTGCAGGTGCATTGTTTTACAGGATGTAACTGAGGAGATGTCTCAGGAGTGCAGGGATGTGGGCTGTGGCACACAAATGGAAATGAGGTGCCACGGGAAGTGTTCTGCTGGTGCCTCCCCAGGGACAGAACATCCCCTGGATGTGCTGAGTGCTCCAGAAATGTGCTGGGCTAAGCCCCGTGGTTGACTCTTGCCTTGCCTGCAGGTTGGAGGGACCTGGTAAACTCCAATCCTTGGCTGAACAGAGTTTCCAAGGGAAAATGGATCCCCTAAGTGGACCTTTGCAGTAAGGATGTGTTTCTCCATCGTGGAGCTGGGGAAGGCAGGTTGCAAAAGTGGCTTCAGAGGGCCCAGTGCTGGAGATGAAGGAATAAATAGAGAAAATGGGAGATATTCTGCCAGAAATGCTGTTTCTCGAGCAGGTGCCCCTTCTGAAGGTTGGTACCTTCTCACCACTGCTGCTGGGTGTCTTTGTGCACAAAGTCTCAGATCATCTGACGTGCTTGAATGAAGGGAAGGGAAGGGATGACATCTCTGAGGGGTTCCAGCAGGATTGTGTCCTGCTGAGGTTTAGGCCATTTTGGACTGTTGTGTTTAGGAACTTGTACAAAACTTGAGTTGATGTAATTCTACCAGCCTGGTTATTTTTAACTTAAATGCTGCAATTGCAAAACTCAGGAGCGTTTCTGGGTTTTTATCCCTTCCCCAGTATGTGCCAGCTCTGTTTAATCACTGAATTTCCTGCTGTCTGATCACCTGCAAAGAGATCTCCTGCAAAGTCCTTTAGACTTCCAGGGCCTGGGGATGTGGAGTGGAGCTGGCACGAGCTGGTTTGAGGGGGACAAGGTCTGTGTCTCCTTGTCAGCCTGACAAGCACGTTGGGCAGCCTTCCTCCGAGGGATTCAAAGTCAAACGGATTAGATTGGCCTCCTGTTTTCTGAAGCAATCTGAAACTTGGAATAGACATGTGAACACACAAGCTGTTGTTTCTGGACTCCTATAATAGCCCCGTTCTTGGTGCTGCAGGAGTTTTCCTCCAAGCACATTTGTGTGGTGCAACTGTGGCATGGAGTGATTGGCGTGGCCCATCTGCCCACCCTCCCCGTGGGGCCCAGGGGACCAGAGAAAAACAAGATCTGTTCATCTGGGGGAAGGAAAAGATGATCTTCCCCCTGGCTTTGGTGTGCTCCCAGCCCCTCACTCCTCTCCCCACGTGGGTGATGCTGCTCTGGCTGCCAGGACTGACCCGGCACCTCCCTGCCCTGCACAGCTCTGGGCAGGACTTGCTCAGCAGTGCAGACAGGAAAAAGGACTTTTTGCTTCAGATGCTGCTCAGCAGAGCCCACGGGACTGTTCCCAGCACTCAGGAGCTTCCCTGGGAGGAAGGAGCCCAGGGAGCTGTGGCTGTGAGCAGGGGGAGGCTGCACAGGAGCCAAGGGCAGTGTTGGACAGGCTGCTGCCTCTGTGTCTGTGTCTCACAGCTGAGGGGAAAGGCCACAGCAGCCTCTCTGCTGCACTGGGATGGCAGCAGTGGGATGCAGGGTTGGGATACTGGGTTGTGTGGCAGTCCCAAAGCCCTCAGCATCCTGAGATGACCCCGGGCTGGTTCCTCACAGCTCACAGCTCACAGCTCACAGCCACAGTTGGTGGCTCATCACTGCAGGGAAGCTCGAGGTGAGCAGTCACCTCAGCTGGGTGCCTCGGGACACGTCCCAGGGGCTCTGAGCAAGGCTGAGCTGTGGTTTGGTCTCTGTGTTTGCTGTGCTCTGAGGAAACAAAAAACCCTGACTGGATTTTCGCTGCCAGCCTCGATCAGCCAAGGCTGTGAACATCCTGGAGGAATGGCTGAAGGCACAAGGGAGAAGGGAGGAAGGCTCTGTCCAAAAGGCACACAGGGAGGGGCTGGTGAACACTACTGCCTTGGGGAAATGGCCATGAGCATGGGCAGAGCTTCCAGTACAGCAGATTCCCTACTCAGTTGCTTTCTGCTTTGGCTTTCCTCATGTCCTTGCTGGATGATGGCTGCTCCTCGTGCATAACTTGAACTGTACTTGAGCACCTCTGGCAGTTACTCCTCTTTGACACCTCATGGATGGAAGGGCTCACACAGAGAAGGGTGCTGGCTGGAGCCAGTTTGACCTTGTGGATGGGCAGAAGAGATCTCCAGAGTTCAGGGGGTTGTGGTGCTTGTTTAGAGTGTGAGCAGTTCTGGGCCTTCCCCTGGAGATCTGGGGGTGAATTTCAGCATTGCTCCATTACTGTCCGTACAGAAGGGGAGGGAGTGCTGCACTGGGAACTTAAGGACAGAATATTCTAATTTGGGTGCCATAAATTATACCCATGAATAGGCATGTCCTGGTTTTTCAGAGGTGCTGAACACTTACAATTCTATTGACTTTGGTGGAGACTGGAATGAGTGCAGTGCATGCTTTGGATAAATCATGTTATGTAACAGAAAAATGATGGTAATTTATGTTCAAGAACTTTTCATCACGGTGCCGAGCTCTGTTCTTTGCACTTGGAGAGAATGAGAAGTTTGAGGAGTTGTGCTGAGACTCTTAATTCCCCTGCCTGGCACCTGCACAGCATTTCTGATACAGGATACCCTTTGTTGCATTCCTGACCCAGAGATGGGGCAACTGAGAAGTGTTTTAAAAGATTTTATTCCATTTTCAGTCTGATGTGAAGGGTGAGACAGTACAGGTGTTACAACTCACACCATCACAATCAGAAGCCAAACTATTTCCCAATTCCAATCCATCAGAAGCGTTTCTTGGCCTGTCAGCCTTTGCCACACAAGGCTGTTGATGCCCTAAAGCCAATCACCTAAAATCACCCCTGGTGGGCCCTGCTACAATGCACCTTTCACAGTTCTATGTTCATATTTACATGTTCCCTGTATTCCCCTTTCACAGTTCTATGTTCACATTTACATGTTCCCTGTATTCCCCTTTCACAGCTCTATGTTCATATTTACATGTTCCCTGTATTCACCTTTCACAGTTCTATGTTCATATTTACATGTTCCCTGTATTCCCCTTTCACAGCTCTATGTTCACATTTACATGTTCCCTGTATTCCCCTTTCACAGCTCTATGTTCATATTTACATGTTCCCTGTATTCCCCTTTCACAGCTCTATGTTCATATTTACATGTTCCCTGTATTCCCCTTTCACAGCTCTATGTTCATATTTACATGTTCCCTGTATTCCCCTTTCACAGCTCTATGTTCATATTTACATGTTCCCTGTATTCCCCTTTCACAGCTCTATGTTCATATTTACATGTTCCCTGTATTCCCCTTTCACAGCTCTATGTTCATATTTACATGTTCCCTGTATTCCCCTTTCACAGCTCTATGTTCATATTTACATGTTCCCTGTATTCCCCTTTCACAGCTCTATGTTCATATTTACATGTTCCCTGTATTCCCCTTTCACAGCTCTATGTTCATATTTACATGTTCCCTGTATTCCCCTTTCACAGCTCTATGTTCATATTTACATGTTCCCTGTATTCCCCTTTCCCAGTTCCATTTCTCCAGAGTGCCTGCTCTGTTTGCAAGGCCATCCTTTCAAACTTGTTCCCAGCTCCATTTCTCTCTCAGCAGTGCCTGTCCTGCCCCATGGCCTTTCTCAGGCAGCATTTTCCATCTCAGGGTTTGCACACAGATGCACGAGGCTGTATGAGCCCTCTGCCAGACTTTGGGAATTCCCCACAAATCCATTTCTCTCCTGTAACACAGAGGATTCTCTCCTGTAACACAGAGGATTCTCTCCTGTAGCACAGGATTCTCTCCTGTAGCACAGAGGATTCTCTCCTGTAGCACAGGGGATTCTCTCCTGTAGCACAGGGGATTCTCTCCTGTAACACAGAGGATTCTCTCCTGTAGCACAGGGGATTCTCTCCTGTAGCACAGGGGATTCTGGCTGCTGCTGGCAGGACCTGCCATCTCTGGGATCTCTGTCTCACCCTGCCCTGGGGCTGATGTTGCAATAAAGCTGAGGAGCCTCTCCTGGCAGTCCTGTCCCGTTATTTGGCAATATTAACATCCAACATCTGCCTGACCCAGGCCCTGCAGGGCAGGTGTGTGAGCAGGGGCACAGAGCCAGCAAGGGCTGGGAGCACCATTCTGCACCCCCCAGCCCCTGGTGTGTAAATCAGGGCTGCTCCCAGCCCATCCCTCCTGTCCTGGCAGGAGCAGGCCTTTGCTGCTCTCCCAGCCCTGCTGTTTGCTCTCAGGAAGGGTGCAGGGAACATCAAGTGCAAATTAAAAATAGCACTAAAAACTGAAGTGAGGAAAGCAATCAGAACACCTAAAATCCAGCACTATCTTTAATCATAAGTGGAAAAAAATGCATCGAGTGTTGTTTGATCACAATCTAAACACAGCCTAAACAACTCTTTGAATTTGTAAATGGCATGCAATAGAGGTATTTTTAGCTCATGTTGCTCAGATCTTGAGGAGGATTTTCTGTATGTTTTAGCTTATCACATTTCTTGCATAATAAGCTCTAGTTTTGCACAGCAGTTTAATTTTCTGTGAGCCTATTCTGTATGCAAATAACTTTTCTTTTGTGGTCTCCAGTGGCAAGATTATCTCCACACTGAGTGGATTTAAGGTGAAAAGAACTTTACTGAAGGACAAGATTATAATCTCTTCCTATACCTGGTTTGTCTTTCTCAGGCATGTTGTTATTACCAGTCTGCTCATGTTTAGTTCCCTCTCTTTGAAACTCCAGTGAAAATGGTAAAACTTCTTGCACCTTTAGGGAGTGCCAAAAAGCCACAGTTTTTGTTGCATTTTCTGATTGAGATGTGCCCTTTTTACTTTTCATCTATCTGCCTGAGTGTGCTTAGCAGGGTCCATCACTTTTGAGTGAGTAGAAAATGCTCTTTAATAAAATGAATAACCTGGGTTTCTGATGCGCTCTTCTGCTGATAGTGCAAGAGCTGCTGAAAAGCTCACCCTTATCTTCAGGGCATGCCAGGCTGGATTTTGTCTCCTGGAAATGGATTGAGGACTTTGGAATAGATACGGGACAGCTCCAGAAGGCAGGCCCAGCTTTGCCATGATGGAAGGGCTGGGGAGAGGCCAGGCACAGCTGGGTTTGGAGCCTTTTCCAAACAAACTGGTGCTCAGGTTTAGTTTTACAACAAAACAGAATGAATTCTCTGCTCCAGGGAGTGATGTGCCAGATGTTCCTGTGCTGCGGGGCAGTGATGGGAGTGCCCAGGGCTGTGTGCTGGGGAGGACACCTGCTGCTTGAGGCAGCTGGGAGGGAGGGAGCAAAGCCTGGAAGAGGCTGGAAAGGCAGTAAAACTTAAAGGAAGTGATAGGGAAAGGCCAGAAGGCAGGAGGAAGAGGTGGAGTTGGGCAGTGGGGCCTTTCCCCAGCAGTCCTGAGCCTCAGCCAAGCTCCCCTCCCTGCTGCTCGTGGAGAGCTGGAGCTGTGGGCCAGTGCCAGTGGGACAAATCTGCCTCTGGTGAGCAAGAAACCTGCAAATGCCAGGGGTGGAAGGGAGCCCAGTGCCCTCTGTCCCAGGATCTCAAAGGATGTGCTGCCATGAGCACAGTGGGAAATCCTGTGTTTTGGCCAATAATCCAATTCCCCACTGGTATTTAACACCTGAAGCACAACAAACAGCATTCACAGCAAGTGTGGTTCCTCCTCCCTCACTGGTGAGGATCAGTCCCAGCAGAGGCCAGCTGAGATCAGCAGGGCTGATATTGCATAATAAATTTCAGGGTTCTGGCAATTTCAGTGAAAATGGGAGCTCCTGGAGAATTGGAGATTTGTTTAGTTACAGGCGTGGCTGGAGCTGGGCTGGGAGCTGCAGTTCAGCACAGCTTTAGGAGCAGCACTGACTGCAGCCTGGACTTTCTCTACCTGTGTGCTGCTGTCCATTTGACATTTGGGGATCTCTGCCACCCCTTTGATTCATGGAGTTGTCATAGGAACTGTTCCCTGAGCTGTGTTCTGGCTTGTTCCACGAAGCACTTTGTGTTATAAAGTGTTGACAGCAAAGCACAGGGATAGATTTTTAAATGTCACCAAGGTAACTACTGGCATTCAATTACAATCTCAGATAAAGATGAATCCCCTCTGCAAACGGGACTGTGTGAAAGTCAAAATCTGTGCTGAGCATGAAGGTGATTTGTGACCCAGCACAGAATTCTCTTGTCACTCTGCAAGGTTAATTGTGCCTGCTCTGGGTTTGGTGACAGGAATGTGGCTCCATCCTCCAGCTGAACACCTGGGATGCAGCAGTTTGGGGTTTATCCTGCTCTGCTCTCTAAATGGTTCTGTGGCAGGCCCAGGGCTTATCTGAGGGAGGCTCTGTAACACCCAGGCTGACTCTGCTGGAAAGGGCATTTCTCTGGGCTTACATAAACAGCCCAGACACAGAGCAGGGCTTGTCTGCAAATCTCTTGAAACCTCAGATTGACTCATTCACTTTATGCCTGAGAAGATGAAAGTGCCAGGACTTGTAGGGATTAGGCAGAATGGACAGCTCGAGGAAAACTCCTGCTTTGGGAAAGGCTTTTAGAGCCTGGAAGAGTGAAAGTGCTTTTGTGTGTGGGATCTGAGGGGACACGAGGGGAGGAGAGAAGGGAAAGCACCAGCAGGGTGAGAGCCTGGCACAGAAAAGGTGTGGGTGGTTTGGTGCTGGAGATGGTGCTGAAGCTGGGCTCTGGCTGTGAGAGCTGCTCTGGCTCTGGGCAGTCCTTCGAGGGCAGGAGGCCCCTTGGGAGCTGTGCAGGCTCTGAGGAAATCACCCTGAAACCCCTCAAGGCTCTCATGGCCATGGAAAGGCTTCTTTCACACCAAATGTGTTCCCAGTGCCTGGCCAGGCAGGGCTGCTCCTTCCCTCACTCCTCCCCCCTTATCTCATGTCCATCTCTACATCTTCCCACAGTGATAATCACTAAAATTTAGCCAATTATACATTCATTTTCCTCTCCCATTAAGAACAGCCCTTCCTTTCTCAATAAACCACCTTATCTCTTATTTGAAGTTTCACATTAAAAGTGAAAAGAACAAAACCTGACATTGTCATTTGAGGAAAGCAATTTTATTTTAAGGTAAAGTGTTTTGTGAGCAGCATCCTGATTGCCTGGCAGAGCTAAAAATAAGTGACTGCTTAAGTAGCTGATCCACAGGTGGAGACCTGGGAGTGATGCATTTTTACATTTTTACTGCTGCCCAGTAATTCCACACCAAGCACTGTCCTGGTGCTGGGATTGTAATGGAGGGGGAGCAGTGGCCTCCTCCAGAGGTGCCCATGACAGGCTAAAGTAAAACATTTCTGTTTAAAGCAGTGCCAACAGCAGCAATCTGGTTTATCAGCACAGTTTGAGGTGTCACAGTTTGGTTTTACTCTGGTACTTGCAGGTGTTCTGTGTCTGCACAAACCCACAGGGCCCTGCTGGAGGTGGAACAGCAAACCTGGGCAAGGAACGGCTGCCTGAGAGGGCAGCAGCACCAATTTCATCTCAGAGAAGAGGTTTGAGCCCTGAATGATGTTTTCTGCCCTGCTGAGTGCAGGACATGCCCACCTGTACCTGCTGCTCCACGTGCTGCCAGCCCTGATCCCTGCAGGGCTGCTTGGTGCTGCCAGAGCCCAGATTTACTGCCTGCCTGGCAAAGCCATGGGGGCACAGGCCAGGCTGGGCTTCCTCCCCCGAAAAAGGCCTAAAAAATAAATGTAAAACTCCCTAAGATAAACGGGAAAAGTGAGCAAACCCCAAAGCACTTGGTGCTCCCTTGACAGGCAACACGAAATCCAAACAAAGGCTGGGATTCCTCAGGGATTTGCCATGTAAGGGGCCCCGTGGGGATCCAGCCTCCCCTGCCAGGACAGCTCTGTTTGGGTTTGGGTCTCGTAACTTGGGCAGTTCTTCTCTTTGTTTTAAAGCTGTCTTCTTGAGGTTTCTTTAATCATAATCCCCCTTCCATCATGAGCCTGCCTACCAACAGAATATTTGTCCTTCTTAGTGCCTCTATTTCTATCCTTCCCCCTCCATCCTCCCTCCCAGGCACACTCTTTCTTGGATTTCAGCCCTCCAAGGAGCACCACGCTGGGAGGGATTACAGTCCTGGGGTGTCTCTGCATAATCCCCCTGGGAAAAAAAAATGTAATGGCTGAGGGATTCTTGCTGCTTTCTTTCCCAAAAGATTGAGTGGCTCAGGTTCTAGAGAGCCTTTGCTCTTTGGGGAGAATTTCTCTTTCTCTGGGAATGTGGCACCAGGAGAGCTGTTTTGGGAATGTTTGGGACATTCCTGTGTGGGTACAGCTGTGGCACAACCCCAGTGCCAGCAGAGCCCCCAGGCAGCCCCACACAGAGCAATCCTGCCTGATTGCTGGGGAAAGGAGCTCTGTGTGTGTTGTTTTCAAGGCGATTTAATTAATGCAGTTTCAAGGCAGGATTCCCAGCTCCTGAGCAAACCTCTGTCCGTGGCAAAGAGCAGCCGGGCTGCTGTGGGTGTGGATTGTGCTGAGCTCACAATCAGGGGGGGAAAAGGCACTGAATGTTTTATTTGTGCCCCCAGCGAGGAGTGGCTGGGCCATCAGCACCTTCTGTGGCAGAGGGAGGCCCTGGGCTGACCCCAGGGAATTGGGGGTTTTGTGTTTGTCCGTGGGAAGGACTCACTGCAAACCCCTGGCAGAAGCTCTCAGCTGCAACTCTCTTACATCCCCTGGAAACCTCTTGTGCCTGGAAATGTTCAGTCTCAAGGGAAACCAGTACTGTAGAGAGGGAATTAAAATGGGAATATGATGTAAGGATTGATCAACTGCTCCGGAACTTTGTGAAACTGAAGTTTCTGTGCAGTTTAAAGGCATTTCCCTGCTCAGTTTTAATATATGCAAGCCACTTAGATATTTTTTCTAATGTTTTGAAATTTTTCTAGCAAGGGAAAATGGAAATAGTTTTGTTTCTCATCTCCCTCTCCTGCCTGTAGGTAAATTCTCTGGAGGTTCTATTTGACACTTTCTGAATCTCAATTCAACAGCTCTTCAGGGCATTTGTGTTAAACACACAACTTGTTCAGAGGCTCTGTTAGGTTTGAAGTGATTCAAGAGCAGAAGAAAGCAGATGGGAGGATACACTGAGTGCTTTTTGTTTTTAAAAAATGCAGTCATAGTAGAAATAGTTCTCATTCTGCCTTTGGAGATAGATATTTAAACCAGTGATTCACTGATTGTCTGGAACTTTACACTTCATGAGACAGGAGGCTGAAGGAACCCTGTCCCCTGAAGATTTGTTCCCCAAATCTGTAATTGTGGAGACAAAGCTCTGTGGATGTGGGGGAGTCTCAGGCTCTGGGCTCAGAGGCACCAAATGACACAGGAGCCTTTGGTTCTCCTGGTTCTGGTGTCAGCTCCTTCCCTGTCCACAGAGAGCTCTGAGTGCAGTGTGTGCACACCCACAGTGTTCCCTTTGGGCTCCTCTCACACTCCCATCCTGATCTGGAAGGTGGAACGAGCTGGGAGCTAAAATGCTGAATTTATCTCCACAAACACTAAGGGAACAGCTTCATTTTCCCCTTTGCATGGTCTTTTCCTGGTACATGTTTTGAATTAGAAAAGCAAGAGCTGGTGAAATTTCAATTAAATCTTAAGCAAGCCAATATATTAATTAAAAGCAATACTGATGCTCTTAATTAGCAAGGTATGAATGTGCTGCGAGCACCAGAAGTTCTACTGAGCTGGCTGGTCTGACTGATTCACCTGTATCTACCACTAATTAATGAGACATTGCAATCATTAGTGCTTTTTGTCATTTCTCGATGGGGAAGCTCTGTGTAAAGCCAGACTGCCCTGAGCAGTGTCAGGACAAGGTCTGGTGCACGTGGGGCTGTCAGAATTATTTCCCTGATGATGCAGAGGGTACTGAGCTGTTTTTCCCTCTGGTAGGAAGAGGTGACTGTACCACATGGTTTTTTTAAAAGGAATGTTTACACAAAGATGTTTGGAAAGCATCTGCTGAACACACATCTGTCATGGCAGAAGAAAAGCAGTTTGTCAACATTGGCTATAAAATTCTCAACTTTGATCTGTTTAGACAAGAGCTTGGGTGTATTAGAAGATGGATTTCATGACAATTAAGAACTTCCATCCTCAAGCACTTCAATAAATTTGGGAAGCCACTTGAGCATTCTCCAGAGCACCTTTTTGATCTGTACCAAATTACACAATTAATAACCTCTAATGAAGCAGATGCTGAGTCACAGTTTAGGTGAAGATGGTCCAGATCTCATTACTCTGGGTTGTGTTGTGCTTTTGTTGTTGTGACATGAGAGTTAAAGAGTGATGCTGGAGCTCCTTTGGTCTGCTTTTACCACACCTCACCCTTGGGTGAATTTAACTTCCCACAGAGGTTCTGCTGAAAGCAGGATCAGCTGTGGGTAGTGCTGGGTCCAAAGCACAGCCCTAGCTCCACGTCTTCTGCAGGTGACTTTAAATCACAATTCTGGGTCAGAGGCATCTCCAGGAATGTTCTCCTTGCTCCTGTCCCCCCTGCCAGGCAGGGCTGAGTTCAGAGGGTCCTGGCTGGGCTGGGGGGTGATTCCCGCCCCTCTCCTGTGCTGTGAGGGAGGAGAATGATCCAAAGGCCAGCCAAACCTGTGGGGAGCTTCCAGGCAGGAGAAATTCCAGCTCTGCTCTCTGGGCTTTGCAGGAGGGTGGAAAGAGCAAAGCCTGGTTCCAGGGGCTCTGGAGGGAAGCCCTTTGCACCTTGCTCCAGGGGGTTCCCTTGGGCATAAATGAAAGGCAGCACTCTGGAATGTTCCTCACTCTGACCCTTGGTTGTGAGGGGCTGGCTTGGCACCTCCTGGAGCTGCCCATTGACCCCTCCAGCACCTCTGCCTGCAGGTTAGAGAACACTGAATCTGTGAGCCCACCCAGCTCCCAGCTCTGGCTTCCATCCTCCTGCAAAAGCTGATGCTACTGAGTGGTTATTGCTTGCTGACACTTCAGCTCTGTGCTGGTTCCTGCCTTACAGAATTTCCTAAGCTTTGTAGAAACCCCTGAAGTCTTTGGTACAACGGCTGTCTGATCCTCACATCTTCAACAGTAATAATGAAAATCATTCAGAAATGGGGTAGAAACAAATCTTCTGTTTTCAAGCTGCACCGTGATATTGGATCTGACTTGATTCTGGGAATTTACTAGCACTGAAGAGATCAAACCATCCCCACAGAGAATTCTGGCTGGAAAACACTTACAAGCCTCAAAACCAATAGCATGAGTAAAAGTTTGTCTCCAGCACGGGGTGTATTTGCAAGCACAGAATAAATGCTGTGTTTCAGGGCAGCAGCTCCTCCAGCAGCATTTGTGTTTTCACTCTAATCCATCTGCTGGAGGTTCTGTCACTGTGCCAGAGCCTCCCATCACTTCAGGGACCTCGAGTCCTTCAGTACAAGCTGAACCTTGACATGGAATTTTTAAGGTGTGTTAGAAACAAGCAGCACGGGGGCTGCCAGCCCCTCCTGTGTGGCAGAGAAGGGTTTCTCTGGCATCTCCAGCACGGAGCAGATGGGGATCTGTGCTGAACCCCTCTGCAGGGCCACTGCTGGGCAGGACCCTGAATGCTCCCCTGGGTGGCTCCTGGCTGTAAACAAGAGAAATAATGAACCTCAGGTAGGATCTGGGAGCTCACAGTGCTGGCCTGTAGCTCTCAAGGTGGACATAAAGGCACAGCAATTTAACTTCTTTTTTTCATTTGGCATGAGCAGCTTCCACCTGAATTGGGAAGAGCTGGATGTTGTGTTTGAGTTCACGTCTGAAATTGGCTCTGAGTTTGCTCAGGGCCATTGCAAGTGGCTCCTTGCAAGACTTCAGTGATGATGGATGGCCCTGAACTCTGAATTCCCAGCAGGGCAGCAGTGGGAGAAGGTTCTGAGATGCATCTGACAAAGCTGGCTGGAGCCTGGGTGTTGGTGGCTCTGTGGGGGTATCCATTGCAGCCCCATCTGTTGTTTGCAGTGCTCTGAGCAGGGAAGCACTGGGGTCTCCAGGCATGAGAAGGAAACCCATATGGTTTTTGGTTGGCAAAATCCTCTGGCACAGACGAGTCTGATGAGGAGAACTTGGGTTATCTGGAAGCTTGTAATGAGATCTGTCATCCTGGGGTGTCACACCTCAGTGGGGCTGAGCCAAGTGACTGCAGAGAGAGGCTCTGTGTGGCTCTGGATGGGGACAAACTGCAGAAACCCAACCCACAGCACAACCTGAACAACAGCTCTGAGAGCAGCCCTGAGCTGAGGTGGGACCAGGCACGGGCCTAACCCTGGGATTAGGTTCCTGCCAACCCAGACTAACTCCAGTGCCTCAGACCATTTCCACATGAACACCTGGGCCTTTCTGCAGCCCTGCAAGGCTTGCTGTGATGCCTGTGGGTGTCACAGACTCTGCAGAAGCTGAGGGAGGATTTCCTGCCTTTACGTTCTCGTGGTGGCAACTTCAGCTTGGAGGCCTGCAGGTGCTCAAGGCACCATGTGAAGCACTTAGGACACAGGGAGCAGCCCGTGTCCCTTGGAGCAGCCAGCACTTGTTTGTGATCAGAATTGTCAAATCTCCTGTCTTTCAGCAATAACAAAGGCGTGTGCTCAGCAACAACTCTTCTGGGCCAGGCGCCAGCAGAGAAGTTCTAGGAACAGTGACAACAAAGTGTTGGGGCTCCTTGGGGAAAAAATATCTCCTGAAAATGAACAAACTCTATCAAACTTTAAATGGGGAAGAAAGGCAGTGGAATGCTGAGGAATCCATTATTGATGGGCTTGGTGCCTCTGAGACAGAACTGGGTGTTTCTTGAACACCTGCTCGGGTTCTTCCAAGGCCAGGTGCCAGGTCCCTGCTCCCATCTGAAAGGTTTTCACTTCTCTGGTGCTTGGTGCATTTTGCCCTTTCACCATTCCACTGCAAATTCTCCAAGCACGTTCCCAAGCCTGATGCCATTAAAAAATGGGCAGCTTCTGTTGTGTAAATAACATCTGATTTATTTTTTTAAGGAAATCTTCAGCTGGATGCATGTTTTCAGAAGCAAATTCATTAAAATGGACATTCTGCACACAAACTGAGCAGGAGAGGGTTGGTACTAAACTTCTTAGTGCCATGGCATGAGTTGTTTGATGAGGTTTATGCCTTGTAGGGCTTCAACCACTGTAATGTGAAGTACAGTGAGTACTGTGCACAGTGCAAGGCAGGGAATGGTTTTGGGTGCTGTGAACAGCTGGAATCAGGAGCCATCCACACAGCTCTGGACATGCAGGAAAAAGTGCCTGCAGCTGGATTCTGCTGTGGTTTGTGCAGGTGGGAAGCTGCCTGCACCTGGCCTTGGCTCCCTGAGGTTCCTCAGCTCCTTCTCTGGCTTTGACAGTGTTGGGTGCCTGGGGTTTTTGGGCAGAGTCCCAGTGGGTCCTGGCATTGCAGAAGGGCCCTGGGAGCTCTGAGCTGCTCCTGGCTGCTGGGTCAGGACAGAGGGGATGGGTCTGTCCCTGCCACAGGCACCCACAGCAGTCAGGGGGATTTGGGTGCTGCCCAAAAACCTTTCTGTGAGAGACCTTTCAGGGTCTAGGAGAAGCTTTCCTGGACCTCTTGTCTGTAAGCAAACTCTACTCTTTAGTCTGGGAAGGAGCATTTTAAACCTTGATTCCAGGTGAAGCAGAACCAAGCCCAGCTGAATGCTTAAAATGGGCACTGCTCTGACAGCTTCTGCTGAGTGGGGAGCATCTCAGTGCCCAGGTCCACTGTGCAATGTTTGAAAAGTTAATAAATCCTGGTGCAAATCAGTGCTGCTGGAAGCCTAAGTAAATATTAAGGCTCCACTTTCATGAATAACTCCTGGCTAGGATATTATTTCTAATTCAAGAAACCACCCCTTTCATCTCCTACCTAAACAGTTTTTATATTTGGATCAAGGTTATGTTTTACTACACACAGCACAAATGCTTGTGAAGATATAGTTTCTTCACTGAGGAGCTGACAGTTTTCTCCATAAATCCAGCGTTGCTAGGTTTATAGAAAAATATTTATCTGCTGAGGAGAACTTGAGCTGATCACAATCACTGACATGGACAGCTGTGGCACCATTAATAATCATTGGTTTAATTTGCCAGAAAATTAATTGTCAGATGGAGGCAGAGGTGGGGAGGGAACCTGCCTCGCTGTGAATCTCAAGGTGAGAGCAGCACTGCTGAAGTCACTGGAGGGAATAATTACAGGTTGTGACACCTGTAAGGCTGTGTCCCCTGTCAGTGGCTGTCCCCTCTGGTTGTGCATCACCAGAGCTTCCTCTGGATTCATGAAAGGGCAGAGCTCTGTGGGCCAGCAGCCAGAGCTGTCCAGGGCTGAGCAGCCAGTGCACAAGTACAGCAAATGTAATTGTTTCCCCCTTAACACCTGTATTGGCTGTATTGATCCCCAAGAAAATGAGGTTTCTGAAAGTTCAAGCGTGGTTTAATGTCTCAGAGTGAAATGGATCTTTTCCTGCAGCCCCAGCTGCTCAGTGACCGTTTTTGTGCAGATTTACCCTGCAGCAAGAACATCCTGTGCTTCAGTCAGGGCAGAGTGACCCCTGGGGTGAGAGTCAGCTGCACAAATCCTATTTAGTATGGCTGCCTACCTTGTCTTAAACCCCATAAAGGTTCTGGCAGGGAAAGGGAGGTATAAAGAACGAGGATGGGTGGTTGAAAGCAGGATCTAAGACGAGTGGGCAGTTTGGAGATGTTTAGATTGCGAGTTATTTATTGCAGCCCCTTCTCCACTGTGTTTGCTCCTCCCTGTCCCGTGTTTGAGGACTCACCTTCATCAGCCTGGGGGCAGGCAGTCATCCAGGCAGGGGCAGTTCAGCTTTAATTAAAAACCTGAGTTCACACCTTGAAACTGAAGCTCTTTGATTGTCATGGTTGTGACACAAACTGAGGGTGGGTAAATCCAGTGTTCAGCCCCTTGCCTACAGCCAGGAAGGATTGGAACATAACCTGCAATAAACTACTCTGGATAAGCAGAACAGTTAATTCCAAAATGTCCTGAATTCCTATGAAAACCCTGTCCCAGCTGGATCATCCCTCCAAACTCTCTGGGCTGCTTTGCAGAGGGCAGGAGCCAGGACTTCTCTCTGCCCACCTGTAAGCAAGAGCTCAGCAAAGAACATCTGCTCAGGCTGGAAGATCCACCCCCAGCTTCTGTAAAATAAAACAGTCTTGCTCCTCTGAAATGGAGAAGTGGGCCTGGATTACTCTTTGCTGAGGGGGCTGGAGTTCAGGGTACATTTGTATACATTTGTATAATTCCCAGTTCTCTTGGAATTCTGTTACCCTCCCCTTGGCAGGAAAAGCAGATGTCAGTGCATGGCACAGCCTGCAAATTCTCTGTATCTGCTCCTTGTCATCCATTTCTCTGCACATCTGACCTCCAAAGTGTGAACTTTCAGCTTTGTCCCTGTTGTGAAACCTGGGGTTTCCCCCTTGAGAAGAGAACCTGAAGCTTCCAAGGCAGTTGTGATTTAGATGAGTCACATTTAATTAAAGCCCTGAAGAGATCTGTTCTTACATGGTTAACTGCCCACTTTATTGGGCACTTCATTTACGTCCCTAGAGAATCGTGAGAAACTTGATTTAGGTTTTTCCTTCAAAGCTTTGTAATGATTGTGCCTTGGAACTTTTTGTTTCTTCTTTTAATTAAGGACTGAAAATACACATTGTCGTGGAACATCTGGCCTAGCCTGGCTCTCTGTAATTTGGTCTGGTATTTTGTACTTTTTCTGCCATAAATAATTTAATGTCTCTCTAATATCCTGAGCTCTGAGGGTTTATGCACCAAATTTTATCACCAACACTTAGAAGAGAAACTTCAATAAAACTTCACATTAATGTCCAGAAAACTTCTGTCCCTCATTCACTGCAAGTTTCAAATAACAGTGCTTAGGGGCTTCAGCCTGAGTTCTCTTGAGTTCTCAACTTTTTCATGACATTTCATGTTCTGTGCCTTTTACTTCTACCAGCTGCACCTGCAGCACATCACCAGAGGATTAATTAATTACTGCAGGCTCTGTGCTCTCAGACACAGCTCAGTCCAAGCTGGGCTGTGGGATGGACAAAGGGCTGCCTTGTGTTTATTTGTTGTCTGAATTGGGAGCCTTTTTAAGGTAACACTTCCCAGCTCTCTGCAGTTTAGTACAACAGAGCTGCCAGCAGGAGAACTGAGGCTTTCCCCCTCTGCTCCTTTCATTTAACATCAGCCCAGCCTCAGTGGTACCCCAGAGATGGGCATTCCCCAAACACTCAGAGCCTCTGCACAGGGAGGCCAAGGCTGTGGCTCTGATGCAAGGCTCAGTGAGGCTCAGGGTGGGTTTGTGTTGGATTGTACCCTTTTCTGACCCACAGATGGGGCAACTGAGAGGGGTTTTAAAAACCTCTATTGCATTTTCAGTCTGATGTGAAGGGTGAGACAGTACAGATGTTACAATTCACAGCATCACAATCAGAAAGAGAATCCCAAACTATTTCCCAATTCCAATCCATCAGAAGCGTTTCTTGGCCTGTCAGCCTTTGCCACACAAGGCTGTTGATGCCCTAAAGCCAATCACCTAAAATCACCCCTGGTGGGCCCTGCTACAATGCACCTTTCANTCTATGTTCATATTTACATGTTCCCTGTATTCCCCTTTCCCAGTTCCATTTCTCCAGAGTGCCTGCTCTGTTTGCAAGGCCATCCTTTGATGGATGTTCATTTCCAGTTCCATTTCTCTCTCAGCAGTGCCTGTCCTGTCCCATGGCCTTTCTCAGGCAGCATTTTCCATCTCAGGGTTTGCACACAGATGCACGAGGCTGTGTGAGCCCTCTGCCAGGCTTGACAAACTAGAGCCAAATCCACTTCCCACAGGTTTGCTCATGCCCATGATCTCAGTGCTGTCACAACCATGTCACAGCACAGGGCAGCAAAGCCAGGTCACTGAATTAAAAATAAGCACCAGCTACAAACCTGAACAACTGAGAAACCCAGCACAGGTGACTGCTGGGGTTGATGTGCCAGGTTATTTTTCAGAGGTGTTTATTCCCCTGGTGCAGCTGCAGGGGGAAGGCTGGGGTTGGAGTTTTGGTGGCTCTGCTTTGGTTGCTTTGTTTTCACAGGCTTGGCCTTTTGTGGGTGATGCTTTGGCATGTCTGCACACAGAGCTGGCAGGGTCCTAGTGAGTGCCTGTGGCACCACCAGCCAAGGTGCTGCAGAGGTTGGTAGTTTGTTATTTTTCCTTGTGAAGGTGATTAAAATATGTTCCCAAAAATCTGTCCGTGCCTGCAGAGCTCTGTGTGGGAGGGCACAGTGTTGAACTGGTGATTTCTGTAGTCATGACTTTCTGCAGTGTGATAGGTCATAACTTCAGGTTTTAACTTCAGCTGGCAAATGCCAGACCAGGAAATAAACAAAACTGAAATAAGCACAGAAAAGCAAAATTCCTCAACCTCAAAAACACTTCTCTTTGCTCATCACAATAATGAGGTTGGTTTTCCTTTCCATACTTCCCCACCACCCCTTCTGCTGGGCAGGTGTGAGCAGGGAGGATGGAGACATCAGAACTGGGGGACAAACTAGAGGGGAAAACAAAGGGCAGGGGAGAGGCCACCCTGGAGAGCTCTGCCACAGCCACTGCAGCTCCCAGTGCAGTCCCTCTCTCTTGGGATGCAAAGAGCTGATGAAAAAAACTCCAATCTTCGGGCTGTTTATCAGTTTAATGAGATCTTTTGGTGCTCGGAGCTATAATTTGTTTGTGAGTCTTGAAGGAAATAAGCTACAGGACTCCAAACAGCTTTGTCCAGGAATTGTGAGGTTACGTGGCACCAGTGGTGCTCAGCTGATTAGAATAACACCAGAAAATGGGAAAAAAGCTTGGCCAGACCTCCAGACAAATTGCAGGAGAGCTGCAGTGCCCCGGGAATTGCAGCTCAGCGTCAGAGTGACTGCTGCTTGGATGGCAAAAGAATTGAAACTTGGGGGAGGAGGGGAGAGCTCTGCAGATGGGCTGGGCCTGAGATCCTGGGAGATGTAAAAAGCAGGAGCATTTGGCATCAAAGAGCAGGCAAATGATGCTGGCTTTGTGCCAGGCAACTTCTTAATACAAGCTCGTGTAGCTGTGGAATTCAGAAAGCAGCAGAAGCAGGCAGCCTGAGTCAGGAGCAGCAAAGCAGGATAAGCCCCTCAGTGCTAACTGGGACTTTCTGCTCCTCACAAACGACTTCTGCCCAGGCATGAGAGTCCTTTGGCACCAGTGTGAGGCACATCAGTGTCTGCTGAGGGTGAGGAGGGCAGGGAGCAAAGGGATCCATCAGGTCCCTGATGTGCTCCCTGGGCTTGTCTCAGGGATTCGGTCGGGCTCAGCGGGCAATTCACGCTTCTTTATTTGGCTTCCCCTCCTCACCGCTCAAACCCTGATGGGGACTGGCTGTATCCTGGCAGGAAGGCTCTGCCTTGTGGGTGCCACTCCGGCTGCCCAGAGCACAGCCCGCCCTGCAGGGAGCTCTCCTGCCAAACCCGCAGCTGCTCCAGCTCTCCTGACATTCCTCTTTCCACGCGGGAAATTTCTGCTCTGCCTGCAAAATTTTGTTTTGTGGGCTGGAACCCTTGGCTGACACGGAGGAGCTGTTTCATTACCTGCTCTTGGGCAGCGAGCTGCTCACATGCTGTGAGTGCATCGCTCTCTTGGGGCACCAAAGCCCCGGGAGTGGCTGTGGGGACACCTCTGCCCCCAGAGCTGGGGCTCCCAGGAGCAGGGGCTGGATGTGGCCACTGGGATGGAAAACACGAGAAAATGTGGCTCTGCTCACGGTTTCACTGGGTTTTGGCTTCATCTTACAAAATCTGTCCTGCGCTGCTGGATAAACTGAGCCCGCTCAGCAGCGATTTGTCGGGGCCCCGCTGGTGGTTGCAGCCCCGGGATTTGCAGCCCTGAAGGTCTGGAAATCCCCGGACAAACGATCAGCTTCCTCGCTTCCTGCGTGCACACATTTTTCGGTTGAAAAAGAGGGTGAATCAGTCAAAATGTATCGGATGTCTGCTCGGGGAAAACGGCTGAGGAAGCTTTGGGGCTCTCCGTGGTTTGGTTTATTGGCTCCCAGGACACTGAAGTGAGGAGCAGCACGGGTGGGGCAGCTCTGGCTGCTCATTCCCTACTGGCACCCGCACAAACAGCTGTAAAAACCAGGAAAATCAGCGCCCTGCTTAAATCCTGGAATTTCTGGAAGAGGAGAAGGTCTCCTGTGTGGGGAGCAAGTGTTTCTGAGCCCTTCTGGTTGATCCAGCAGGGCCTGAGGCTTTTGGGGGGCAGAGTAACACGCTGGGGAGGACAAATGATATTCCATCTTCTTTAGACTGAATTACTTTTCTAAAAGTGGTTGCTAATGCTCTCTTGCTGTGATATTTTAAGACCTACTCAAATGAATAACTGCTATACTGAAGAGACTTAATTACTGGAAGATAATCCAATAATGATTCAATGAATGACCTGTTCCATGAGACGGTGAAGTTCAATATGGTGAAAGATCTTGTTGGCTTTTTTTTTTTTTTTTTCCTTCTCCTAAACACAAATTATTTAAGGTTGGTTTCATGCAAACGAAAAATCACCAACAAATTAATGCCAGAGAGGCCTAATTTATGGATTTTTCCCATCTGTTAAGATATAGCTTATATATATATAAATATATATAGTGATTATACATAAGCAGAGAGCTGAAAGCACAAAGTTATTTGTGAGGTGCAGCTCTGCTTGATGAAACCTCAGCCTGTGGAATTTCTCTTGCAAGTGTTTTGGCAGTCACTGTGTCCTGCCTTTTGCAGAGCTTTGTGTCCCCAGGTGCTGGGATGATTAATGCCCATGGATTATCATCTTTCTCAGCTTCTGACACCTGCACTTTTAACTGTAATATAAAAGGTAATTGTGGGCCTCACAGCACCTGTGTTAGTTACAAAACACTAAAACCCAATCTTGTAACTAAACTGGGACAAATCCTTTTAGGTAATAAATCATTTTCCTGCCTCCCCACACGAGTCCTGAGGCTGTTGTCCCCTCTCCTGTGGGAGGCTGTGGTGGGTTGGGGCTGCCCTGGCTGTGTTGGCTGCTTTGGTGCCAGTTCTGCTCAGCCAGAGGCAAGGTTTGGTGTCCAGGGCACTGTTTGTGCAAATAAAAACTGCATCTCTTCCAGTCCCACACGTCAGGGAGTAGGCCTCTCAAGGAACAAAGCTGGGCCTTTTCCACCTCACCTCAGAGGGAATATCTGCTCTGGGGCCTTCTCAGCATCTCCACGTTGTCCATGGTAGTCATCAAAGATTGCTGCTGCAGAGCCCAGTCCTTTGAGCATTTCCATTGCAGTCATGCAGGGCTGCATCTTCCCTTGCTTTCAGCTGTCTGTCATCCAGCAGTCTGAACACATTGAACACTCTCCATCTTCACCCTGGAGAATGAACCTTTTCAAAATAATTACTCCCACTCATCTCCAGAGCGATCGATGGAGTGAATAAACCTGGAGGCTGCCAGGGGTTTAATTCAGTCCCATTTTCTAGAAAATATTTTGAAAGCGAAATGAATGGACCCAAATGTAAGGCTAAGTTAGTGATGTGCTGCTGTGGCAGCAGGCACTTTCCTTTGGAAGCTGTTTGTGCCTCGTTTCAGCACAGGAATGATGGGGAGTTTCACCTGTGAGCTGCATCTCAGCTTGTTCATTTTTAAGGCTGAGTGGAAAAAGGGGGGATGGCACCAGAGGTCTTTGCTGCTCTTCCCTTGCCAGGGATAACTTCTCCAAGGGATTAGCAAAGAGCACAGGGCTATCAGAGGTAAATTGGATTGGTGGATCACGGTTGAGATGGGAAATTTCACCCTTCTGAAGTCTCCTCCTTTCCCACCCTGGTGCTACATGAGCACCTTCTCCTCCTGGGCTGCCCGAGGCAGCTTTTCATCGCCAGCAAACACGTGGAGGAGAAAAGCTTAAAAGGAGTAAAGCAGGAAATATCCTCCTGCCACAGCTCCTCTCTGCTACCTCACAGGAGAGTTTGGTGCAGTTTGGTTGCTGAATGTGCCAGCTCAACTCAATCAGATGAATTATTAATGCTTTGCAGGCTGCTTCTTTCAAGTGGCTGAGCCGAGGCAGCTTCGGTGGGGCGTGTGTAACTTCAGCTCTCAGCAGCAAAAATAGACTGCAGGCCTCAGAGGAATGGGAAGCTTAACAGACTATTTTTGTCAGCACAGTTTTAGTTCTATTATGTGTTATTTTGTCAGAGTGGATGGGGTGGATTGTTATTTTGGACGTAGTGGGTGCTCTGACTGAAAACCCGCTTCTGTTTCCTTTCTATATGTCACAAGCTGCTCCAAGTTAGGAGCCCCATATTTCCCATATTCCTGGCTGTATCCATGGCCAGAAGGAGATAAACAGGATGCTGGGGCTGTAATGCAGGTTCTCTTGCAGGCTGTCTTGCTTCCACCAAGCAACCACCCTTCCTAGGGAGAGGATTTGCACTTCATTGACAACTCAAGGTCAAAGAGGTTGAAAATCTGTCTTTCTCTTTATTAACCTTTCTTACTGCTGATACTTAATTGGATTAATTACTCTGAGCACACAGCCCCTCCCCTAACACTCTGCAGTCCCTCAGCTGCACCCCGTGCCAGGGGCTCTGCAGCCCTGCCTGGTGCCCTGGTTTGGTGGAGCAGCTTTTCCCAGAGCTCTGCCACTGATGCCAGTGGAGAAATCCAGAGTCAGGAGGAATGAATGCTGCTCTTGCAGGGCCCTTAGAAGTGCTCAAGGGTCTAAATACAGAGTTTATGAGCTGGGGCTCTTTCTTGCACTGGACAAATGTTTGTTTGCACCCTTTGCTGCCTCACTGCTGGCTAAGCTGGGTCAGCTTTTGTCCAGTTCCTTACTGAGCATCACTTCTCAGGCTGAGGATTTTGCTATCAGCATCGAGCTGGGATAGAAATGAATTGATACACATTTCCAGAAGTGGTTCCATAAGTACATGGAAATGCATTTGGCAAAGCCAGTGGAGAAAGTACTTTCTAGTTGTTCTGAACGGTGCCCTTCACGTGGGATTTGTTGCATTTTGCCTGTGAATAAAAATCAATATTTGGGAATTTGTTCTGCTGGCAGCCCAAGCAGCTGCTTGGTCTGTGGCATTTGTGGGTGAATCTGACCTTGCCACGCTTAGGTAAGGTCAGAGTGGCCCTGGAGATTTGTGAAGGTTCTTTTTTGGTTTATGGCAGGCTTCTTTTCTGCCATGCTCAAGATGCTGATCTCCAGCACTTCATTTCTGCCTTGAGGTAGATGGTGGCAGAGAAAAATCTCATTTTGTTGCATCTTTGGTGCGTTTTATTCCTTCCCTGCCCAGGCTCTCAGATTTATGGGGACTGGTAGGATAAATTCCTGCCATGCTGTGCTTTGCCAGAGCCTTGCCCTTCTCTTGGTGCAGTGCATCATCCCCTGCAGGTTTTGTGACATCTGGTGGCTGACATATTTTGAGATATTTCAAAATTCCACATGAATCATTTTATTTGCTTCCTTATAATTTTGGATGTGCCATCTTGTCAGTGGTGCTAACATTTAAGCTCTCTTTTAATTTACACTATTAAGCCAGAAGGAAAACAATCAAATACAGCAACAAAACGTGGATTGTCTTTATCTTCAGCTTCTGTGTTTTGCTGATAAATTCCCTTACAAGCTATTCCAGTCAAGACATGACCTTTTCCTTTCCCTGTGCTTATTAAATGCAACAAATAATAGAAGTTCATGAACCCCCAAAATACTTCCACAAGTAATTTTATTTTAAGGAATAAACAACTCGGCTCTGAATGGAGGTGGAGAACAGGAATTTCATTCTGCACATGAGGAAGCTCTGCACCAATTTTAGTTATTTGCTCTGCCTGTAACAGTAACCTGTCTCCCCCCAAGCAAGGACAACTGTGATAAAAAATTAGAAAACAACTTATTTATTTCCACTTCCTGCGTTTTTATTGTCAACTCCACCTCCCACTTTTGTTCTCTCTGAATTTCAAGGCTTCACATCTGGTCTTGTGTTAATTGCCCCTAAAAAAAAAAAATCTGTCTTTATTGGAGGAATCACAAATCTTGTAATCTGCCATAGCTGCTAATTAAATTACAGCTGACTTTTGATGTTACAGAAATAAACATTTCCTTTGCATTTTATTCTCTCTTTCAAAATGAGCTCTGGAGTAATCCTTGCAGAGGCAGATTCCGACTGCAAATGCTGTGGAATAATTTTACATGAAAATTATTCCTTTCAAGGCAAAGATATCTTCAAAGTAGAGGTGTAGAGAGAATTTGGAAAGGGATGTAGCAACTGAGTTGGTTTGGGTTTGTTGAGGGGTTTGGGGGTTTTTTGTTGGTTGGTTGGGTTTTTCTCTTCTATTTGGTAAGAATGAAAACTTTCTCTTTGAAGATTTTTTTTTTTATTTTCGTGGTTTCATGTGCCTGGCTTTCTTCTGTTGGGCCTGCTGTTCCAGGGGAGATGTTTACAGCCAAATCAATATTAGAATATTCCTCTGAACTTTGAGGTCTGAGATGAGAAGAGCTCTTGGTCTGATTACCAGCAGCTTTGCAAATTCAAAACCTGACACAAGTTCTGCTGGTTACTGAGATTGTTCTGGGGAAGATTTTGTTTCTCTCCAAGCTGTGACCTGAACTTTCTGAGCTGTTTCTGCTCCACACCATGTTCACTTCACAGATCTGTAATTATTACTATTCAGGGGAAATGTATCCCACAGTCATAGCAACATTTGACCATGTTTTTTTCCCTCTCCCTACAAGAATGTTTGCTGACAAATACATTCTTTAACCAAACAAACAGTCACTTAACCAGGTAAGTACTTGGTGCACATAACAGCTCCACCTTCAGTAGCTGAACTTTGCCTTTCACCCTGACTGATGGGCATGAAAGGAGGTGTGAGCTCTCAGGTGAGCCTGGGGCTGCATGGAGAGCTGAAGGGATTGACCCCTGCAGGGATCCAGGGATCTGAAATATCCAGTGAAATCTCCAGGGGGTTCGTTCCTCCAGGGAAAAGCCCTGCCAGGCTCAGTGTCAGAGGAGTTTGTTGCAGCACCCAAACTGCAGAGGGCAAGTTTGGGCCGTGCTGTTTTGAGGTCCTGCCTTCATGAAGCTCCTTACTCCTCATGAGAGCACTGGGGGGAGATTCCTGTGGCCAAAGTGGTCCCTGGGAGCTGGTGCACTGGGGATTTGCTGGCTGTGTCCCAGGGGATTCCCTTTGGCCCTCAAGTGCCAGCTTCCCTGTTGAGGAATGTAGGGATGATCCAGTGACAAAGCTGTCATTGCACGGAGGGGGATAATGCTGCTGCCCATCATTGAGCAATTTCCCACCCAGGAGTCAGCTCCCAGCTCAGGCTTTTGCCTCCCCTGTGCCCCAGGTGAGGATTTCTGTTGGTGAGGGGGGCAGGGGTGGAGGCTGTGCTCTCACTGTTGTCCCCAGTAACCAGAGAACGTGGGGCTCTGCTAACGAGCTCTTTTTGCTCTTTAAAGCTGATGTTTTATTTTTGTCCAGATCTTTCCAGGATCTTGTGGCAATGCAGGTGCCTTTTGAAAGGCCTGTGGTATCACCCCTATGTCCCAGCACTGCATGCAATTTCAATGCACAACATATCCTGCCCATCCTTTCTAAGTTTCTCTCAGAGAAACGTATCAAATTCCAGCCCAGAAGTATCCTCTCTTCTGAGATCCATCGATTTATCTCTCATTATGTATCTTGGAAAAGCTCTTCAGCAACCCTTGGGATGAAAATCTCCTGAATATCCAGAGAAATGATTTTGCTGTTGCTTCACATGCTTGACTTCAGTTGGCTTTAAGCACCAATGAAAGCTGCAGCTGCTGCAGGAAGGAGGATTCAGGTTTTTCAGATCAGTCTTCCTTGCTCACATACCTGTACTCTGATTTTTTTTTTTTTCCTGCCATTTTTCAGTAAAACATGCACACAATTCCTTGCCTGATGGACAGGAGGAGTCCGTGGCACTGAGTGCACAAGTGGTGTGGCTGTGGGTAAAATGAGAAAGCCATTTGCAGGTGTGCAGGGCACACAGGTGAGGAGCCCCCAGCACGTGCCAGCCCTGTACCCCCGTGTGGAGGTCCCAAATCAGACACACCAATCTGGGAGTCAGCTCTTGGCAGATTGTGGGGTTTGGGAGTTTCCTGCCCTGTAATCACAGGTGTTTGTAGGGATGCACATTCATTTAGGCTCACAATAAAGAAAACCAGAGGAGTGAGGGAGCTGGAAACAGAATTTGAAAAAATATTTAAATGAAAAACGAGGTTATAAAAAGCTGGTTTTGTCAACTTCCCAGGCAACTGGAATATGAAATGGTCTAATATCTACATGTATTAAATGAGATTAAGAGCAGAGTTTGAAATGGAATCAATATAGATTTCAGGGGATGAGAGGATTATGATGAATGAAAAACAAAGCCAAAGGTGCCAAGTAAATAAAATACTTCCCAAAAAAAATAGACTAAAATTTACATTGCTGTGGACTTTCTGCCAGAGAATTTTATCTTTGGCTGACTAATTGTATCCATTAATTACATTTAATGGTGGTGGGAAATGCACCGTGTTGTTTATTTTGAAGTTTAGCCCAGGATTAAAGCAGCTGCAGGAATCCAGGGGACATCATCAGGTCCTTGGGAAGCTTTTTTAATTATCTGCATGTCTGTCTGCATTACCTGCTGCAGGTGAGAGTTCTTGGGCGTGGCAGAGCCCACTGCAGTCCCAGGCAGGACATGGGGCTGGCTGTGAGGAGTGGGGCCAGGGGTGAGGGGCACAGATCTCCCAGGGGTCACAGAGCCCTGTGGGTGCTCACAGAGCCCTGTGGGCAGGAATGTGCTCACCTGAGCAGGTGCTGCTGCTCACCTGTGTGCTCACCTGTGCATGTCCTGCTGCTCACCTGTGTGTCTGCACCTGTGCATGTCCTGCTGCTCACCTGTGCGTGTCCTGCTGCTCACCTGTGCATGTCCTGCTGCACATCTGTGTGTCTGCACCTGTGCATGTGCTGCTGCTCACCTGTGTGTGCCCCTGTGCATGTCCTGCTGCTCACCTGTGCATGTCCTGCTGCACACCTGTGTGCTCACCTGTGCATGTCCTGCTGCTCACCTGTGTGCTCACCTGTGCATGTCCTGCTGCTCACCCACTCTGGGGTCAGCAGAGCCGGGCAGGTGAGTTTGTGTAGCTCTGGTGGGAACAGCTTTCCCTGCAGGGGGAGGTCTCAGGTGCCTCACAAACCCTTCCTGCGGTGCCACGAGGACAGAGGGGACACGGGAGGCTTTCCCCGGCCCTTTAAGGGAACGGAGCTGCCCTGGGAAGGCTGCGGGCGCCAGGTCCCTGGAAGGGCTGGTCCCAAGGAAGCAGGGGCTGAACAGAGCAGCAGCTCTGGCATCTGGACAAGAAAAAGGTGTTCCCAGCCCTAAAGGGGTTTTGAGAAGGGTCTGGCTGGCATCTCTGCAGGCACAGGGGGAGTGAGAGGTGGGCATGGCACAAGAGGCAAACCCCAGAGCCTTGCTGTGTTCTCGGGGCAGGGGAGCTCCGGGGAGCCAGCCCCGTGCCTGCTGCGGGGTTTGCAAGGAGCACTCGCCCTGTTCCGGCTGCCTGCAGGGGCAGGGAGGGATTCTCAGTTCAGGTGTTATTTTTGGCCGTGCGCTTATTAAGGATGTTTTCTAGCTCATTTCTCTTGCTAATAGTTCCCAGGTTCCAGCCAGTCTGAGCGCAGCTCACAGCAGTCCCAGGTTTTGATGGGAGGGACTGCAGAGCTGGGCACGGAGATTTTCTTCTACAAATGACTCTGAGGGACGGAGGGAGGGTTTACTCTTGTAATGTGCTCAGAGGGGGAGAGAAAAGAGCAAATGATTAAATAAAGACTGCAAAGTCTCTTCCATTTGATCCTGACACAGGCTGGGGCACCCTTGGTGAAATTTCCCCCTTTAGGTCTTTTCCTGTGCAATTTGCCAGGATTTCTGATCATCCCCTTCATGGGTGGTGCCTGTGTGTGCCAAAAACATCTTTAGTGGAATTACCCACTGCTTCTGCATCGTGCCAATGGAAAGCTTTGCCCATTCTTTCTGCTCCACTCTGATCCCAAGGTCCCTGTGAGTCTTGAGTTCAATGGGGAAGAAAAGATCAACAATGGGATACTACTCCTGCTTGGGATTCAGGGACATCCGAGCTTCCTTTTGCTCTTCTTTCTAAAAACAGTTCAGCTGCCTGCTCCTCCCTTTCCTACTCCTCCTCCTCTCCTCGGCTTGGCTGCTTTCCTCTTCCCTAGTTTGGAATGGAGATCAGGCTGAGTCAGAGTGAAGTTTGTCAGATTCTGAGGAAAACAACTCACAACTGCCTGGGCCTGCTGTGATTGCTGCTGGCTGCTGGCTCAGGGCAGAGCTGGGACAGGGACAGGGACAGGGACAGAGCAGATCTGTTGTAGGGCAGAGCTGCTGGCACTCTGCTGTGCATCAGCCTTCGCTCCACCTCTGAGGCCGAGCTCAAATTAAATTAAATCCACTAAACCCTCATAAATCCTCTTGCACACTTTCAGCCTGAGCTGCCCTGAAATCTTTCAGCCGCCTGCCTTAGCGAGATTCTGTTGGCTGTGCAGATGGAGGGGATGAGAGTGGCGGGGTTTGGGTGGATGGTGGTGTTAGATCATGAGTGGTGTTGGCAGCAAAGGCTGCAAGTCAAAACATCCCCAGAAATCTGTCAGCTTTTGGAGGGCTTGGCTTTGGCCCCTGCTTGCAACCAGAAGGCTTTGGGGTTTCTGTGTAACGGGAGCCAGGACAGGGAAGTGCACTCTGACCTCCAACCTTCTACAGGAGATCTGTGATGATCCTTAAAATACGAAAAGAAATATGGCTTATATGGGCCCGTCGAATTGGCAGGGGCTGCAGTGAGAAATATAATTTGGTTTTCAACCTGCAATCACATGTAATTGCTTGTTTTTGATTTGAGCAAAATGTATAGCTTGTTGTCATGGCAGTCATTAGATGCTGCTTTTCTTTTGGCTCTGCACCATTTCTTTCCCAGAGTTGTGTTTTATTCATCCATTGTCACTCTCTCTGCAGTCTAAAATGTCACTTGTGGTTACTGCCCTTTATCTTACCAAGGCATCCCAAACTGTGTGTGCTTGTTCAGTGCCCTTTGTGTAGCGCTAACTCTGTGTAGCACAGGCTGAGTACTCTTTGTATAGCTCCAACTTGGTGTAGCAGAGGCTGAGTACCCTCTGTGTAGCTCCAACTCCATGTAGCACACAGTGAGTACCCTTTGTGTAGCACTAACTCCATGTAGCACAGGCTGAGTACCCTTTGTGTAGCTCCAACTCAGTGTAGCACAGGGTGAGTGCCCTTTGAGTAGCTCCAACTCGGTGTTGCAGAGGCTGAGTACCCTTTGAGTAGCTCCAACTCGGTGTAGCAGAGGCTGAGTACCCTCTGTGTAGCTCCAACTCGGTGTAGCAGAGGCTGAGTACCCTCTGTGTAGCTCCAACTCAGTGTAGCAGAGGCTGAGTACGTGCACTGCTGCTCCCAGCCATGGTGTGAGCTCCTGCAAGCTGAGACGTTTCCATTCACTGTGTCCCCAGCCTGGAATTTCAAGGAGCAGCCGTGGTTGTAACCACGCCGAGGCTCTCTGTGCTCATTGAAAGAAAAACCTCCTCATAAATATTGGATTGAGCTGCTACCTGCAGCACTGTGTGTGTGATGCTGATCCAGAAATAAATGGGTGGAAATTAGGTGATTATCACCGGTGGTGTTCATGAGAATTTCCAGGCAAATAAATAATGGATAGAAATGTCACTTGCTCAGCTTTAAACCTTAGAACAGCATCCTCATTATTCCATTGACTCCATAAGAGGGAAGAGCTGCATGAGGGAGGAAAATGGAAAACAATCAAAGAATGGAAGACAATCAAAGTGTTTCAGAAGGCTCCTAAACTCCCCAGCAGCACCAATTTAGGGACGGGAGCCCAGGAGGGGATCAGTGGAGGGTAAGAGGCTCTTTAGCAGTGTTAGCACAGCACTTGCACTGATCTGCTTTGAGAACAGAGAATATTGCTCCTCACAGGCCCCGAGCTGCCTTGTGCTGCCTCTGTCAGCAGCTCCTGGGGAGCTGCCCCATCACTGCACCCCTGGGACTGCTCCTCTGGTGGGCAGGGTTGAGGTGCTGCAGACACTTAATGACCATCAGTGCTGCTGGTTCTTGGAGAAGAGACTAAAACCTGGGGCTGTGTTTCGTGTGCCAAAGCACCAGATGAGCTTTGGTTTGGTTTCTCTGGATTTTGAGCAGTGTGACACTGAGAGCAGCAGTGCCTCAGCCAGGCATTTCTGAGTGTCTGGGGGCCAGGGGTGGGCTCTGGCAGCTCCCTGGTTTGTCACAGCATCCTTTTCAGTGTCACAGTTTGGCCTTGACCCGCTGCCCTCCCTGCTGTGCCCGCTTTGGAAGTTCCATTACTCAAGCACTGATAAAAATGCTGAGCTCTGGAGCTATCTGCTGTCAGGTAATAGTTTTCTGCTATCTCCCTTTCCTTCCACTGCTGATTTGTGACTCGTTTCTCCAGCTATTTATTTTCTGAGCCCTAGCATCAATGGGAGAACCTCCAGGAGAAAATGAGGACAGTAATTGTGCAGTGCTATTATTTGCCCAAAAATACATTTTAATACTTTAAAGAAAAAGTGGCACTAGATGTTTTCCTTAGAAGCATGCTTGTCCTTGGGAAACCCCCCACCATTTCCAAAAGCATGTTCTCCCTCTGACAGCGTGTGCTGAGTTAAAGTGAGGTCAGGAACATCTGAGCATCTCTATTTGTGTTGCTTTTGCTCAGTTGCCTCGACTGGGCTGGAGGTAAAAGGCTCTGCCTGATGCTTTAAATCCCACTGAGGTCTTGTTGCAGCTGCATGGGGTCATTTGGAGTCAAACAAAATTATTATTTTTTCCCCTATTCTTTTATATAAAAGGAATAATTTTCCCCTATTCTTGTCCTTATTGAGAAACAAATATCTCCTTAAAAAAAACAAGAACAAAACAAAAACAAAACCCAAAAAACCCACCCCAAAACCCCAAAAAACCCCGTCCTTTGTTTTTTGTGGTCAGTGGCTTTTCTTTCCCAGTCACTGCTGTCACAGTCTGGGTGAGCTTTTAATACTGGAGTTTAGCTGCTGGGTCATGCTACTTTCTGAAACAGAGAAAAACAATCCCTGTCACTGTGGCCTGGCTCAGAGCAAGGCACAGAAATACTGGGGATTCAAGGAGTAAAAGTGGCTCTTTTGGCTTTCATCACCAATTAAATATGAGTGTAATGGCACCATATCTCAGTGCAGCCACATTCTCAGGTCATTGCTGGCCTGGTGGATGAAGGTTTTTGTCATATTGGAGGGGCAGCATTCCAAAGGTGCCATTCCAAGGGCCTGCCCATCATCTCTGGAGAGGAAATCCTTGCAGGGCAGATCTCAGGGAGGGGAGGGGAGGTTGTTTGTGCACAGAGTGTCAATCTTCTCGTGGTAAAATTCCAGAGTGAACCAATTCTGTCTGCTTGAGATTCCTCTATGTTTTCCTGCAGGAAAAGGATATTCTTGGTGTTCCAGCATTTAGGCTTTAACAGTGAGGCTGTTTTAGCACCTGGGAATGGAACAGGGGGACTTCAAACACCTCAGGAAATGGGGTCAGCCCTGGCTGTCTCCTTGTGCAGAACCCCCAGATCCTGCAGAGCAGCAGCAGGATGCTTGTCTCTGTACCTGGATCACCTGGGGGGTGCTGGGGGTTCCCAGCTGCCACTGGTGAGGTCTGGGGTGAAATCTGGGTCACCTGAACCCCACAGTGGAGGGGACCTGTGGGGGCTGGGACAAACCTCCCTGACCCCCTCAGCCAGGTGACACTTCCTGCAGGCCTTGCTGTGGGGAGCAGCAGCAAAGGAAGTGGAGCAGCCCAGCTGGGTGATGACGAGACCCCAGCTCATCACCCATCATATGAGCTCAGATATTTGAGCCCCGAGGAGTTTTCTCCAGTGCTGTTGTGTTTGCAGAGTTGGAGTGTCTCTCTACCAAGGCAGAGGAGCACCAGTGAGAGCACGAAGGTGCAGAAAACTGGGCTTTAGAAACCCATATCCCAGCTGATCCTCAAGCTAGAACCCCTCAAACTTCACCCCTTTCATTTTGTAGGATTTCTCCCAGCTTGGCCTTTCCTGCCTGCCTGAGTAGGGCATTAAGGTAAATATCACTGCACAGCTGGGGTTGCTCAGTGCTGTGTGCACTCCCCTCTCATCTGAGCCTCCAGCTCAGATGTCACCCCCAAACTGTGCCACTGAGATGATTTCCCTGCAATGAGACAGACACAAAAAGGGAAATATTTATTTTCTGCTTTGTCTTTGGGCCCAAGGAGCACTGGGCACAGCCATCCTTTTTCTCCCCACAACGACAGCAGTTGTTGTGACAATCGAGAATTTTCTCCCTCTCTCATCCTATTAAACAGCACAGATTTAGTTGTTGTTTTGGTTTGGTTCATTTCATGTTATTTTTTTTTATTTTTTTCTCCCCTGTCTTGAAAATTCCATTTATAGAGTGGCTGGCACAATTCTGCTGCCACTTATCACGATCTAGCTGAGCTGATGGCAAATTCACAGATCTGGAATGCACGCTGAGAGGATGGAGAGCAAAATGCTTGTAATGGGTACTTGGAATCTCTTAACCCAGAAAAACCCTGGTTGATAAATTCTGATTTTGTGGGAGTTGGGAGGGGGGAGCACCTCGCTGGTCAGGGAAAGTGGCAGAAAATCAAAGCTGCAGTTCAGAGCCAACATCCTAATGTGGGATCTCAGATTGCAATTTCTGCTCACACACGTGGCTGTTTTCATCCCCATGGAGCATCTGATGGAAGCAAGAGTTGCTGTAATTGGATTCCCTTACCCTTCCTGTTACTGGTCATGAATTTAATTGAAATTCTGGTCTTTTTAATAATTATTGAGGAATCGTCCTTTCCCACCCCTCCACCCCGTTATTGATGCTTCTAATGTGAACACAATGTTCATGTAAAAATTGAATTTAAAACCCCTCTTTCTGGAGCATGTCTGAGTTAATCAGGTAAAACTTTCCTTTCAAGCTGAGCAGAAGAAAATAATCTGCTGTTTAAGGGTAAAGCTCAGTCCAGCATTGAAGAATTAAACAACTGAAAGGCTCTCAGACAAGTGGAAGAATGAAGGGAAAGAAGATATTTGGGGGCTGGAGCTAGATGGTTCTTAGGGTCCCTTTGAATCCCAATCAGTCTATGGTTCTGTGACCTCAAAAACACGGCAAGGACCTCTAGGAAACAGTGAAATGAATTCCTGCTTTATTGTGCTGCTGATTTTGATCCGGGGAGGCAGAGGGTCTGCTGAATGGCAGGCTGGGCTTGGGGAATAATTGGGGGACGATTTCATGTGTGAACACGCTGGGAAGGAGGGGGAAATGTGGATGTTTAGCTGGGAGAAGTGGCAGAAAAAAAGGGTAAGAGAGAAAGGGGAAAAACGAGTGAAACACGAATTTCTTGGACGCTTTTTGTACCGCCGGCAAAAGGGACGGCCCGGGGCAGGCAGAGTCACCTGCCAGGTGTGACAGCGGTGCCCCAGAGCGCGGAATTATCTCATCCATCCCAGCGGGGATTACACGGGTGCTGGGCAAAGGCTGCGATCAGGCTGTGTAAACGCAAATCCCCAATTAGCGGCAATTAGCGGAGCCGTGCTGCGGGAACACCGACACGGAGCCCCGGCAGCTCCGGCTCGGGAGATGGGATTTCTGTGGGAGGGGAAGGGATTGCAGGAGGCGCTGCTGGCCAGGGGCAGCCCGGAGCCCAGAATTCGCCTGGTCCCGGTGATCCCGCAGGTGATGATCCCGGTGATCCCTCCCGGTGATGATCCCACCCGGTGATCCCTCCCGGTGATCCCTCCTGGTGATCCCTTCCCGATGATGATCCCTTCCCAGTGATCCCTCCCGGTGATCCCACCCGATGATCCCTTCCCAATGATGATCCCTTCCCGGTGATCCTTGCAGGTGATGATCTCTCCCGGTGACCCCTTCCCGGTGATGATCCCTTCCCTTCCCGGTGACCGCTCCCGCTGATCCCTCCCCGGCTCCCCCGGCATTCCCTGGCTGTGTCCCTGCGGGAGCCGGCCCTACTGAGGTGGATGTGCCACCTTTTAAAGGCTTTTCCCGTCGTTTGCAGCTGTGTAATTGCCGGCTTCTGAACCTCTGCAGGGGATTATTTAGAATTCTTATTCAACAGAAGCTTCAAAAGATGCAGGAACACAACAGAGAGCACAAGTCCTCATCAAAGCCACCACAAATTACCCCTCAAAGTGGTTCATTTCTTGTTTCTTTTCTTCTTCTTCTTCTTCTTCTTCTTTTTTTTTTAATATGTCTTCATTCCTCCTCAGCTTCTTTTTTATTGTTTTGTTTTGTTGTTGTTGTTATTTTCCTTCTGCTTCCCCTCTCTTGGTTGAAGGACTGGACTAAACAGGCCATGATTTTTAAGTCTTTATTCCACTGTGAGGATGGAGAGACTTGGCCCAGGCACTGAGTCAGGCCATTCCTTCTTTAACCAAAGCTGGACACAAATCAAGCCCAGAGCCTATGCCACGTATAATTTCTAATCACTGGAACATAAGGAATAAAGGCTCTGGAAGTCTGAAGAGGTCAGGGAGGTGCAAGGTCTCACACCACCATCAGGGGGATGTTTTTGAGGGCAATGGTTTAACCAGTTTAAACCAGTGTTTCACCAGTTTTTCACTGGTTCAAACCAGTGTCACATTCTTGAAGGACAGTCACAGCCTCCAGCTGGGCTGCAAAAGGTACTAAAAGTGGGGGTTTGGCTTTGTGCTGAGATGGATTTTGGCTTTGTTTTCCTGCTTTCTGAGCCCAGGTTGCTCTGCATTTTAAAAGCAGTCTTTTGAAGGAGCCAGTGAAAGGAGGTGAGGCTTGCAGGAGCCTCTGCACAGGAGCAGAGCCTGGGAATGGCTCTGATGCAGCTGCTGAGGCAGCCAGGGGAGAGGCCAAAGTCCCTGACCAAAACCTCTCAGCACAGCCAAGCCCCTACTCATTTACAAGTGCTTTTGCCAGAAAAGGCTGGATTTTAGGCAAGGTCCCTCTCTGAAGTTCAGAAGCCGTGGTTAATCCTGTTACCAGCATCCCCCAGCAGTTCTCCCTTTCCCCCCTGGGCACAGGGGAGGGGAAGGGGCTGCTGGGCAGACAAGCAGCTCTTTCTTTGCCCATCAGGTGTGGCTGGAAGTGCTTCCTAGGGGCTGTCAGGACCAATAACCCTACAGGCTGAGCTCTGTGGGCAGCCCTGCTCTGCCCTGCCTGCCCCAGAAGGAGCTGGGAGCCTCTGGAGCCCGTTCTTTGGGCAGAGGCTGAGTGTGCCACAGCCTCTGCTCCAGGCTGCTGCATTTTGGGCTGGAGCTCAAAGGCAAAGGATCAGAAAAATGGCAGCCAAGGTGCCAAAGGGGCTCTTGCCAGAGCACAGGCTGTAACTCCCTGTAATCCAACACTCTCCAGGGGTTGGCTTTGAGTAAAATAAGAAGTGGTGACTCATCCCTTCATCTTAAACTCTGAATGAACCTAAGCATGAAATTAAAACATGAGTGGCTTTCCCCCCCTACTTTAATTATTTCCACATTTCTCTGTAAATCCTGATTCCTACCCAGGCTGTTAGTGGAGATTCTTTTGCCACAGGAAAACCTGTGCTCCCAACACATCTGGAAGCAGAAAATTCATAAAACTCTGTAAGAAAGTTTGTTCCCAGGAGAATTCTGCTCTGTGTAGGGCCAGTATCCACTTTCTTCTTCCATTGTGTGGAATGTTTAATGCTGCAAGTGCTGAAAAGTTGTTTTTTGTAAGGACTAAAACCACGTGGGTTATTATACCTGATATTATTAGAAGCTGATCAAGATTTGCCATTTTTAATAACGCTGCAAAAATCTCCGAGCCCATCTCAAGAGTTATTCAGGCAATATTTCTCCTGATTTCATCAGCTCTGTTTTCTTGATGAGTTCTGATGAAGGGGCTCAGGGATAACTGCAGTGATTGCAGGAGTGCTGCAGAAGTGCCATCATTTCCCTGGGCTCCTCCCTGCCCGTGCTGCTCCTGCAGCTGGGATTTATCTTCTGGAATTATTTGGGATGGAAGGAGCTTTGCTGTGAACAGGAGCCATCCCTGCAACTGCTGAACATCACCTCAAAGGCACAGTTTTGTGTCTGCCCATGTCTTGCTGCCATTCCTGACTTTCCTTCCCTTGGCCAGGGGTGCTCAGGGTCTGAACTAAACCCCCCTGTCCCAAACTTCCACCTCCCTAACGCCCTGCATGGAGATTCTGTTTTATCCAAGGGCACTGCCCGTGGGTTTTGGTGCCTGGTTGAGGGCTCAAGCCTCTCTCCACACACTCCCCATGCCCCTCCCATTATGGACATGCCACAGGGATGCAGCCACAGCCTTCTCTGGGCACTTCTCTCATCCCAACCCCCCCTGGCCCTGCTGCTTTTCTGTAGAGTCTGTGATTATTTGCCTGCACACCTCAACTCTGCTGTAAGGTTGATACCAGAGCCTTCTCCTCTGCAGTCTCTAAGCCATGGGGCAGTTCCCTTCCATGAAATGCCTTCCTGGCACTGCTCTTGATTCCAAATCTCATCTGCAAATCTCTTTTAGTACCTGTTTAATTTCCTTTTTTTTTCCCTTCCCCCCTCTCACCCTGTTTTGCTATCATTATGCTGGCTTTGTAACTCTGTTATTTAAGTATGAAGAACATTTTAGGTAGAATTTTATGAAAGCCATGCCTTGGCATGCCTATTAAAGAAAAAAGCAACTCCCAAACAAGATTTGTGTGCGATATGGCACAACAAAGATTACACTGCATCTAGATTTAAATTAAGACTAAGAACATCAAAATGAACAGGAGGCAGAAAGTGCCAGAGGGGCAGAATGAAAACCCAGCATTGAGAGGAGAGTGTGAAGTTTGTAATGAGAGCACAACTTTATCCTTGTGAACATTATTTGTTATTTCTCCTCTGGCGTTGCCCAATTTAATAAAATCTTGGGGAACTTGCAACCCTCCACAGCCGCTGATTTTTAATGAAAAAAGATGAAAGAGATCAGAGATCCCTGTACTTGCAATCTCTTAAAGAGAACCTCTTGCACATCAGAACCTCTGCCTGCATAAAAATGCCTGTGAAAGGTGATTTTTAAAGAAATCCCCATAAAGTTTATTCTTGTTTTATTGGCTACTAAACCTAATACTCCCTGTATGCTCTTGGCTTCCTGTCTATGCTGGCAAACAGAGTTTTTCAAGGCATCTGTCTTCATTTCTGGCTGTCACTGAGTGCTGTGGGCAGGTCAGGGTCCTGCTCCCCTGCTGCAGCAGCTCTGCCCCTGTGGGGTTTGTGCCTGAGCCCTGAGATGCTGCTCAGGGTCCCATAGAGCTCCTGCACAGCTTCCAGGTGAGCCCAGAGCCACTGGTGTTCCTTCAAACCCCTCATAGTTTGGTTTGAAGCAGAGGAGCCAAACTGGGGCACAGAAACCTGTACAGACAAATTTTCCTCTCTTGGAGGCTGGGAAAAGCTGTTTGATCCTCTCTGCCCCATCTGTGCTGAGCCCTGGCCCTGCCTGTTCCTCACGGGACTCCCCTGGGCCCCACGATGATCCCAACACCTCCCTCCCTTTCCAGGTCTGGAGGCTGGGGAGCTGCAGGCTCCTGCCCTTTTCCTGGCTGTCCCTGCTCCTCACTGCTGGGCACCAGGTCTGGCACCTGTGCTGGAAACCCTGAGCCCTGGGATGGTTGGGGATGCTCAGGAAGGGGCCACACAGCATTTGCACACTCCCTGCTCCCAGCTCTGTCACTTCTGACAGCCCCAGCAGCCCAAAGGGCAGCTGCTGTGTGAAGGTGGCTGTTCCTTGACAGCTTCCTAATATGTGCAGCAAATCCCTGCCTTGTGAAATCCTCCCGTGGTTGTAGACTTAAAAATACACATTGAGTCAAGGGAGCTGGGCGTGGGCTGAGCTGCTGCCTGTCTCCAGGAGAAACTGCTCTGATGGACATTCCATGGGGCTCTTTGGGGGTTTGCCCAGAGGGAAGGGTTCCCTGGGAGCTGTGAGCTCCCAGCTCAGCCAGCTCCAGGAGCTCTGCTCTTTGCTGCTGTCCATGCTCCAACCCCTGCAAGGCTGGGGTGATGCTCAGCTCTGCTGGAGCCTCTGGCTTCATTATCTTTAGAGGGGAGCATGTGGGTGTTTTAGTGACAACAAGGCAGATGTCAGAGCCCCTGTGGCCTCCCCAGCACGGTGACTCCTGGACCCAGAGTGAGGCTGAAACCCCCCCAGCAGCTCCCACTCTGCTGTCCTGCCTTGTTGGTTTTCTTGTCCTCTTTTCTTCTTGGTGTTAGAGCTGAGATTAATACACAGGAAACGTTGGTTTTGTGTTTGCACTTAGAGGTTTATTAACCCTTAGCTGGTACAGCTCACAAGTCCTGAGCTCTAATGAGCAAGTTAAGAGAGCAGAGGTAAAATGGACTCTTCTCTGCCTCTACAAGGTCTTTTCAAGGACAATCTGTCCAATTGTGAAATGCCACCTAAATTATTTTTACCTTTAAACCCAATAACCTGAAGTCCACAATGAGAACATTGCCAATTACAGAGAGCCACCCAAACCCAGGAAGGAGGTGGTGAAGCAAAAGGACTTAGACAGTGCCCCAAACCCTCCATCTTGCCCCATATCTGCTACTATACACTAAAACCTTAAACTCCAAGTTTTTCACCCAATGTGGTGATCACACAATTCCATTCAAACCACACACCCACCAGTGCTGTCACTCCATTTTGGGAGCCTGTCCCACGGCCTCAGCTCAAATGCAGTGCTTGCCTGAGGGTCAGTGCCTGGCAGCACAGAAAGCCTGGAATCCTCAGTGCCCAGGGTTCCAGCACTGCCTGGCCATCCTCACTGAAGCCCTGGGCAAATGCAGATTGCCAATCTCCCTGCTCCAGGTGTGATCCATGGGGATGCTGCCTGGGCAACGTTTACATCCCACTGTAACAAACCTAAACAGAGTGGCTCAGCTCATAAAGCCAGAGGCAAATGTAAATGATGAAAGGCTGCTGTGTAAAACTGCATTAAACACATCCCATTACATGATGCAAACCACATTATGTAGCTGCTTAAACATAATGCTCCTTTCATTCCTCCAATTCCTTGGTGATTTAAATGTCTATATTTTATGAGATAGGAAAAGAATAAAATATTAATTGCACTTGCGCATGCTAACGTTCTGTTATCAATACAAAAATCAGAGGTAAAATAATGTCTCCCAACAGGAGGGGTGCAGATCTCTAAATGTCTGTTGTCAGGGAGGGAGAATCTCTTTGCACCCTGGGCTGACTGAGGGGGTGACCCCACCTTCGTGATTGCAAGTTTTCCAAAATGTGCTGCACGGCTCTGGGTGCCGAGATCCCCCCTGCAGGGCTCCTGGGGCAGTGCCAGGCACCCCCTGCAGTGGGTTTGGAGGGGTTAATGCTGCTGGGGCTCTCTGGGAGGGGCACGGGGTGGTTTTGCTCTCCCTGCTGCCTTTCCTCAGCTGAGAGGGCAGAGCAGTCCTGTGCCAGTCCTTGGTACAGCTCATCTCTTGTTCATCTCTGAGTTGCAGCCTTTACAAGATGCAGAGGAAGAGAAGCCTCTAAGAGCACAAACAGTAGGTGGGTTTGTTCTGGCTTGCTGTTTAAAAATGGAGTTGGAGAAGGAAATTGATTTCCCATCCCCAAAAAAAATGTTTTTGCTGCGGCATAAAATAATGTTTGAGCTGTGCTGGAGGTGAGGCTGAAGCCTTGCAGGGCTCTGAGGGAGACCCAGCTGCTCTGGAAAAGGCACCCACCTTCCCAGGGTGTGGGCACCCCTCCGGGCTGATGCAGAGAGAAAAGGAGTCTGGATGTGTGTCCAGACACTCCTGGGCAGCAGAGCAGACATGGCACAATCCCCAGATTCTCTGGAAGTCCTCCCAGGGTCTCAAATGTCTCCAGGTAATCCCTTTTCAAAGACTGATCCATTGCTCTGTTTTTGGAGAAGCTGGCATTTTCTGAGGGTCGGGGTTTTTCCCGAATAGACCGAAGGCAATCAAATCCTGTTGTCACGCCAGAGCAGAGAGGCTCATTTTGAAGAAAGATGTATTATTTGTGGAGAGAAAAGTATTCCCATTTATTCTCCACTATTTATGGTGCTCTCATATCCTGGTCCTTGTTAGTGTGGGTTCAGTGGGAACCATCAGCCAGCTCGGGTGATAAACTATTGATCTCAAACCAGAGCAGGGCACAGCCAGAGCAGCACAAAACATAACTCACAGCACCAATTACCAATATTTACTGCGCTGTACTTCCTGCATCAAGTTTAAACACAGCTTTTTCATCTTCTCGGGCTTCTGCTTTGCATAAATTTGATTACAATTTGCAGTTCCCAGAGGCAGGGAACAGCAGGGATGGCTGGAATGTGCTGGAGGGGATTTGGAGGCATCACAGGTCTGTTCCTTTGTCCCTGTCCTTACCCCAATGCTCATTTTCCAGCATTTGGGGACTTTGGTAAACACCCAGAATCACAGAATCTCCTGGTTGGAAGGGACCCCCAGGGGTCACTGATCCCACTCTGGCCCTGCACAGACCCCCAGGCGTTGTCCCAATGCTCCTGGAGCTGTGGAATTCCGAGCCCAGGAATGGCAGAGGAGCAGGGGGTGCATCCACCTCCCCTTCTGGGGCAAGCCCTCTGCACCTCGTGGGGAAGTGGCTCTGACCTGAGCAGGGAGGTTCAGCACAAGGCCTGTCAAAGAGATTCTGGATTCACACCCCCTTGCATTTGAAGAGCTCTTTGAGGTTCTGTCCAAAATGTCAGAAGCATTTCCAAGAACTGTTAACCTGAAGGCGTTTTTAACCTCGGATGGCACAAATCGTGGCACAAACTTCCTCCAAGTTTCAGCAACAGCTGAAGGAGCCTGAGGGCAGTGCTGCTCACAGCCTTTGGGTGCACCCAGATTAGACTTGGGAAACAAATTTCACTTTAATCCCTTTGTGCTTTATGGATGCAAATCCCTTTTAAGTCCTTTTCCTCAGGAGTAATTGCACTTTAACCAGGTGTAAGCCCCCGGCTTGCCCTTTGCTCAGCTGGTCCCTGTCACCCAGAGGGTCACCCAAGGATCCAGCTCCTCTCCTGCCCCTGCCTCCTCACTTTGTGGGCCTGGGAACATCCAGCAGGGAGACAGGGACACCTGGGGCTCACGGGGAATTTGCTGCCTCTGGGACATCTTTGCCCGTTGGATGTTAAGAGGGGGTCCAGGAAGAAATTTTCAGGGGGTGATTTTGCTCAGCTCCTCTCTCAGTATTTTTGTGCACCTCCCATTATAGTCATTAGGCTTGTGTGGCTCTTCAACCCCTACATGCTCCACATTTGTGTTTTCCTCCTACCTTTTCAAAAATAGATATTTCAGCGATCTGCAGCATCACATTTGTTGCTGTGGAGACGATTGTGATGTTGCCAATGGAGATGAGACTTCACTGACGAGCTCCAAAGAAGGACAGGAACATCAAGTGGGGCTCTGCTCCTCTCCTGCCCCGTCCCTGCTCACCCCCTTCCCTTCCCTCTTCCCCCTGCCAGATCTTGAACTTGAAGTGATGCTCAGATCTTTCCTCTCCCTCAACCGGAGCCGTGCTTTGGCATCAACGTGTACGCGTAGCAGATGCTAATTGCCTCTAATTAGCGGTAGAGCACAGGGCTGCTGTAATGATTGGTGGATTCTTGCCACACTCTTTTTACAACTTCACCGACACCCTTCGGGCTGTCATTGTGTAGGAAGAATCCACCAAAGGTACGAGCACGGATAAATTGCCTAATATTCCGGGGAAATGGCAGTAATTTCCTGCCTCTTTGCGTGGGCAACCCCGAAGCGAAGTGACAGGCTGGAGGGAGGGAAGGGGAGAGGGATGGGCAGAGTGACAAGCCATTATTGCTCCTGCTGAACGTCTGGCAAAAACACAAGCGCTGCTCCCCACCCTGCTGACACCCCACGGCGTTCCTAATGAGAATTGGTGAGCTGGTGAGAGCAGGGTTGGCTCCAGAGAGGAGAGGAAAGCAGAGAGGGGAGGGTTTGGCCCGGCGGGGCGGTGGCAGGGCCGGGGGTGGTGCTGCCCAGCACCAGCTGCTCCCGCGGGGAAGGATCAGTGCTCCGGTGATGCTGGGATGCAGGGCCCTGCTCAGCTTCTCCGGGAAGGAAAAAACCAGCTCCACGGAGCAGCCCAGGCAGCGCAGGTTTTCCTCTGCGCAAAGTTTTGTAGAAAATTCCCAAACAAATGAGCTGTTTGGCCCCGGGGAGATGGAGAGCTGGGGGAATTCAGTGGTGTTTCTCCCTGGCAGCCTCTCAGGCTGCCTCAGAAGTGGTTTGTGCTGTGATGGTAATTGGGTTTCAGCTGATTGCAGCAAAACTATGAATCAACTGCAGCCCATTTTTAATAATGAAAAACTGAAACATAACCAGAAATGTATTCACAGTGCTACAGTGATTATATGCAGCAACTGGTGCCTGCAGCCTCTTTCTGGACTCCTATTCTCTACCTTGCCTTTTATTTTTGTTAAGTTTAAGCATCAGAAAAGAATCCAGTATCCAGAGCAGTTGATTTGGCATGAGATGGATTAGCAGTGCTCTTCCCTGTGCTCCAGTGCAGCCTCACTCCTGCTGCCCTGCTGGGGGAGAGCCTCCTCTCCCTGCCCCCGGCCCAGGCATTCAGCAGGCACCAGCAAAATCTGGCCAGGCAGGATGTGCTCCTGAAATCACCCGTGGAAGTGGTGCAGAAACCCTGAGTGCTGAGAAGGGCAGGTGGATTTTGCCTCTCCTGAGTGCAGGAAGACACCGTGCAGCCCTGACAGGAGGATAAGTTACTATGGTGATGAGGGCGATAAACCAGATGGAAATAAATATATGTATAATGCCTGTTAGGTATGATCTGACAAGAAAGTGGTGACCTGTTTCCATGGGACTTGGTGGAGATTGGAGTGTGCTCCCTTGGATGCTCTCTGGAAGTCAGAATGATGGATGAGAGGGCGTGCTTTCTGTCAGAACAGCACTGCAAGGTGTGTGAATCCCCAATCCCGGATTCTGCCCCACTGGCTGCAGGCCTGGGCTGTGCTGAGACAGCTTCATCTGCTTCCAGCATGAGCAGCTGCCCATCCTGCCCTTTCTCCTGCCTGCACACCCTGGGCTTTGCTTAGACAGACAAATGACAGGAAAATTTGGGTTTTTCACAGCCCCAGCCCTGCAGCCCCCGGGTCCGGATGCTTCGGGTTCAAACATTTTCTGGGGGGAAAGAAGGGATTCCATTCCCGCTGCTTTCTCCAGCTCTCCAAGCCCCGCAGGTCACTGGATCCTTTCCAGCTGACCCTCAGTAATGGTTTGTTTTTCTGCTGCCATAATCTCCCCACAGCCTGAGGCAGCTGGGCCACTTGGACTCTCTATGCCCCTCTTATCTTCATCAGTAAAACGCAGAGTGAGTTAGAGAAGGACTGAGGCAGCGCTGAGAGTAATGTCATGATTACGTAGATTAATTTTGAAGCCTTTTTTTGCTTTCAGGGTTTTGTTCATGACTCATGTTTGTTCACAAGATGTGATTATAGGAGTTTTTAGAGCAATGGCATGTGCGCGTTCAGGACGGGCTCGAGTTGATTTAAAGGGGACCTCTCAGACGAGAAGGTAAAGGTCGAGTCTCAGGTGAGACACGGGGACTTTGTTTTCCTCCCAGCTGTTTTTTCTTTGCCTGATCCGCCGTTCTTCAGCAGCAGCTGCTGCCATCCCGGTCTGCCCCCGGGCTGGGAAGGTGCAAAAGCCGCTTTTGTCAGGAAAAAGAGGAGCGGAGAGGAAGCAGGAGCTGAGTGAGGCTGTTCCCTCCCGCCGGCAGAGCGGGGTGTGCAGGGGCTGGGGGGAGCAGGGAGTGAGTGACCCTCACAGCCAGGGCTCAGCCCCGCAGCCCCCGCAGCCCCCGCAGCCTGCTCAGCTTCTCTCCACCAGAAAACAAACACAGGTCACTTTTGGGGAAAGGGGGTGGCTTCAGGGGACACATCAGCGCCCGAAGTGCTCAGCCCCAGCCCTGCTGCCCCAGTGAAAAGGCAGATATTTACATTTACCCGTGCAATACCGTGGGGTTTATTTCCCATTCAGAGTTTTGTTCTCCCAGAAGAGCTCCTGGTGAGCTGCACAACCAACATTTTCTGGGAGCGCTTCAGCCTCCCTGCGCTGCCTTCTGCCTTAGCTGGGAGCTGCTGGCAGCGTCCTGCTGCCCCCAGGGCCCTGCCCCTGCCCCTCCGTGCTGCCAGAGGGGCTCTCCCTGCCCTGGGGGCACCTTCAGAGGGAGCCACGGGCCCAGGGGGGCTCTGGCTGGACACGGAGGCCGGCAGGAGCTCAGCTTTGTCCCGGCAGGAGCTCAGCTTTGTCCCGGGAGGGGCTCAGCTTTGTCCCGGCAGGGGCTCAGCTTTGTCCCGGGAGGAGCTCAGCTTTGTCCCGGCAGGAGCTCAGCTTTGTCCCGGCAGGAGCTCAGCTTTGTCCCGGCAGGGGCTCAGCTTTGTCCCGGGAGGGGCTCAGCTTTGTCCCGGGAGGGGCTCAGCTTTGTCCCGGGAGGAGCTCAGCTTTGTCCCGGCAGGAGCTCAGCTTTGTCCCGGCAGGAGCTCAGCTTTGTCCCGGCAGGGGCTCAGCTTTGTCCCGGCAGGAGCTCAGCTTTGTCCCGGCAGGGCAGGGCAGGGCAGGGCAGGGCAGGGCAGGGCAGGGCAGGGCAGGGCAGGGCAGGGCCTGGCTGGCTCGGTGCTGATCCAGCTGCTGTGGCTGGGCACGGCCGGTGTTTGGGCTCGCCCAGAGCTGCTGTGGCCCGAGCCAAGTCACTGATTTATCCCTGCACTGGCACTCCTTGGGCTGATGAATCAGAGGAATATTTGCATTCCCTAAATTTAGCGCGTGCCTCTCTGCATCCCAGCCTGTGTGCAAATGTTTTCATTTGCATTTTGTCACATTTAGCTCAGGGAGGTGCGGAACGTTTTGGGTTGAGCAGGACCCCTCGCGGCCACTCCACCAAAATCTGGCATTGCCAGGCCCCACTCAGCCTCCCTCGGGGTTTGCTTGCAAGGGAAGCAAACCAGTTTCCAGTTTCTTCTGGAAACCTTCTCCAGTTATGCCAACAAAGTTTAAAAAGTACATGAAAATGCCCCAGCCACTGAGTTTATCCCTCAGTTCCCCTCGTGAGAAGCTGCTCTGGTGTAATTGCATCAGCTGGAATCCACAAACCAACTCAGCCAGCAGAGTTTTTCTTTCAGATCTCTCTGATGCTGTCTTTCCAAACTGGCCGAATCCTGGAGCTCTTATCCCACATCTCCGTTTGTACAAAGGTTTTTATCTCACAATCTGATTTCATTTTCAGTCCTGAGAGTCAAAGGAAGCTCACGGGGGGGTCTGGGTTGTTTTTGAGGAAATTAATTCCCATTTTCATCCCTGTTCACTGCTGTGATCTGAAGTTATTTAGGCAGAAGAAATGGCAATGTTTGGGTGCAGCAGGAGTTTACTCCACTAAAAGGAAAGTTTAAAAACCTTTGAAACTGCAGCAAAGCCAGTTCAGCTACCACTGGTGGCTTTTGTTGTTGTTGTGCTCCTGTTTCCCTGGCTGGCAGAAGGGCTGAGGGGTGGCAGGGTGCTTGGCACACGTCTGGGAGCTGGGGAAGCATCCCTGTCCTGCCACCGAGGCAGCAGGCCCTAAAGAAGATGTTAATGAAGCTTGAAATCACATTTGCATTGCAAATGACACGATTTGTTCTGGCTTTAAGGGGAATTAATTTGGGCTGTTTGCTGCTTTGTTCCAATTGTGCCTGTGAATAATGCTGCAGTTAGGTGGCTCAGCATGGTAAAGATCTTAGTCACAAACAAGGCAGGGGGAAATTAAAAATGTGCTGTGTTGAACGGATCAGCTATTCAACTTCCTCACTTGTTCTTTTTTATCAGCCACCTTCAAATTACCAGGCCATAGAGGAGCCTGCTCTCCCTCAGAGCCTGAAGGATTGATGCTGATTTGCTCGGTTCCAGGCAGATTTTTAATTACAGCTACATTAGAGATTACCTAAGGGGTTAAACCAACCTCCTGAAGTGGTTCCTGAGCTCTCTTGGCTGCACAGAGCACAAGGACAGGTGAGTCTGTGCCAGGCGGAGGTTCTGGGCAGGTTCTCCCTCCTGCAGTGCAGGGACAAAGCAGCTCCTGTCTGCTCCTTCTCAAAAGCTGTCATTCCATGACAAATTCCTCTCTGGACACGTGGAGAAGCTCCCCACCAGAGCAGTGGATCCTTGTCCAGACAGAAGAAAAGCAGCCCAGGTGATCTCACAAGTCAGCATCTCACCTGCTGAAAGGTTGCCTTCTTTTTTTTCCCCCTCCTGCTTGTGTGGGTTTTGTCCTTTTAATGCTATTACTTAGAATTTTGTTTTAAGGTGTGAGCTGTGTGCTGCCTCAGCCTGACAGGAGAAACACCTCAAGGCTTTGCTATGATTCAGCTGAGTAACAGTGTGACAAATGTTTGAAAAGCTCTTTTCAAAAGGGTGCAGAGAAAATCTATTTCATCTACTCGTGCAGGAGGGAGTGGATATCAGCTGATTTCAGATATCTCCATCTTTTAGCAAGTAACAAGAACATGTGCTGAGTCTGTGGCCTTCCCAAACTGGTGCCTGTCTGGCTCAACTGGCATTTTCAGGACTTCCTGAAGAGATTTTTGGGAAGTGTAGAGAGGTTCAACTTCCTCTGCGTACAGAGACATTGCTTTTTCTGGCTCTCTGCAAACAGAGGCTTCAAAACAGTCACATCTACAAATTATTTCACTTTCAAATGCTCATTAAATCCCTGGCTCCTTCTGCAGGCTCTGCAAGTGCCACGTACAGAATTCTGGAAGCGAGGTAGGAGGAGGAACAGGATAAAAATGGCTTTTCCTCCCCAGTGCTGCAGCCTGGGGTGTGGAGCTGTCTGGGCAGGCACTGTCCCTCAGCTCTGGATCCTGTGCAGTGCCCAGGAGAGCTGAGGCAGCTCCAGCAGCCCAAAGCTGAGCCCAGAACAAAGCCTGATGAGCAGGAGGGCTGGCCAAGGCTAAGGAGGAATTCTCCTTCAGCTCCAAACTGACTCGGTTTGCATCAGAGCACCCTGAAAGGAGGCTGGTGCCTCCTTGCCCTGATGTGCCTCAGGTGGCTGAAGGCAGAGTTATTGTTATGTTTGATCCAAAGCACACTTTTCACCACCTAAACCTTGTTTTATTCCTGCTGCACAGTTTTAGCAGGAAAAAAGGAAAGAAAAATTGCTGTCATCAAAGACTCATCTGCTCCCCATTACCCTGACATTTAAGGATTGCACACATTAAAGCTCCTGTGCACTACAGAGTGGCAGGGAGGAAGCAGGAGGTAGAAATTGATAACAAATGGGAGCTTTTGTAATGCAGCCACCCCGGGGTGGGTGTGAAGCAGGGCTGGGGAGGGGGGAGAATGATCTCCCTGCATCCCTCCCTGCCTCAGTGCCAGGGAACCCAAGTGCCAGTGCAGAGGAGATGTTTGCTCACAACGCCCTCTGCTCTCTGTCTCCTTCAGATGAAAAAGAAAGGTGTTTATACTGAGGTGTAGAGTAAGGCCTTTCTCCTGGGGATGTCAGAGGGAAAGCGAGGAGCTGTCCTGGCCTTCTGCACTGGAACTCTGCAGCACTTTGCAGAGTTTGCAAACTCAGACAAGCAGTTTGCAGTGCCCCTGTTCTCCAGGCTGCATTTGCTGCCCAGAACATCATTTTCTGAGCTCTGAATGGGTCTGCTTCCCAGCTAAGCAGGATGTTTTGGGAATTGTTTCTCTCCCTGGGACTCTGTTCCTTTCCCTGCCAGCAGTGTTTGCTGCATGGCTGCAGTGGGTGTTGCCTGGTGTGAATTATTTGCTTGGAGGCAGGACAGGCTCTCTCCTGGTCCTTTTTCTACATCAGGGTCATCTTGGATTCCTGTCATCCCAGCAATCTGATGTAGCCTGTGTATAAATTTGAAATATGTATGGAAAAAGTCTAACTGTGAAGCACGTCGTGTGGTTTGGACACAGGATGGCTTGGGATAAATAACATTTATGTTCTCTGTAGGAAGATATTCTTAGAATTTTATTAATGTCTTTGTGCATCAAAGTTTAAAAGTTATTTTTATAGGGAAACTATCCTATGCTAAATGTTTGAGGTTTCACAGTAAGTAATAGTGTGCATATTGCTACTGCTATTTAAAAACGAATTGCTAAGATTTATTGGAGAACTGCAAATATTAAAGGCCAGATTTGTCCTGTCTCATGCAATGAAACCATGCGAGTTTCATTAAATCTGTGATCACAATCTGATCCAATAAAGCAACTTCTCTCCACCGATCCTAAGCACACCTTTTAAGACAATTAACTTGGCTGAGTGCTCTGATTTGATCTTAAACAGGAACATGTTCTTTGAAAACGATTTATTGCCTCCGTTTGAATCAATAGTGCTGTTAAAAGGACACCGGGAAAGAAATGCACAAATGTCATGTGAGGTAAAGCAGTGAAACGAGACAGCAAATTTAATAGAAAAATGCAGGAATGAGAATTGGCAGCCCCAGTCCCAGCCAAGGCCTGGGTGCTGGTGCAGTTGGAGTGTTCCATCAGAACCTCCTGCAGGACACAGATCCCTGAGAGGAGGCAGCCAGGGGAAGGGAACCTGCAGGCAGCTCCTGAGCCCCTGGGGAGCTCTGCCTGCTGCTCTCTGCTCCAAACAGAACAGAGCTCCCGTGGCAGGCAGGAACACCTGCCCTGGGATCCTGAGCAGGAGGGGACAGTCCCTGGTGCTGTCCCTGCCCCTTGCTGCCAGCCCTGTCCCCATCTGTCCCTCCTGAGGAGCCCCAGCTCCTGCCTCCCCCCGGGCAGGTGTGGGCTCACCTGCCCCACCCCAAACTCACCGATGGCTCCACACCCTGGCTTGGAAAAGACCCCGGAGATGGCTCAGTCCCGAGGAGCAGCAAGAGAGGAATGCAGAAAAGGAGGGGGAGGAGATAAAACACAGCCAGGAGCAGCAGCAGCAGCCCAGGTGTGTCCCCACAGGGGCTGGGGGTGCCACCCACGAGGGAGGGCAGTGCCAGGCTGGGGCTGGGGCTGTGCCCCTGGCTCTGCTGCTGCTGCTGGCAGCCTGGCTGGCACGTTGTTCCACGGAGCTGTGAAATTGTCCTGCTCCTTCAAAACATCCCTGATAATCGGGAGCAGCACGCGGAGCAGTTTGAGCCGGGGATGAAAAGCCTCACCTCTGAGCAGGGAGCTGCTGTTGTTTTTATTGTTAACGATTTCCTGCCGGGGTCACCCCTTTCCATCCCTGTCCCCGTGTTTTCCTTTCCCAGCTCTTCTCCCTGGAGTCAGGTACCCACCCCGGGCACCCGGGGCACCCCGAGGTGAGGATTTGGCAGCACAGGGGCACCCAGGGCACCCCGAGGTGAGGATTTGGCAGCACAGATCTGCTGTGGCTTCGAGCAGCAGCTTCCCTGGCCACGCTCCAGAGCACAGGAGCTGCTCCTCAGCCATCCCACATTCCACACCAACAGGAAAGCCCAGGCGGTCTGCGGATTCCAAACAGAGACAGCTGGCAGTCTTTGACTTCCAGACGTCAAACAGCCTTGTGTTTGCTCGGGTTTTACCTCCAGCTAATCACTTAATTGGAGTTAAGTACTCTGAGAGTTACACATCCCTCTTCTCCTGATGAAGAGCCCACCCTGCAGCGCGCCTGGAATGAGAAGCCAAGGAAACAGTGACAGGACAGGGGGAAAGCTTCAGCCTGACACCGAGGAGGTTCGGCTCAGGGATTGTTCCCCGGGAGGGTGAGGATGTGATGGAATTCCCAGAGCAGCTGTGGCTGTTCTGGATCCCTGGCAGTGTCCCAGGCCAGGCTGGGATGGTGGGAGGTGTCCCTGCCATGGCAGGGGTGGCACTGGGTGATGTTCACTGTGCCCTCCAGCCCAAACCACTGTGTGATGCTGCTCCGTGCCACGGCCTGAAATGCTCTGCAGCTCCCTCTGAGCTGCCATGATTTTTTTATGAAGACCAAATTAATTCAGAAATATGAAAAGAATGGAAATAGGCACAACTATGCCAATTTATGCATTTAGCTCTCCTCCTACCCTTTTTGATTTTCCTCTTCCTCTTCTTCTTTCCCCCCATGCCCCTGGGCAGTTCAGGATTGTTGCGTTTCAGGAGCAGCTGAAGCTCCTGGTGAGTCCTTCCAGAGCAGCCTCCTAACTTCTCATCCAGCTCTTCCCAGCTGTACCACTGGTTTTTAAGTGCAGTATGGCAGTTTGTCCTCATTTAACCACTCCTCTCACCATTTTTGATCTCTGAGATTTCAATATTAAATTTGTTGGGGGTTTTGGTGCCTTTTTTTTTTTTTTTTTTTTTTTTTTTTTTTTTTTTTTTTTTTTTTTTTTTCTTGTTTTGTTTCTTTATTNTTTTTTTTTCCCCAGCTTGAATCCTAGTAGGATGTTTTAGGCAGCTGCATTTTAGTCTTTAGCATTAATTAGCTTGGTAGAGTACAAAGTACACAGCAGCATGGATGACAATACTAATGAAAGTAATAAAAACAGATTAATGACTAAATCCAGAGAAACAGAACCCTCTGCCTCCCTGCAGACATGGATATTAATCAGATTTCCTTTGTTTCTCTCCGAGGGTGGGCAGTTTCTCCCACCCCACAAATCTCTGCAAGTGCCAAAGTGTTTTGATATTTTGTGCCTGGTTCCAGTTAGAGCTGCAGGCAGAAACTGGGAAATAGAGTGAAATATTGTTAGAAACAAGGGTTTCTGACCTGACAGTAAAAGTGACAAACCAATAGCGTTAATGGGGTTTTTCTTTCTTGAGGTGACCAAAGAAGAGCTGCTTTGCTCGTTGGTATTTATGCAAAGTGAAGTTCTGAGGATGCTTTGCTTGGGCAGGAGAGACAAACATAAAAGTTTTCAATATCTACCCGACTTTTCATGAAATTTAAATGCATAGAAATGGACCAAAAGAGGTGAATTAGGGAGATTCTGCCACACCAGCTGCTGGCCTGGTTATCTGCTGAAATCAATCGTACCGAGTGTCTTGAGATAAAACGGAACAGACTGGTGAGTTAGCAATGCATGTGAGCCGCTGCCGGGCACCCAGCTCCCTGCCTTTCCCTGCAATCTCACTTCGTGCCCGGGCCACCCTCCCCTCCCTGCATTCCAAAGGTAAAACAGGGATAAATCACAGCCTCTGGCATCGGAGGGGCATTACAGCACCTGGCCTGAGCCTTTGTCCGGGGAGAACAAGGTGATGGACTGCAAAGGAGAGAGGTTCCTTCCTTCCCAGCAGAGACATTTCTCTGGAGGAGAGAAACTCCACAAGGTGTGAGAAGTGTGTGAAATTTTTTATGTCATTAGTGCTTTATGATACTTGTTTAAAGAGGCCTCAAACATTTTAACTTCTTGAACGATTTCATTTCCTGTTTTACTTTTATATCGAGTCCTTTCTACCAGGAGGACTGGAGAACCTGTGGGTAATGAGGAAAGAAATATTGTGCGACTAAGGGCTGATCAATGGCGAGGGTGAGAACTTTTTTTCAAGCAGTTTGAAGCTCTTTGGGTTTTCTCAGTTCTGCTTTAACCCAGACTTCTGAGAATCGCTGAGGCACAAGAAGTCTTTGTTAAAATTCATTATTTTCCCCCCTTTATTTAAAGGAGGAGAAATAAGAGACTGCTGATGAGTTACAGGGAAAGGTCAGCACTGACAGCAACTGTAAAGAAGAACAAAACAGCTTTAAAAACTCATCCCTCTCTGGTGATAAATAAAGAGCATAATCTCAATTATTATGCTCTTGCAAGGACCTGTTTCGAGTGAAGGGGTTTTATTACATGCAGTTCCTTCTCTGGAAACAAAATCAGTTGACAGCAAGAAGTGCTGCTTCCCTTGGGTGAGCTCTAAGCCGTGAATTCTGAGAAGCCCGGGGCTGGGCCATGGATTGCACCCCAGAGAGGCTGGGGCAGGGACAGGCAGGATGTGCTGGTTTGTGTCCCGGGAAAACGCTGTGGTGGTGAGGGGACATCGGGAGTGCCTGCAGGGGCTGGGAAAGGCAGCAGAGTCATTCCCAGGGCTTCTGCTCCCGAAGTTTCAGTGACAACTGGAAATCTCAGCGGGTTCCGGGGCTCTGCAGCAAGGCTGCGTTAGCGGGGAGTGGGCTCGGGGTCAGCAGCCCTGGCAGCATCGCCTGCAGCTCACCCGGCCTCCTTCAGGCTCCTCTGGTGCTGGCTCTGCGCCCCAACGGAGCAGAGCCCGAGGGGCAAATCCCACTCTGACCCTTCTGGGACTGTGGCTTCTGTGATTTTGTACCGAGCTTATCAGAGTTCCTGTGACAGCGCTGCTGAGGGCACCGCTCCGGGACAGAGGGCAGGGGAGCAGAGAGAGCCCTGTGGGTGGGGTGGGGGGACATCGCTTCCTTTGCACCCACCACCCACCA